>OY856409.1:998132555-998732555 GCA_963693085.1 Alisma plantago-aquatica
TTTCTTATTCTTCTTGATCTTCTTCTTCTTCTTCTTCTTCTTCATATTCTCTTCTTCATCTTATTAATTAATTAATTCATTCTTCTTCTTCCCTTCTTATTCATTAATTAATTAATTAATTAATTCATTCATTCATTCATTCTTCTTCTTCTTCTCTTCCACCTTCTTCTTCTGCTTCTTCTTCTTCTTCTCTCCCACCTTCTTCTTCATCATCATCTTCTTCTTCTTCTTCTTATTATTATTATTATTATTATTATTATTATTATTATTATTATTATTCTCCATCTCTTCCATCTTCTTCTTCTTCTTCTTCTTCTTCTTCTTCTTATTATTATTATTATTATTATTATTCTCCATCTCTTCCTTCTTCTTCTTCTTCTTCTTCTTCTTCTTCTTCTCTTCTTCTTATTTATTTATTTATTTATTCATTCATTCATTCTTCTTCTTTTTCTTCTCTTCTTCTTCATTCATTCATTCATTCTTCTTCTTCTTCGTATTTATTCATTCTTTCATTTTTCTTCTTCCTCTTGTTCTTCATCTTCTACTTCTGCTTCTTCTTCTTTTGCTTCTTCATCTCTTCTTCTTCTTCTTCTTCTTCTTCTTCTTCTTCTCTTTCACCTTCTTCTTCTTCTTCTTCTTCTTCATCTTCTTCTCTTCCACCTTCTTTTTCTTTTCCGCCTTCTTCTTCTTCATCATGTTCTTCTTCTTCATCATCATCTTCTTCTACTACTTCTTATTCATTCTTCTTCTTCTTCTTCTTCTTCTATTTCTTCTTCTTCTTCTTCTGCCGCTCTTCTTCTTCTTCTACTACTTCTTATTCATTCCTCTTCTTCTTCTTCTTCTTCTTCTATTTCTTCTTCTTCTTCTTCTGCCGCTCTTCTTCTTCTTCTTCTTCTTCTTCTTCAGCTTCTTCTTCTTCTGCTTCTTCTTCTTCTTCTTGTTCTCCTCCTCCTCCTTCTTCTTCTTTTGCTTTTTCTTCATATTCTCTTCTTCTTCTGCTTCTTTTTCTTCATATTCTCTTCTCCTTCTTCTCCTTCTTCTTCTTCTTCTTCTTCCCTTTTCTTCTTCTTTTTATTCTTGTTCTTGTTCTTGTTGTTCTTGTTCTTCTCTTCTTCATCCTCTTTTTTTTCTTCTTCTTATCAATGTATTCTTCTTCTTGTTTATTCATTCATGCATTCATTCATTCATTCATTCTTCTTCTACTACTACTACTTCCTCTTCTTCTTCGTATTCTTCTTGTTATTGTTCTTATTCTTCTTTCTCTTCTTCTTCTTCTTCCACTTCCTCTTCTTCTTTTTTTTATTTATTCATTCTTCTTCTTCTTCTTCATCTTGTTGTTGTTCTTGCTCTTGTTTTTCTTCTGCTTCTGCTTTTGCTTCTTCTTATTTATTTATTTATTTATTTATTCATTCATTCAATCATTCTTCTTCTTCTTTTCATCTTCTTCATTCATTCATTCATTCTTCTTCTTCTTCTTCTTTATTCATTTTTTCTTCTTCTTATTCCTCTTCTTCTTCTTCTTCTTCTTCTTCACGATGCTCGGTGATTTTAACATCAAAAGAGCTTAGATACTCTTTGATGGTCTTGGCTATGAATTTTGTACCATTGCCAGAGATGATCTCATGTAGTATTATGTACTGGAATATGATATTTTTCTTGAAGACCTTGACGACCTACTGGGCTGATGTGTTGGTTATGGACATTGCTTCTACCCATTTAGTAAAGTAATCAATAGCGACCAAAGTAAAGCAATTTCTTTTTGACACCTTAGGATCAATCTTCCTGATCATGTAGATTCCCCACGATTAGAATGCCCAAGGCTTTCCATGCTATATAGTTGATTTGTGGGCGAGTGAATGTAATCCCCATAGATTTGGGTAGGTCGATATTTGTATATGTATTGGTAGTAGTCCATCTTCATGATGTTCTACTAGCAGCCCAAGAGTTGTACTTTCTTTGCAAGCATGACTCCGTTCATATGTGCGTCACACGATCATGCACACCTCCATGAGAGTTTCTAATTCGGTCTTGTCGATGCATCATAGAAGAGTTTGGTTTTAGGATTTATGATACAGCTATTCATCCCCTATGATTATTGAGTGGCTCATCTCTAAGCACCTATTTCTCTCTCTCTAGGACAAGTTCTTAGGAATGACATGGTCTAATAGATGCATCTTCATATCATGGAACCAACAAGCCTTTCTTTTTTAATTGGGTGCATTGTCGATGACCATGTAATAAAAGTAGATTGAGAGAGTGTTTGAGTCTCAAAAGATAAGGATTGGCCTTTCGGGATGTCGATCCATGAATCAAGGGTCGCCAAAGCATCCATAAATGTGTTGTGGTGTCTTATAAAGAAGTGAAAAGGTATGTGCTCAAAAACTTGATCTAGAGAACACAAATGTTCTTGATATCAACCAAGTTTCGATGGTTTGTCTTCTAATTGTTCTGAACCTAAGATATTACAAGAAGGGCCTCATGGTAGACCTATAAGTATCATTCCCTTTGGTGTCCGGTGAGCTGGAGTCCTAAGATACACAATTCATACTCAGTCACAATGTTAGTGGCATCAAACTCCAGTTGTCTGGCCATTGTTAGTTGCTCCCCATGATGGTTTTTGAGGACTACACCTATTCCAACTCCTTTTTTATTTCCAGCTCCATCGAAGAAGATTGTCCACCAGTGTGTAACTATAAGAGTTTGTGTGTCTAGTGGATTAATAATCCGTATATCTTCATCTGGGAACTTGTAATCATGTGTTGCTTCCTCTAGAAGTGGGAAATCTTCTAGTAGTTGGTCGGTAAGGGTGTGCTTTCACTACCTTCACTGGAAGATAGGTAAGTCAAATTCTGACAGCATTACCCCAAATAATAGAATGGATCACACTTGATGATTACATGTACATGATAAGTCATCAGATAGTGGTGCAACCTCCTCACTGTGTGAATCAATTGAACTTCTTGGCCAATGTAGTGTAGTGAGCCTCGGTGTCATTAACATTCTTGGACGGATAGTAGATAGTGTGCTCGTAGTCAGTTGTCACTTGCCTAAGGACTCCTCCCATTAATGTTTTACAGACAAATAGGTAGAGGATTGGGAAGTCTCTACATGGTCGGCCTCACTATTAGAGGAATGTCAAGGTAGTCTTTGAGCTTCTGGAGATCTCCCTCACATCGTTTGTTCAATCTTGAGTCAGAGTTTTCTTAAACAACTTGAAAATGGGTTCACAGATAGGCATGAACTTGGTGATGAAGCGATTGATGTATTGGAGATGATCAAGTATGCCAAGTATCTCCTTTTCTATTATTGGTGAGGGAATTCCCTAGATGGCTCGAGCTTTCATAGGGTTGACTTTGATTCCTCTTTAACCGACAATGTACCCAAGCTATTTGATGTAACCAAAAAGTACATTTAGCAAGATCTGGGCATAGGTAGAATCCTCACTGTCATTGAAACAATTTCTCAAGGTTGATGATGTGGTCTTCGGGGCCTTTAGATTTGGCAATCGTGTCATCCACATAGACCTTAACCTCTTTGTGCATCAAATCATGAAAGAGGGTGACAATTGCCTTTGGTATGTAGCTCCGATAATTTTGAGACTGAACGACATGACCGGATAGAAGAATACTCCCCATTTTATGATGACAGTTGTCTTCTCTTTATCTTCTCTGGCCATCTTGATCTGGTTGTAACCAGTGAATTTGTCCATGAAACTAAATATTACATGGCTGACTGTGTTTTCAACAAGTACATTTATGTGTAGAAGTGGGAAGTCATCTTTTTGAGATACTTTATTGAGGTCGAGATAATATTTCCATCCTTCTATGGTGTTGGTACAATGTTGGTGAGCCATGTAGGATCAAAAACAAGAAACCAACATTGTATTGCTTCCAAACTTCATAGGATAAACGTCGAAGATGACGGGTAACTGATGAATAGTTATTACCTCATGAAACATAGGCATGTTAGTACGACTCCATGCAAACATGTCGATGTAGTGGCATAGAAGCTTTATTAGTCGGTCTTTGATATCTTGTAGTAGATGTGCCCCACTTTGACTTTGCATTGCTTAGAGCATGCGTTGATATTCACCGTTTGTATCTCGTCATTGATATCAAAAGGTTTATGTTCCTTTGTCATATACTCTTGGACAGGGGTGTCTTCAAACTCGACATCTTTGTCACTATATTCTTTCGGAGGGCCTACTCAGGATAGGGATGTCTTCCTTTCAGTGACATAGTTGGAAAACTCTTAAAGAGACTGCCTGTCTATAGATTCTTTTGGGTTTTCTGGATTTTGTAAATTTTTTGGTTTTTATAGGTTTTCCAAAAAAAATGGTTTTGTGGGGGTGAGTGGGGATGTAGAAGAGTGTGGCTGAATAGACACTCTTGGATCTCCTCCACCACATCAAGTGTCGTTCTTATAATGGGATTTTTAGGGTGTATGGGGGGACATGATCGTGAAGATGTTGTGATCCTCTACACACCAGTTCTTGGCTCCCTCATCATTCGGCACATGACATATGAGATTTTGTAGTTTTTCCGTGTCCTTCGTATCAAAGACGGTGTTAAAACCCCATCCCTTGATCATGTTCTAGGTTTTGTTGTTGTCATCCCATGTGTCACCATTGTCTTCCTCCTTGGCCTCAGGGTTGTAGTTTTGATGTTGTCTTGGATAGGCCAGCCGAGGCAAATCCAGAGAGGATCATATCCCATTATTTTGGGTGGAGCATCCACACCTTCAGGTGTTGAGTCAACGATTTTCATCTAACCAACATGATCATCTTGGTGATGCTTGATACTTTTTCCGATGTCAAGATGCTCGTGGCACAGTTTGTTGATAATAGGGGAAGGAATCCCTTTGATCCTTGTTTGGAGGAACAATCTTGTCCTCGAACTGTAGGTTGTTTTGAGTGATCCAAACACCCTAGCTTTTGTCGATGATGAAGGTGATCTGCCTTATGTTGACTACAATACTAGTTTTATAACTTTTCCTCGATGTGACACCGCAGTCTTCCTCCTTGACCTCAGAGTTTATAGTTTTGATGTTATCTTGGATAGGCCATTCATGGAAAATCCGTAGAGGATCACATCCTGCTATTTTGGGTGGAGCCTCCACCCCTTCAAGTGTTGGGTCGATGATTTTCATCTAACTAACATGATCATCTTGCTGATGCTTAATACTTCTACTGATGTTGAGATGCTCGGGGTACAGTTTGTTGATGATAAAAGTAGGAATCCCTTTGATTGCTTCCTCATTTGGAGGAATAATCTTGTCCTTCAACTATAGGCTGTTTTGAGCGGTCCCCTGGCTTTCCTCAATGATGAGGGTGATATCCCTGATGCTGACTGCAATCCCGGTGTTATAACTTAGACTTTCTCTATCCTCATGTATGTGCCCTTTATCATTGCAATAATTTCTCACTCTAGCCCTCAATTTCATGATTTGAATTTTTTTGATACTTTTTTAATTTATCTTGAGTTCACATGAGAAGTGGTGATACTCAAAATGATATGAAACCAAGGTTGCACCAAAATTCCACATCATGCTCTCTCATCCCCTTTCAAACCATATATAACTCTTTTCTTATCCTCAACATATTTTATATTTTGTATAGGACACTTTCACGTTTCCAGTACACCAACTTTCACTCAATTTTGAGTTAGGATGAGAGAGATGAGCACATTTGAAATTTGCTTGATTTAATCTAATTTCTAGCTCTAATTTATACCTCTAAATATATATTGGGCCATCCCTCTTGGGCCTCCTTTATAGGTGTGGGCCGACCACAATTTTGCCTCTTAACTTGCCAAGTCATCCATCCTTCTGCTTGTGTTTCAACCTTCGTAGACCATGTGTTTGGGCAAGGAGGGAGAAAGTTTGGCGCCACCGTTCACACCTCTTGATTCTTTTGAGCCCCCAAAGCTTCCTATTTTTACCCCGCTCCCTCTCATTTGCATACTTTCTTTCCATTTTCATGAACCCTGGCACCCCCTACATTTCTTCTCCTACATGCAAAACCCTAGAAAACCTTGGTGGTCGTCGCCATAAAATCTCCCTCCTACGTGCAAAACCCTAGAAAACCTTAAGGTCCACCCCACCTCAGCGTGCTTGGCCGGTATGTTTCCGGCCCTTGCTGTAGCCGCCCCACCTTTAGACGTACCTGCTCTGACGAGTAACTACAGCAGCAGCGCCACATAGAGAACTATGGACCTTTTCTTGTACTCCTCATGATAATAACTTGGTGTGTTGTGATTATATAGTAAAAAATATTTAGGAAAAAAACCCAAATAGCACAGATTGTGGAACGAGTATAGTACCTCCGTGAACATAATTCCCAATGTAGTCGACTTTGGAGTGAAAATATCACTTAAATTGGCATTTTTTTATCAAGCCACTTAAAATGTCTTTCTAATTGGAGCTTTTTGCCTGAGATGGAAAAAATAAAAATAAAAAAGATGTAAAAATGCCAACTCAATTGGCATTTTCTCCCAATTGAGGCAAACACAGGTTGGGTGAAAATGCCAATTGGGTTGATGTTTTTGTATCTTTTTATTTTTTTATATTTTTTCATCTCGGACAGAAAGTTCCAATTGGACTGACGTTGCCAATAATTTGACCAGGAAAAAGCCAAACTAAGTGGCATTTTCTCAATAAAGTAGGCTAATTTGGGAATTATATTTACGGAGGTGCACTCAGAATTTTTTTCTTGAACTGTGCTATTTTGATTTTTTTCCTAATATTTATCCTTTCACTCTAAAAGAAAAATGTTAGAAGTGATCAAGACACAATTAATTGTAATACCATACACGACACCAAGAAGGCACGAAATTTATGAGACATAACCAGATATGTAGAGTATTACACATGAATACTTCTATTATATATAATAGGGTAAAAACACATGTCGCGATCATATCTCCTACAATGTATTTTAATACCATATATCTTTATATTAGAGAAACATATACACAAATATTATGTTATCAACTACCTTGTAAATGGATGTTGTGACAAAAAAAAGTATTTAAGGTCATTGTTCTCCTATTAAAAATTAGAACTACTAAGAGAAAATTAATCATGTGTATCATTTTAATCCACTCTACATTTGGTTTGTGTGATTTCTACCACCTATTTATTCATTTTGATAAGTTTCCTTACTTGTTTTCCTTAAACAAATATGGGTAAACATGAAATTATGGTTTGGATGAACTCGCACCACTAAATTGACAGTGTGCCATCTATTTTCAATATTAAAAATAAACATATACAAAAATTGAGCTATGAATTACCTTGTAAATAGAAGCAATGACAAACGAATGTTTGTATGTATAAGATAATTGTTTTCTAGTTTTAAAGTGTGCACTACCTCAATGAAAATAATAATGCTTGTCATTTTAATACACTCTACATTTGGTTAGTTGGTTTCTATAGTCTATGCATTCATTTTTTAAAGAATCTCCCTACTTGTTTTCCCAAAACCCATATGTGCAAACATGAATTGTGGATTAGGTGGTCTTAAAATATATGTGCGTCTTTATTCAAAAGGTGTTCCACATCAACTTTTGTTTACTGGTTTCTTCTAACCTTCTTCAATGGTCGACTTTAGTTATCCATATTGGAAGGAGCATGACAAACATATTCCCTTTGAATTCAGCAATCTGAATTGTGGAGTTTTCCTCCTACTTTTCATGTTAATATGGTGTGTTGTGATTGTATAGTAAATAGTATCTATCTTTCCACCCCAAAAGAAAAATCTAACAAAAGTGATGAAGAAACAATATATTGTAATATTTTACATGTACCAAGATGGCACGACATTATTGAGACATAACCACAGACATAGAGTATTACACACTAATACTTCTATTATGTAAAACAGGTTAAGAAAAACATGCTATGATTGAAGAAGAAAATTAGTGGAGACGATGCAAATTTTCTTGGTCAGTTTAGCTAATAAAGAACACGGTAAAGAAAATGGATTTCTAATGCATCTGATCTGATGACAAGATGGCCACAAGAACTTCTCACTTTATATTTTAGTTCGTCATCTAAAAAGCATGTGTCATGAACAAAACATCAAATAAGTAACCACATTCCACAAGAATAGTTCTTAATCCATATAAAGTTTGATCATATGGGTAATGATGGAGTGATTAATACATACATACAAGTATGCAAACACACAAACAAAATGAGCCTGACTATGACATAATCTACACTAACCATCAAGAAATACAATTAATAGAAAAAAGTGAATGGTGACTTATTGGACTATGATCTATTATCCTCAATATGTTAAAGATAAGTTTTATTGACAGTTCCAATTTCCTAATAGACACAAAAATTTAAAAAAAAATTATCTAGTGTGGTTCCATTATTTACAACAAACAACCAATCTATCCAGACATCCTCAAAAATCCCCCATTCTCTAAGTTACATCTCAACACAGTAAAGCTAGTGATTTTCCATCCTAGGTACTCCTTATCTAAGTACAACTATCTTCCCCTCTTCTATATGGAATAATTATAGCATATTTTACCAGTCCTGGCTGCTCACTAAGACTTACGCCTACGTGGGGAGCTGGTTGGGGCGTTATTGGCCCGCTTTTTTTAATGACAAGGCACCCAACCATCGCGACCAGATTGGATTTTTAAGCTAGATTGGCATACCAAGTGGGTTGTTTCATGCCTCTTTTTGTAAGTTTTATTGATTTCAAAAAATTTATTTGATTAATTTTCAATTGATAGAATTAGGGTCAAGTTATTACTAGAGATAAATTTTCCTAAGTGGGTTCATCACTAGGTTCTCATATTGAAATACTTGAGATTGGTTGATTTGTGAAGATTGCGGGGAAGATTAATGCTTGTCATAAATAATGGAACCACAATAGATAAATCATGTTTAAAATTTTGTGTCTATTAAGAATTTGCTATCACTCATGTTCTGATATGAATTGTAATACAACAGATATGGTAGTTGGGGATGAGGGGTTGTGCATTGTAACCCTGATGGACGAACAGATGCCTTAACGGCATCGGGAGCCTATGCGTCATCCTTCCGTAGGGTGATCCGGCGGAGACTCCGCCGCTACGAGATTAGGGTTGGTGGTCTCTTCCGCCAGCCTCAGCACCCCGGCCTCCCTGATCCTTGCTTCTGATGATGCGTCTGTCTCTTTTCCAACGACCACCACTACGGAACACTCTCGGCCTCCGCGCACAACGCGTCGTCGTGGAGCGACGTGCTGATTTTGCCTCTTCTTCCACACCCCTGGACAGCATCATCCCTGACATCAGAAACATGCTACAACCACCTCCGGTTCAGCAGGATGCCCCTACACCCCCAATCACCAATCCCTCAGGTTCCCCTCAGGACACATGTATGTTTGTGCCGCCACCTTCAGGGCCTAACCCTGCCATGGGCGAGGTGCCCTTGCCGCCGCCGCCTTTGCCCTCTACGGGATCAGCACACACCCTAAGGGGCCACCAAGCACAATCTGATGGAAGCTCTGGGAATCACACCTCTAGAAGACCCCTGCTCTTTGACATCCCTAAAGATACATGTTTTCGCTGTATGGAGAAAGGACACCGGCAGGCACAATGCCCAAAGCCCAAGATTTGCTACATTTGCAGGAAAGTTGGGCACCTGGCCCGAAGGTGTAGGGGTGCTCCAGCTCCACCTCCACCTCCGCTGAACCTTGCATCAAGAACAGACTTTCCTCCCTTGCCACCAGGTATCCCCGCAAGAGGCACGCCACAACATGTCCCCAAACGCGCTGCTGTCGACCTAGGTCCTGATGACGAAGAACATACACGCAGAATGTTATCGTTACGTAGCGCTCTGGAAATCTCTTGGCAACCGTTTTTGGGGTGGTCAGAAACTCTTCACACCCTAAAGCGGGTATTTCCGAATGCGGTGGACATCTATAAGTTTCATGACTGGAAAGCCATCGCTTTCTTCCACAACACAGATGAGGCACAACTTGCTATGGGCAATGGATCTATCGCACACTTCGGCACACAACTCCAAGTTAAACCTATGAGCATGGGATCCATGAGCACACAAAAGGAGGTGTTTTGGTTTTGGCTGACCGGTCTACCGATAGTATGCCGGGATCATAATACAGTCAGATCAGTGGTTAAACAGTTCGACACCCTTGTGATGATCTCGGACTGGAAAAGGGACCTTAATGACATGTCTGGATGTCTTATTAAGGTGGAAGCGTTTAATGAAGATGTTCCCCAATTTATCTCTTTGATGCACGGCAACTTCCGATCGCACTTACAGCTGTGCATGCTCGCTAGGAGTCCTATTGGCTCGAATGTTTTCTGCCTCACCGAAGAAGGAAGGTGCTTGGGCGTTCCTCCGCAGGTGTTGGAAACTGCTATCCTCCTGGCGGATGAGACCCCAACAGACAATCCTCCTCAACAGATGGACAGTGTCCCTAGACAGTCGGCTGTGCCTGGGAATTCCGCTAGTCTTTCATGCGTTGATCGATCTCCCAGGAGAGTAGTCACCACTGAAGACGGAACCAGAGCGTTGCTCCCTCATAGAAGACTTGATGATTTCATCTGTTTTGATGAACAGGTATCCACCATGCATCCAAGGCGGGGCAGGTCGCGGCGTCGTATTCTGGATGAAGACGGCTCGGGTTACGCCCGACCCAGATACAGAAGAAGCATGCATACAAGGCGCAGGTCGGCACGTCGCTCATGGTCTGTTCGACCCTGCTCAGAGGGGGAGTCTTGTGATGAACTTGAGGTGAGACGCGGGAGGGG
Organism: Alisma plantago-aquatica; assembly: GCA_963693085.1. NCBI lineage: Eukaryota > Viridiplantae > Streptophyta > Magnoliopsida > Alismatales > Alismataceae > Alisma > Alisma plantago-aquatica. The sequence continues at coordinate 998,143,334 of OY856409.1, forward strand.
AAGCTGGTAAAGCCCTCGGACTGATCTGGTTGTGCATGTGTTTATAACCCTATGGACAATCGGTATCTATTCTGGAATATTAGAGGAGCAGCTAATGGTGAAACAAGGAAGGTCTTGAGAAGAATGTGTGCTAAATTTAAACCACCTATTATTTGCCTTTTTGAACCATTCTTGCATGCTAATCGGGCGGAGGAACTGTTAGATATTGTTAACCTTGACTGGGTGGCGGACAACAGCTGTGAAGGAGGTAAAATTTGGTTCTACAATGATGGCTCTTTCCGACCAGAAGTGGTTAAAGCTCACAGGCAACATCTGACGGTGAAGATCCAGGAAACGGATGGATCATACCGTTTCATCACAGCGATCTATGCTAGCTGCGATGCCCACGTTAGAAGGTTGATGTGGGACTCTATCCTAGAGATGGCTAATGATATTGGAGACCAGCCTTAGGTCCTAGGAGGTGATTTCAATGTTACTCGCTCCCCGGAGGAGAAGCGTGGAGGTGAACCCAGACCTTTCCAAGATATGCTAGAGTTTAATTGCTTTATAAATGATGTTGGACTATATGAATGCCCTTTTGAAGGCAGTCATTTTACTTGGGTTGACAAACAATATCTGTCCCCGACGACATGGGAATGCCTTGACAGAGTTCTCTTCAACTCGGCATGGCGTGATGCGTTTCCGTCTATGTCTTCTCTCCATTTAACCAGATACAGGGTTTCGGACCACTGTCCCATCCTAACCTCTATGGCTAATATTGGGCAAAGAGGATCACCACCCCCCTTCTCCTTCCTATCGGCCTAGCTTCAGTAGTTGGAATGCCTCGATATCATCAGACGTGCATGGGCACTTGAGGTTGTTGGGCACCCATCGTACGTCTTTTACAGCAAGATGAAGCAGGTCCGATCGTCACTCAAAGCATGGAATAGAGCCACCTTCGGGCACATTGGTCAAAGACGAAAAGATCTTGAAGACATTGTGCATACATCTCAGATAACCTTCGATGAATTCCCATCGGAAGGAAATGAGAGTACCCTGAGATCGGCTGAGATGGAGCTTCAATCCATCTTGGATATGGAAGAGATGATCTGGAAAGAGAAAGCTAGAGCCTCTTGGCTGACTGACGGGGAACGAAATACCAACTTCTATCATACAGTGGTGAAACGGAGAAGACAAGCTAGACAGATCCAAAAGCTTATTCTACCCAATGGAGATTCCATCGACGATAGACGGCGCATGGCGGCGGAAGCTGCTCTCTTCTACCAAAATTTCTACACTGAATATTTGGGCATCGATGATAGTCTGCTCGAAGACCTTCTTAGAGACATTCCTGAGGTGCTAAATTCTGACGAAAACTTCTCCATCTCCCGCATTCCTGATCGTCGAGAGGTGCGCGACTCCCTCTGGGCTTTGGATCAACATACCACTCCCGGACCTGACGGTTTTATAGTTTCCTTTTTCCGCACTGCATGGGATATTATAGCTGATGATCTTATGCAGTTGGCAGAGGCCTTTTTCAAGGGCGAACAATGCCACAGGAGTATGCTTTGCAGCCGCATTGTTTTGATCCCTAAGTCCAACAACCCGCAACATCTTGCTTCAGATTTTCGACCTATCTCCATAGAAAATGTGTCCCTTCGTATTTTTTCCAGAGTGATCAGCAACAGGATTGGCCCCATGCTTCCGCCCATGATTTCTGATTTTCAAGGAGCTTTCATTCAAAACAAAGACATTACCAACCATATCATATTAACACAAGAGCTTGTACATGACATCAAACAAGGGCGGCCTTTCCCTAACGCAGTTATTAAATACGATATGTCGAAAGCTTTTGATTGGTCCATTGGGGTGCACTCCGGCAAGTCCTGAACAATCTCGGCTTCTTCCAAGACGTCATTGACCTGCTGCTTTGCTTCTCAGAACAAGCTTGGGCCTCGGTGACCCTGGGTGACATCACAGAAGGCTTTTTCCAGATGTCTAGGGGTCTGAAACAAGGGAATGCCCTCTCTCCCTTGCTTTTTATCATCTTTGAAGAACTGCTGCTAAGAAGACTGTCTAAATGTGCTCGTGAATCCACCCTTGCCACTTATCAAACTAGAGGAGCAGCGGTGGCACCTCCGGCCTTGTTCTATGCTGATGATGTCCTTATTTTCATCAATGCCTCCCCGGAGTCCATAACAACTGTTACAAACACGTTTGCAGACTACTCCAAAGCCACGGGACAGATGATCAATCAGGCCAAATCGGTATGTATGGTAGGCATCTCTGAGCAGACCATTGCTGATGATATCGCCAATTCGATTGGGGTGGCAAACATGGTGGAGACACTTTCTTATCTTGGCGTTCTGATCTCGTCCAGCCACAGCAAGTTGGAGCACTTTGAATACCTGATTCTCAACATGTATCGCAAGGTTGCCTCCTGGAAAGCAAGGATGCTTTCCTTTGCTGGAAGGAGACTTCTTATCCGGCATTTCCTGTCATCGACGCTTATTTACACTGCGGCAGCCATGGGGATTCCTACAGACATAGCTAATCGCATTGAATCAATCCGTTCTCATTTCTTATGGACTGACAGGGAGAACCGTAGATGCAAGGCGTGGGTGGTGTGGCATAGAGTGGCAAAACCAGCTAATCATGATGGCCTAGACATTGAACCCATCTCCATCCTGAACCAAGCATATGTTTACAAAGCAGCTTGGGAGATTGTGGGAGGTACTTCTTTATGGGCTTCCTTCTGCAAACAGAAATACCACAACAATCTCAAGCATTCTGCGGGTATTTACCCACCTTTTCTGAAGTTGAGCTCTGCAGCATCGCCGTATTGGAAAAAGGTGTGGAAGAGCTTCCCATCTATGCTACCGTTATGTAGATGGGTGGTAGGCAATGGAAATCTATCGTTGTGGTATGATTGATGGTGCGATAGCCGTCTGATGGACAATGCACTTTTGGAGGCGGATCTCAGACTTGATTTTAAAGTCAAGGACTTCTGGACCACTGAAGAAGGATGGGATTGGACGGCACTTGCTGAAATCATTGACGAAGAAGGTATGAACCTTATTAGAGCAGCGGATATTATGATCTCGGATGTACCTGACCAGCTTGTGTGGACGCTAGAACAATCAGGCTGCTTCTCCCTTAGCTCAGCTAAAGAACTTCTTCGTGGTACTGGTGGTCAGAGGCATAACAACCCCACGCAACTATGGCGCTCAAACACTCCTAAAGCTTGCGCGATAATGTGGAAATTGGCCAATAAAGCTTTACCCACAGATGACAATATCATGTGATGCCGCATTCAAATGGCATCAAGCTGCAACTGTTGTGACGAACATCATATAGAGATGGCACATCACCTCATCTTTGACAGTGAGTTAGCTACAAAGTTCTAGGATAGATTTGTAATGATAACGGATAAGCAAGCTCCCTCAGACTTGCAGTCACTTTCCTATTTATGCTCTAATACACCTACAGGATCAGCCAAAGAGTGGATAAGTCGCAAGCTGGCAAAACTAATTCCATGGGCTATTTGGAGGTTGAGATGCGCCGCTAGATACAATGGGAAGAAACCGATGTTCTTATCTGAATGGAACAATCTCACTTTCATCCTAAATAAGTTGATGACCACACAGGTCTTCACACGTGTTGAGAAGCCTGACTTTTACTGCTTACTTCGGCACTTCCACATTCAGGAACCCTCCCAGGTGTTCAGATCTATCAAACTGTTGAAATGGATTCCGTCGGACATGTGCAACATTAAGCTTAATGTGGCCGTTGGTAAACAGCTTGATCAGCAGGGCCATTCTAGATGGTGGGCAGCTGGCCTTGCACGAAACCCTCACGGTTCTCTCCGAATGGCCTTTAGATACTGGGTGAGAGCTACAGATTGGATGACTGCCTTGCTACAGGCTTGTGTGATTGGTATCAAGAGCGCCGATTTACACAACTTTCGCTTTTCTATCCTAGAGACAGATGACAATCGGCTTTATAATATCCTGAGGAAAGAGGCCAAGGCACCATGGAGGAATATATCCATCGTCAGGGAGCTTAGACAAATTCTGCAGGAGGAAGCAATCATTGGCTCACTCGCTGAAAAGTTGGTGAACTCAGCTACCATCGAACTTGGTAGATGGGGATGTGATAGAAATGATGCCCTTATTTGTACAGATGCGAACCTCCTTCCTATGAAGGTTAGGGGCAAGATGATCATGGATAAGAGAGGCATACCCTATATTTTTGTGTCCCACAGGAGGGACCCTGATGACGTGTGAGCTTTGGATGTATGCTTTTCCTTTTCGAGTCTATTTTCTTTTTTCCTTGACCCGAGCTATAAGAGCGGGAGCTGTAATATTCTTTTGATGATTTAGCCCACAAGAGGGGTGTGGGATGAATAAAAGCGACCCCTGGCTTATTTTAAAAAAAAAGATATGGTAGTTGGTCGTATAACATTTTCATTGAATATACATTGTGACTTTCATTAACACACAATTTAAGGATAGGACAAACCACACTAGGAGATAAGCATTGTTGTGAAAATGATAAACATACTCTGAGAAATAAAACATATGCCACGTTATAAAGATTTGATTTCTAGGCATTGATATAGACTTGTAATCATGTGAAATAAAACATGCTTCCACTAAATGCAAAGTTAAATTACAATGTCAAAATAAACATACAAATGCAAAAATAAGACATCTAAAACAACTTAGGATTTCTATGATAAACATGAACAACTCTAATATAACTATTGTGACCTTGTTTATTCCAAATAAAGGCATAAACTACCAAATCAGGAATGGTGTACGTCAATGCTTACTAGCATAAAAAGCTTCGGTCCCAAGTCACACGTCTTGACAAGTATTACATGAACCATAATTGTTAAACCAGCACGGCTCTTTAATTTTCCAATTTAAGTGTACTTTCTCTAATTTGATTATAGCTTTTAGTCATCAAGAGAATTTTTCCCAAATAAACATGTCAAATGCCCATTCATAGTTTATATATATATATATATATATATATATATATATATATATATATATATATATATAGAGAGAGAGAGAGAGAGAGAGAGAGAGAGAGAGAGAGTCAGGCTAGTGTATCAGAGGCATCATACACCTCAGTCATTTTTAAAGATGCAATAACTTTTTGAAAAATCTAAATCGTTGATCTTCTTAAATATCTTAAGAACATACTATATAATAAATGTTAGCTCATTTGGACACTTATAAGTCGTGCATCTAAAGGATGCAAAAATCAGACATTTCAAATTAGTTTTGTGCGTCGATTTTATTGCTTTTTGTCAATCCCAAAAGTAAGCCCAATACAATGAATAAATCAATTATAAAATACATTTCATTTATGCTAATTGTGAGGTATGAGTATTTGGGATTCCTATGATATGTGAATTGGTATGTCTTTAGCTGAGGATAACTTCCTTTGGGCACCATGACACCTAAGCTAAAGTGAGCATGGAGCTTTGTTCATGCTGGGTAACAACAACGTTGACTTAGGAGCTAAATAAAATTAATAACACTCTATTGAGTCCACCTCCTACGCATGTACCTTAACAAATATGACATGAATAAGATACTAAGCATGAGAAATTACATGAGAAGAAGCAAACTTGTTAAAATAAGGTGTTGAGAGCCATGGCAAGGTTTTTTGTCAATCCCAAAAGTAAGCCCTATACAATGAATAAATCAATTATAAAATACATTTCATTCATGCTAATTGTGCGGTATGAGTATTTGGGGTTCCTATGATATGTGAATTGGTATGTCTTTCGTTAAGGATCACTTCATTTGGGCACCATGACACCTACGCTAAAGTGAGCATGTAGCTTTGTTCACGCTTGGTAACAACAACATCAAGTTAGGGGCTAAATAAAACTAATAGCACTCTATTGAGTCTACCTTGTACGCATGTACCTTAACAAACATGACATGAATAAGATACTAAGCATGAACAATTACATGAGAAAAACGAAACTTGTTAAAATAAGGTGTTGAGAGCCATGGCAAGGTGACTTGGTAAGCCTTGGCTCATGTACATTTTATTTTTAGTCTCTCATTCATAATGTGACATTTTCATAACATTCATAATCACAAATTATACGTGATTATATATCTCATAAGGGGTCGTCTGGATGGAGACATTGCAAATGCAGTAGTTATATACATAAGATAACTATTGACCGCAGCACCGTGCAGCTGCTGATACTGTAAATAGCTTGCTGGTATAACAGTCGGTAACCTTTCAAATTGTATACAACCGGAGTGGAGGTGTCTGTTGTGACTTCCGCCGGACATGGCATGATTCTAAACGCAACAAATGTGTGCAGGTAACTACCGGATTAAAAGTCGTGTGGTTTTTATTCGACATATCTAGATGCCTTTTTATATATAAATTATCGGCATTCTCAATGCTCCGCCCCGAACGACCCCTAAAAGATTTTTGAAATAACAATTTTGAAATGATTTTAATTGTTTTTGTTAAATGTGGCATGATAATTCAAAAAATTACATGTGGCATCCTAATATTATTCTTGATTTTAATTTTTTTTCTCCCTTATCCCTCTTCTTTCCTCTTTCTCTTCCTATTCACAGTCCCATCTAACCTTTTACACCTATGTTGATTCATGATACCTACACTTGAACCAGACATCACCTTGGACAAATCATCCACTTACGCTAAGTCTAAATTCAATATTCTTCTCTATTAAATGTGTAATAGAAATACACAATGTGTGCCAGAGGAGCATCATGGAGCATTCAGTCACATTCTCATGCCACTCCTTATAGAGTTAGTTACCTTTTCAATTAACACCAAACCTTAGGATTTAACTACCTCAAATGCGTAAAAAGCACACATGATGTGCTCTGGAAAAGCATACAGACACAAGACAAACCCTAATGGGCCAAGACACAACTAGGGCCATATTACAAATAGACTAAAACAACTTAAATAAATAGACTAGAACAAATTGAAATAAATAGACTCTCTAACAGGATCCACCAACCTAGGGAAGGTGGGCATTTTAGCAATCAAGTGCAAGGTTACAGAATCATCAATGTTTTCATCGAGTCATAAATTGTAATAGACAAGCATGAGGTTTACTTTTTCCATGTGAACTATCATTGGAAAATGTGTTGGTTAAGCACTTTTAATCATTTGGAGACATCCGAGGAAAATATTTAGAAATCTTATCAAAATCAGGTGTTATCAACTATCCTTGTTTTCCCTAAGTAAGACTCAACTCAATGAGAAACAAAGAATAATGAAAAATAATTTGGCAAAAAAGGTTTGAAAAGTCAGTTTTAGGTCGCAAATCACTCGTAACAATTTGCTCCACAACAAACATCAACTACGCATATTGAAACTTGCCAATGAAAGATCACACAACATCTAAGATCGTTGCAAACCAAAAGAAAACTTGTCAAGATAAGAAACGTGCACGGGTCACCAAAAAGAATCGTGAGAAGTGATGAAGTGAGAGAGTAATCATCCTCTAGAATTTAGACAAACCTTATCAGGAATTTTGTAACTACCACATATTCAAAAACTAAAATAAATAAATAGAAAATACTCTAATGACCTTAGAAATCCCCGATTAGCTACATGCGAGCAAAGGTCCTTGCAGTTTGAGCCACTTGGCCAAAAGTAGTGAGTCAACCTCCTCATAGCACGCTTGAACCAACCCTGCTCTTGGTAAAATTCCATCAGTCTCCTAGGGGTACCTAAAAAACTCTAATGAATTTTTGGGTGATACTATCAGGCACAAAATATACCCGTATCAATGTCGCAATCATATATCCGTCGAGCATCACCCTAGATTTTCCAAAAAATAAAGCTTACTCATGCTTTTATAATGAGTTTAGCTTTTATTCATTCAAAAAAACTATATATATAAAACAAATCAAAAGGACTATTGACTTTTGGAATCTTTGATCTGCTACATGTGGTCCATGTAGCAAGCAACACTGCCTATAGTCTGCGCCAGTTGGCCCAAACCAATAAATCAATCTCTTTGTACCGCGCTTAAACCACCCTGCTCCTGGGAGGATTTCACCAATCTTATAGGGGTTTTAAAAGACTCTCCAATGAATTTTCAAGCAACATTATGGGGCACGGCATACCTTTGCCACTAGTGCAGTCATATACCAGTCAGGCACCAACAACCTCTCCTAAATATGAAAAAACATTCACGCGTTCTTTTATTCATGCTCAGGCTTTTATTCGTTGCATTCTATTTCATTGGCATCGGTTTTATTCATTTTCAATGTTCTTTTTAAAATGTTTTAAGACTAAAGGGCAAATGAATCTTGTTTTCACATTAGAATATAATGTGGGGCTAAGATATGTCTTCAAAAGGTGCAATCCAACTCAATTCCAATTCAAAACTTATCATTTGCAGTCCAGATTAAAAGGTGAGATCAATTGTGGTCTGAAAATCCGTAAGAGTTTAGACAAATGCACAAAAAAGTCAATTGGAGATAAATTAAACACCGGTTCAAACAACCACACAAATCCATGTAGAGTTAAGACAAGCTAACAAGCGACTCTAAACCCTAACAGATAAAGAACGCAAACTGTAGAATCACTTGCCAAACATAACCATGAAGCTCAAGAAGGATCACGATCAATTGAATCGAGTTTGAGAAATAAGAAAGAACCAAAATCTTGGGACAACCAAATAATAATCATGAAAGATAGATGAAATTCCTTAGAGGCTCAGAGATCAAATCATAATATATCCTAATCATTGAGCTAAAAAAATGCAAAATTCATACTAAGTAGTAAAGCCTGCTCTAGAAAGTAGTAAGCATTTGGGGTCAATACAGGGCATGGTAATGAAAAAGAAAACAAACACTTCCACAAAAAATATGTGAAAATGATAGTGCATGCATGCAAAAGCAAACAAAATGGATAGGAAGGGCATAATCTACCACCCCAAGCTTAGGGTTTTTCTCATCCTTGAACAATTCCAAACTTCTGACATAAGGGGATGCTAGAAGTCCGTGTAATTACCACCATATTGATGATGGAACGACAAGTCTAGCTCAAATTAGAATGGTGTCTAGTGATATGGCGATGGTGGTTGTTGTGATCTCACGGGAGGACGCATGTAGGTTGGCATGGCATCTGGTAATGTTTTCCCCAATCATCAGAGTTGAGGTAGGGTAATGTTGTAGTCACTGTTGAAGTTGAGTATCTGTAACGAACTGAAATCTAGGATCTTACCCTATTTCATAATTAAAATGCTAGTGATATAGGTTCCTCAAAGTTGACCAAATATGGATGAAAATGATGTAATATTATAATATATATATAAAAGTAAAGAGTCTAAACCATAATTGTATTAGAAATCATAAAAGGGAGCTTCAAAACCCAAATCTAAGTTCAAAATCTTACTCCTTGGGTCTCATTTAGTCAAATTTGATACTATTTGAGTTTTGTTTAAGCCCTCAAAGAATTAAAATATGATAAAATGGTCCTAAAATGTTATTTAAATGGGTTAATACTATCAATTTTGTAAAGTTTTGTCAATTATATTGTCACACCAGTTTATTTCTCAATTTTTCTGTGGTTTTATATGTCATGCGGTCTATTTTACCTAGTACCCTAATGTTCTCGCTGTGTCACACGTGTTGGCTTCGGGTCTCATATGGGCCCTTAGATTTTGACTGGACGGCTCCTCTAGTGTCTCCTACCTTCTGTCTTTCTTTGGAAATAGGCGCACCCTGCCGCTCATTTCCCCCACTCTTTCTCTCTCTCTTTCATCTTTGCCTCTATTTTCCCTCCCTTGGTCTTCTATATATCATCCTGAAAGCACTAGCTATAAATACATACTAGGGTTTCAAGTTTTTGCGGTATGTCCGCACTGATCTCCATGTTCCCCTATTTTACCCATGTTTCTCCTTTCCTCCCATATTCTTCTCATCTACAAACCTTCGGACCTTCAAAAATCCATCCATGTACCTCCGCATGATCCTGAGGAACTCAGAAGTGACCTTTGTTGATTGCGTTCCAGTGAGTCGGGTAACTACCAACTGGTGGGCATTGTCTCGACCCCGGCAACAAGGTAGACATCATCGGATCCATCTCTTCGATCGTTGATAGTGTCTCAGGGTACATCCACGAAGCCTCTGATGGAGTTGCTCCACTCAATTCTCCCACTGTGATAGATAATGTTCACTTCAATCTTGTTAAGCTCACTCAATGTTGGGTTTTGAATTTATGATGTGTTGCTAGATTTGTATGGAATTTGTGCTCGTTGATGAGCATCTACTAGGTGTCATGCTTCTTGAATTCATCATTTTTATCCTCTAGGAAACCACAAACCATGCATCTCAGCCTTCTTTAATGAGGTTGTCAGTCACTTTTTAACTTTGATCGTTACATGATTATCATTCAAGATTTTGATTACCTTCTCGCATGTGACAAAAATCAAGCAAGAAAGGTTGCTCTTCCTAAGAAATGAGCCCATACAGCCCCTCTGATCCTAGAGTATGCAATGTTAGTGGATCTACATATCGCGTCAAAATCAAGATGAGTCTACAATGCCATTGGTTTAACAAAAGGCATCAAAATCAAGCTCCTTTTCTTTAGCTCAAGCATTCATCATGTTTGCCCATATTTGGAAGCCCTAGCAGAGGGATGAATGTTGTGTGATGGTGTGCTGCTTCTAGAAGGTGATGGAGCAGTGGCATAAGGAAGTGGAGTATGTTGTTGCTGGTAGATGTGCAGTGTTGCGAAGAGAAAGGTTGCTTTGTGAAGGAGGCACACTACACCATAGATGGCACTCAATTAGGGAGGCATGTCTACTAGAAAGACAGAATGAAGCTATACCCGTCCATTGCTCCAACTCTAACTTCAATACTGGAGGTTACCGCTCCATCATATAGGTTTTCGAGATATGTAAACTGTGTGACAAAGGAATATCATGGATCATTGGGTCTACTTCTCATGCCACCACCTAACAGGTATCGTACAACCAACAACATGATCAGAGAATGAAACTACTTAGGATTTGTATATCACATGTTTCATGTGCTCTGGAAAAATATATCTTGTAGCAGAGGAAGCTTGTTTATTGATAGTTGGTAGTCATGTATCCATACTTAAATACAACTTTATCATAGACTCTAGGTCCCCCTATGAAAGTGTTGCACGTGTCGATGTGTCTCTACAGTTTTGCCAAGCTAGGGAAGGTGAGCATTGTTGTGGCCAAGAGCAAGAGGTTGTGGAACCATCAATGCCTTCATCAAGTCATACACTCATACTACTACAATAGAAAAGCATGGATTTTGTTTTTCAATGTGAATGATCATAGAAAAATATGCTTCAGTTTCTACAATCACAACAGGACAGAGATGGTATCAATACTCTACAAACGTATGGGGAAGAATCCAATCTCCGGATGAGGAGTTAGACATCTCCACCTATATGTTCTTGCCATCTTCATCGTATCCACACTGAAGATTCCTCCTAGTTGCAAAAGTCAACAAAAAATACCTTGTTGATCAAATTATGGAACTACTCTACAGATATGACAATGGCAACAAAATCTAGACATTCCTTATTTGTCATTAACGGAGAGGTCAGGTACGAGGCTCCACATTCTGAGATTGCAATGAGCCCCCCTATCCCATTATAGTGCTCATCGTGAGATCTTCCAATTAATACAATATCAACAGCTAGTTTACGTCGACTACTAGCTCAAGGTCCACAGTAGCCTTCTCTAGACATTGATCATTGGACACAACAATCCATACCCCAAGGCCACCATCACCTATATCAACTGCAATGCAAGACATGGTGAGTCGGGAAAGGTTGGGCCACAAGATGAGTTAAAAGGAGAAAATACAAAAAAGAGAAAAAAGGAAAAGCTAAGTGTAAAATTTAGACATTACCTCCAAAATAACCCTATCATACTATACAAATAACATCGACATTAAGGATAATTTCCAATTAGTTTGAACTATAACTTTAGGTTATTGTAATCATGCATAGTATGAGATTATATATGTAATCGACCTTAATATATACATGTGTTCTATATTCATTTCCCCTCATAAGTATATTTATTTGTATACACTTAGTTATACATATATTACATGGTTAAACCCAAAAATGATCTGTAAACCATGCATAAATAAAACATTATTGAATTACATTCTAGTAAGGCATACTATGACTGTTTAGGTTCTTATACTATGTAAAAGGAGTTCAAAGATAGTCACACCCTATAAGGATAACATATTCATTTTGTATAAGTGACTAAAAATTTACTTCCAACTTAATTTTACCATATAAGGCAGAAGTGTATTTTTTCAATTTCATTATTTAGGAATTATATAATATGTGAGAGGGGCATCAATAGAAATTATAATCCTGTAAAATGCAACTAATGCACTAATAAAAATGAAAACTCTTCAAAAGAAAATGAATTCATGGTGCAAACTTGGGAACAACAAAAAAAATGGTGTGATAATCCATGTTATCAAAGGCATTAGGAATCAAATATCGATATCGTCAACATAACTGGAATATTATAGACTTAGAAAGAAAAATGACACCCACTAATAATAGGTTGAGAGACCCAACAAAGAAGACCTATGGTATGAATCCAGTTTGTGTAATATGTACATATAATATATTATTATAGTTATTGGCGAGGAGAGCCTCGGGCTATGTGGCTCACTAACTCCCTGAAAAGGAATAGAGGTTTGACTCCTGAAAATGCACTGCCCATAACAAAATTCCACTGGTAGTTTAGTTAGCCACTACGCCATTAACAAAGGTCATGTGTAATTTGTAATTAAAATTGTACCTTGCATTGACTATGTGTAGGTGAATGGTGGAAAATGTTTTGGGATGAGGCTCCTAATATTAAGAAGGTTGTGGTTTGTGTCTTGAACCAAACTTGCAGGTTGCAGCCACATGGTTATAAGAGAAACTAGAGTAGTTTTTATCATCTCCACTCGAAAAGATGGGAATACATTGGAGCACCACAGGTTGAATGTCTTTGTGTATGTTAGATGTATCTTAAGGCCTCAAATCCAGTGTGTTACTTTCATATAACATCATTGTATCATATAGTTGAATTGTAAGTGTAGAATTTAGCATTTCAGCTAGCACAATAATTTAAATCTATCTTTTGAGGTTGTTGAATTTTGATCTGATTGTCATTGATTTGATTAATGTTATCTTACTATATCTTTTAGAAGTTGAGATGTTGATGATGCTTTTGTATTTCGAGTCTTTTGACTATTCTTAATATCATGCTTGATATGACTATTAGCCTTTTTTGTGGCTTAATACTTTTAATGACTCCTTATGTGATTGTTCATCACTACATGTTGTGTGTTGTAGCTTGCAAATTATTAACTCGGTTCGTGTGGAATGATCCTTTAAGAAGCTACAACAAGAACGTTAAGTATCATTTCTGAATAGGAAATTTTGAACTATAATTTCAGGTTAGTCTAACCATGCATAGTATAAGATTAGATATGTAATCGACCTCAATAAATACATGTGTTCTATATTATTTCCGCCCATAAGTATATTTATTTGTATACACTTAGATATACATATATTATATGGTTAAACCCAAAAATGATATGTAAACCATGCATAAAACATTATTGAACTACATCCTAATAAGGCTTACTCTGACTGTTTAGGCTCTTATACTATGTAAAAGGGGTTCAAAGATAGTCACACCCTATAAGGATAACATACTCATTTTGTATAAGTGACCAAAAAAATTACTTCCAAGTTAATTTGACCATATAAGCCAGAAGTATCTTTTTACCAATTTCATTATTTAGGAATTATATGATACATGAAAGGGACGTCAACAGGTATGATCTTGTAAAATGCAACTAATGCCCTAACAAAAATGAAAAGTCTTAAAAAATATATATGAATTCATTGCGCAAACTCAGTAAAAGCAATAACAAATGGTGTGATAATCCATGATACCAAAGGAATTAGGAATCAAACGTCGCAATATAGCTGGGATATTACAGACTTAGAAAGAAAAAGTGACACCCACTAATAATAGGTTGAGGGACTCAACAAAGAAGACCTAGGGTTGTAATCTCTCATATGAGTCCACATTGTATAATATGTACATATAATATATTATTATAGATATCGACGAGGAGCGCCTCAGGTTATGCGGCTCAGTAAGTCCATATAAAAGGAACACAGGGTCGACTCCTAAAAGTGCACTCCTCATAACAAAATTTCAAACATAATGTAGTCAGCCACTGTGCTATTAAAAAGGTCATGTGTTTCTCATGGACTTATCAGGCAACCTAGATTTACCTTGTTAGAATGGGTAAAAAGTGGTCATGTATGGTGGTGATTCCTAGTAGACAAAAATGTATATTGTAGCATTAGTATTTCCTCTTATTATATTTAATTGTGATTGTTTTACCCAAAAAATGATGGCAAGATCTCATGATATGTTCCAATTATCGTAAAGCAAAAGGCAAAGGGTAGGGGAAGAAATGGATAAGGGGAGTCACCACATGGTTTCTTTATTAGAAAAAAAGGAAAACAAAAAAATGTGTTTGAGCGGAAAACAAGATAAGTGAGATAGGTGGCCACATCTAATGGTGGAGAAGGTAGTTTGTGAACCAAAAGTTGAGGAAAGGCATCTTGGTTAACATTTTCAAAAGATATTTGAACCCTCAAACTACATAATAAAACTCATTATTACTATACTAAGTGAAAATTTGTGATCGTAAAGGTTAAAAAGACTACCTTTCAATTGGAGACTGGTTAGTTCCCGGGCATATTCAACTGCCTTGGAATCTTACATGGTAAAGTTTCCTTCACATTAGGAATTAGATTGATGGAATTGAAGAAAAGGAAGGCTTAGATCAGTGACAATGAAAATCTTAGGGATAAATGATGTTGAGTTGTGATTTTTTGGTGTTTATTACATTTTTAAAGGTGAAGAACATGATGAGTGCACAATAACCATGTGAAGGTAGTTTGCTTTCCTATTTGTCAATTTCATAACCTCCTAGCACTCACATAGTTTAAGTTCCATCCTTCACATCCCTTGGCATTGGAGCCATGCCAGCAACCTCTCCTAAAAATGAAAAAACAATCACGCATTCTTTTATTCATGCTCAGGCTTTTATTAGTTGCATTCTATTTCATTGGCATTGGTTTTATTCATTTCAAGGTTCTTTATAAAAAAAATTAAGACTAAGGGGAAATGAATCTTGTTTGCACATTAGAATATAATGTGGGGTGAAGATATGTCTTCAAAAGGTGTAATCCAACTCAACTTCAATTCAAAACTTATCATCTACAATCAATATTAAAAGGTGAGATCAATTGTGGTCTGAGAATCCTTAAGAGTTCAGACGAATACACAAAAACATCAATTGGAGATAAATTAAACATTGGTTCAAACAACCACACAAATCCATGTAGAGTTAAGACAAGCTAACAAGCGACTCTAAACCCTAACAGATAAAGAACGCAAACCGTAGAATCACTTGCCAAACATAACCATGAAGCTCAAGAAGGATCACGATCAATTGAATCGGGCAAGAAAGGTTGCTCTTCCTAAGAAATGAGCCCATACGACCCCTCCAGTCCTAGAGTATGCAATGTTAGTGGATCTACATAACGCGTTAAAATCAAGATGAGTCTATAATGCCATTGGTTTAACATAAGGCGTCAAAATCAAGCTCCTTTTCTATAGCTCGAGCATTCACCCTGTTTGCTCATATTTTGGAAGCCCTAGTAGAGGGATGAATGTCGTGTGATGGTGTGTTGCTTCTAGAAGGTGATGGAGCAGTGCCATAAGGAGTACATTTTTTGTGGCTCAACACTTTTTAATGACTCATGATGTGATTGTTCATCGCTACATGTTGTGTGTTGCAGCTTGCAATTCATTAACGTGGTTCGTGTGAAAGGATCCTTTAAGAAGCTAGAACAAGAATGTTAAGGATCATTTCTGAATAGTAAATTTTGAACCATAATTTCAGGTTAGTCTTTTTTTAAGGCAGGGGTCGCTTTTATTCATCCCACACCCCTCTTGTGGGCTAAATCATCAAGAAATATACAACTCCCGCTCTTATAACTCGGGTATCTTCCCCCCAACCAAACACAAAAAGGAACTAAGCATCGTCCACCTAAAAAGTAAACAGACACCTACGTCACAAAGGACAGCATCGCCTGCTAAGATAAGGAGACATAAGGTACTCCTCGTTTGTCCATGATCATCATGCCCCTAATCTTCATAGGGAGGAGAGTAGCATCAATACAAACGAAGGCGTTGTCCCTGTTGCAACCCCATCGACCGAGCTCATAAGCAGAAGAATTAACCAGGTCATCTACTAAAGAGCCGATAATCTCTTCCTCCTCCATCACATGCCTGAGCTCTCTGACTATGGTTGTATTCCGCCAAGGTACTCCCGCTCCGTGCCATAAGATATGATAAGCTCTGCTGTGAACCATCTCCAAGATTGATAGGCGAACGTTGTGTTCGGTAGCAATCCTGATGCCAATCACACATGCCTGGAACATAGCCATCATATGATCGTTTGCTTTAATCCAGTATCTGAAAGCCATCCGAAGAAATCCATGGGAGTTACGGGCTAAACCAGCCGCCCACCATTTAGTATTTCCTTGATCATCCACATGTTTTCCGACAGCGAGGTTCATCTTGATGTTGGTCAGATCCGACATAGTCCATCTCACCAACTTAATCGTTCGAAACTTATGATCAGGCTCTTGTATGTTGTATCTCTGTAATTGTTGGTAGAACTCAGGACTCTCTAGGCGAGAAAAAGTCTATTTGCTCATCAGTTTATTCAATAGGAAAGAAATGAAGTTCCATTCCGTACCAAAAGTCATCTGCTTTCCATCATATCTGGTTGTGCACCGCATCCTCCAGATGGAGCAAGGGATTAGAGTCGTCAACTTACGTGTGATCCACACCTTCACGGAGCCCGTGGGTGAAGATGAGCATAAGTCAAGAAGTGAATGCAGGTCTACAGGTGCTTGTCTATCCGCAATCACCGAGAAAGTCTTCCAGAATTCTTTGGCCAAATCACTACCGAAGAATAGGTGTTCTAACGTCTCCGATTGGGGTGTATTGCAGCAATTACATCTCGAAGCCATATAAATGTGACATCTAACTATGTTATCATCCATGGGAAGGGCTTTGTTGGCCATTTTTCAGATGATAGAACTGGCTTTGGGATAGCCTAGCTTCCACACGTGTGCAAGATTGTATCGCCTATGGATATCATTGCTTCGAAGAATCTTCTTAGCCGACCTGAGGGAGAAGCAACCATTTTGTTCAGGACTCCAAACGATCTTGTCTGACTCATCTGAGATCATGATGTCAGCTAATCTGATAATGTTCAACCCATCTTCTGTAATGATCTCACCGAGTGTCGCCCAATCCCAGCCGTCCTCATTGTTCCAGAAATCTTTAGGCCTAAAATCATGGCGGAGATCATAATCCTGCCGAGCGTAATCGGCCATCCTATGATCGCACCACCGATCATACCAGAAGGAAACATTGTCATTGCCTAACACCCATCTGCGTAGGGGTAGCATGGTTGGGAAACTCTTCCAGATCTTTTTCCAGTAAGGGGACGCGGTAGAGCTCAGTTTTAGAAGAGGGGGAAAGCATCTTGTATGGTGGCGCAAGCTACTATGGTATTTTTGTCTGCAGAAAGATCCCCATGTCGACGAGCCACTCATAATTTCCCATGCTGCTTTAATCACATAAGCTTGGTTCAGTAGAGAAATGGGTTCAATATCCAGGCCCTCACGATCCGCCGGTTTCGCCACTCTATTCCACACCACCCAGGTCTTGCGTCTATGATTCTCTCTGTCTGTCCAAAGAAAGCGAGATAGGATCGATTCAATCCTGTGAGATATGCCTGCTGGAATGCCCAAAGCAGCTGCAGTATAGGTGAGAGTCGACGAAAGCACATGTCGGATCAACATTCTTCTGCCGGCGAAGGATAACAACTTCGCTTTCCAAGAAGCAACCTTGCGATTAATCTTGAGAACCAGATATTCAAAGTGGTCCAGTTTGCTGTGACTAGAAGAAATCGGGACGCCTAGGTATGTGAGGGTCTCCACTGGTTCAGCCACCCCGATCGAATTAGCTATCTCCACAGCACTGGCCGGATCGGATGTGCCCACCATACAAACCGATTTGGCCTGGTGAATCGTTTGACCCGTAGCTTTAGAATATGCTTCAAAAGTATCTCTGACAGTGTTCCTGGTTTCCAGAGAGGCATTGATGAAAATAAGGACATCATCAGCATAAAAAAGGGTCGAAGGTGTTGTCTCATTTCCTCTAGTCTGATAAGGGATGATGGATTGCTCACGAGCCAGCTTATACATTCTTCTCAACAGCATCTCTTCGAAGATAATAAAAAGGAAGGGGGATAATGCATTCCCTTGCTTCAGACCTCTACTCATCTGAAAGAAACCAACTGAGAACTCTCCCAGAGTAACCGATGTCCACGCTTGTTCTGAGAAACGAAGCAACAAGTCAATAACATCTTGCATAAATCCAAATCTATTCAGCACTTTTCGTAGCACTCCCCAGTGGACACGGTCATAAGCTTTCGACATATCAAACTTAATCACCGCATTAAGGAAAGGCCGGCCTTACTTGATGTCGTGCATCAGCTCTTGAGCTAATATGATATTATTTGTGATGTCCTTGCCTTGGACGAAAGCTCCCTGAGACTCCGAGATAAGCGGTGGGAGGACAAGTGTGATCCTATTGCTGATCACTCTGGCTAGAATCTAGAGCGCCACATTCTCAATGCAAATAGGGTGAAAATCTGAAGCAATCTGCTTCGGGTCATCAACCTTGGGGATCAAAACTATGCGGCTGCAAAAAATACTCATGTGGCAGGGTTGGCCCTTGAAGAAGGTCTCGGTCATCTTCATGAAATCGTCTTCTATAATATCCCATGTCGCATGATAGAAGGACACTGTGAACCCATCCGATCCAGGGGCAGTGTGTTGATCCATAGCGAAGATAGCATTACGAATCTCCTGTTTATCAGGGATGCGGGAGATCGAAAGGTTGTCATCAGAGCTCAGCATCTCTGGAATATCAGCAAGAAACTCCTCCAGCACATGTTCGTCGATGCTCATCCCCTCATTGTAGAAATTCTGAAAGAAAGATGCAGCAGCCTGCGCCATGCACAATTTGTCACTAACGACCTCGCCATCGGGTAAAACCAGCTTCTGGATTTGTCTAGCCCGACATCTCTTCTTCACCACAGCATGATAGAATCTAGTATTCCGTTCCCCGTCGAGAAGCCAATTGGTTCTAGCCTTCTCCTTCCATATCATCTCCTCCATGTCAAGGACAGACTGCAGCTCTAATTCCGCCGACCTTAAGGTAGATTCATTATTCACCAAAGGATATTCATCAAAAGTAATATGTGTTGTATGCACCACATCTTCAAGGTCTTTCCGTCTCTGACCAAGGTGGCCAAAAGAGCATCTGTTCCATTCTTTAAGAGCTATTCTGACCTGCTTTAACTTGTTGTAGAACACAAAAGATGGGTGCCCAACGATCTCGGTGTCCTAGCTGCTCCTAATCAAGTCTAGGCACTCCGGCCGCTGGAGCCATGCGGTGAGGAAGGAGAAAGGGGGCGGTGGTTTTCGCTATACCCCATTGCTCAATCTGGTCAAGATAGGGTAGTGGTCTGAAACCCTGTATCTCATCAGATGGACAGAAAACATAGAAGGGAACACATCACGCCATGCCGAGTTAAAAAGAACACGATCGAGGCATTCCCATGTCGTCGGCAAAAGACGCTGTTTGTCGACCCATGTAAACCGGCTACCTTCAAAGGAGCATTCATAGAGGCCAGCATCTGCAATAAGACCGTTGAAATCCAACATATCTTGAAACGGGGTAGGTTCTCCCCCACGCTTCTCATCCATAGAACGGATGACGTTGAAATCTCCACCAAGAATCCACGATTGTTCCCCAATATCATCAGCCATCGCCGGGATAGATTCCCACAGCAATCTTCTGGTATGGCAATCGTAGCTAGCATAGATCACAGAAACAAAATGAAAGGAATCATCCACCCCCTTGATCTTAACTGTCAGATGTTGTGGATGCACATTAACCACTTCAGGTTTAAGAGCCCCATCACCAAAAAACCAGATCTTGCCTCCTTCACAATGATTATCTGCCACCCAATCAAGGTTTACAATGTTCAGCAACTCCTCTGCCCGATTAGCATGAAGAAAGGGTTCAAAAAGGCAAATTAAAGAAGGTTTAAACCTGGAGCATATTCTTCTCAACACCTTCCGTGTCTCTCCATTAGCTGCACCTATAATATTCCAGAAAAGAAACCGAGAGTCCATGGTTATGAAGGTACGCAGAGATGTATCCCGCTGCCTAAAAATTACCAGCTATCCCTCTGACGTACATCCTCTATATCATCGCAGGAATCGACTGCTGAAAAAGGACTCTGAGAGCGTGGTTGGAGAGGGGATCTAGGCATGCGTCTTACATCGCTTCTGAATAGCGGGCGATCAAAATCTAAGAACTCGTCTCCCCAGCTTCTACGTCGTGACCTGCTCCTCCTTGGTTGCCGGATGAGATTACATTCTTCAAAACAGATGAAATCATCCAATCGTCTGTTAGATAAGATTGCTCTTTCTCCATCTTTATCGATGACATATCGTTGGGGTTGCCGGTCACCATCTGAACCTATAGCATTGGTCCATTGAGGAACGGTAAGGGGAGCGACACCTTCCGTCTGTTGAGTCTACATAGGTTGATTGCTGCTTCGTGAATCACCCGACGGGCCTGCCCCAGCCGACAAAACCATAGGCGGGATATCTAGACATCTACCTTCTTCAGTAATGGAGAGATCATCCGAACCTACAGGAGCCCTGGCAACCATACGTAGTTGGAGATGTGATCGGAAGCTGCCAAAAGATAAAGCTATGAATTGGGGGACATCCTCATTAAAAGCCTCCACCTTGAGCAAACAACCAGACATGTCGTCAACATCCCTTCTCCAGTCTGATACTAGAACCAGTTTATCGAAAGACTCGGCCACAGCGTTGACAACATGGTGATCACGACAGACAATAGGTAAGCCAGAAAGCCAGAACCAAAAGGTCTCTTTCTGCGCACCCAAGGATTCTGAGCCCATAGGTTTAACCAGAAGATGGGTGCCCAGGTGGTTGATAGATCCGCTTCCCATAGTCGCACGAGCTTTGCCAGAGTTATGGAAGAAAGCAACAACCTTTCTATCATGGAATCTATATATGTCAACCGCACTTGGAAACACCTGCTTAAGGGTAACAATGATTTCCGACCATCTTAGCACTTGATGCCAAGAAATCTCCAAGGCGGACTGCAGCGACATAATCCTTTGTGTACGTTCTTCATCGTTTGGGCCCAGGTTGAGGGCAAGCCGTTTGGGCACATGTTGAGGGGCGCCTCTCACCGGAATCCCAGCCGGCAAAGGAGGAAAGTCGACTCTTGAGGCAAGATTCACCGGTGGGGGCGGGGGGATGTGTCTACTCCTGCATCGCCGGGCTAGATGACCAGTGCGCCGGCATATGTAGCAGACCTTGGGTTTTGGACATTGCACCTGCCAGTGTCCCTTCTCCATGCATCGAAAGCACGTATCTTTTGGGATTCCAAAGAGCAGTTTCCTTCGGGGGGCGTCAACCGCTGACCTTCCTGCCGAAACGACATCTTGTCCCCCAAGACTGGGCACTGATCCTGAGAAGAGTAATGGCGGCGCTAGCAAGGGAACCTCGCCCACAGGAGGAGGAGGCCCCAGGGGCGGCGGCAAGGAGGCTTCAGCCGCACTCGGTTGTGGCACCGCGTTGTCTCTAGTCTGTGTCGCCGGGGTGGGACGTAGATACAGATCGTCCATCGAGCGGTTGGTGTCCACCGACAGACTAGGGTTGGCTTCAAACATCCTAGCCACGTCTGGTATAACGCACTCTGGTGCAACCGCCGACGTCGTCGACTCGGAGCGGCGCTCCCGCACTACCCGCTGTGACCTGAGCCCCACAGATAGCGGTGGGCGATCGTGCAACGAAGAAATCGATCCAAAGGTCAAAGTCGGCAGAACACGACCCTCCACCGAGGCCGTCATCTCTTCCGACAACAACACCGCTTCCCTCCACCCGATCTAACAATCCGCCAGAGGGCGTCGTCTGCCGGCCAGCAACAAGATGGTGGACTCCGGTAGGTGGAGTGCCTAACCGGAGGGGGTGACGGCGGCTGGCGCCGCCACCAGAGCAAGAGACCACCCTAGAGACGCGACCGCTCGGCTCCTACATAGAGATCTCTCCTATTGATTTTTTCAACGAATTCCTTACTCGTCTTTCCAATTTCAGGTTAGTCTAACCATGCATAGTATAAATACATGTGTTCTATATTCCTTCCCCCATAAGTATATTTATTTGTATACACTTAGTTATACATATATTATATGGTTAAACAGTTAAACCCAAAAATGATCTGAAAACCATGCATAAAACATTATTGAACTACATCCTAGTAAGGCTTACTCTGACTGTTTAGGCTCTTATATTATGTAAAATGGATTCAAAGATAGTCACACCCTATAAGGATAACATACTCATTTTGTATAGGTGACCAAAAAAATTACTTCCAAGTTAATTTGACCATATAAGCCAGAAGTATCTTTTTTCCAATTTCATTATTTAGGAACTATATGATGTGTGAGAGGGACGTCAAAGATATGATCTTGTAAAATGCAACTAATGCCCTAACAAAAATGAAAAGTCTTCAAAAAAATATAAATTCGTTGCGCAAACTCAGTAAAAGCAAAAACAAATGGTGTGATAATCCATGATATCAAAGGCATTAGGAATCAAATGTCGCAATATAACTAGAATATTACATACTTAGAAAGAAAAATGACACCCATGAATAATAGGTTGAGAGACCCAACATTATAGTGTCCTCACGCCTCTTGCTTTCCGCTTTCTAAAACATTGGATACCATGTTGAAAAGTGTGAGGAGAAAACTCACTTGTGTTATTATATTAGATGGAAATAATGGCACACCGATGTCCTATATATAGGAGAAAGGCTGGACACATTAGAGAATTAGGATTCAAGGCAGTCTATATAGGTTGATACACTTAAGCCAATTAACTAACAGGTATGGCTAATAATACTTTCTAATAGGAATCCTTGATCTACTACAGGCAGTCCATATACAAAACAATAGTCATGCAATCGAGCCAATTGAGCCAAAGCAATGAGTGCTCCTAATAGGATTCCATCAGTCTCCTAGGGTTACCAAAGAGACTAATGAGTTTTCGGGTACATCACACCCATGTCACTATTGTAATCAGATACTTGTCACTTTGTCAGGCACCACCCTAAACTCTACTTAAAATGAAAAAAACATTGTTTTGTATTCACATCCAGCCATTTATTTGACCAAATATGGATGAAAATGATGTAATATTATAATATATATATATATAATTAAAGAGTTGAAACCCTAATTGTATTAGAAATCATAAAAGGGAGCTTCAAAATGCATGTCACATCAGATTATTTCTTTGTTTTTTTGTGGTTTTATATGTCACGCGGTCTATATTATCTAGTACCCTATTGTTCTCCCTGTCTCACACATGTTGGCTTCGGGTCTCATATGGGCCCTTAGATTTTGACTGGCGGCTCGTCCAGTGTCTCCTAGCTTTCATCTTTCAAGTTTTTGCGGTATGTCCGCGTCAATCTCCAGGTTCCCCTATTTTACCCCTGTTTCTCCTTTCCTTCCCTATTCCTCTCATCTACAAGCTTTCAGACCTTCAAAAATCCATCCATATACCTCTGCATGATCCTGAGGAACTCAGAAGTGACCTTTGTTGATTGTGTTCCAGTGATTGGGGTAACTACCAACTGGTGGGCATTGTCTTGACCCTGACAGCAAGGTAGATATCATCGGAGCCATCTAGAGTAACTTCAATCGTTGATAGTTGTTAATATATTCTATTTTGTAATTTATATATCCTGTTGGACCTCTATGTAAACTCAAGGGGAGAAGGGTCATTGCCTCTCCTAACGCTGCATTGCACGCAGCATTGTGGCACCTCTGATAACATGGTACCAGAGCAGGTGTTCTAACCCTACCCTAACATAGTTGTCGTCAACAGCCACAAGCTGTCGGCCAGTGCCGCAGGGCAGCCAGCAGCCGCCGGCCAGCAGCGGCTATAGCGGGAGCCTCCGGCCCAGGGAAGGACAACCGCTGCCCAGAGCAGGCACAGCAGCCACAACCCCTCTCTCCCTCTGAATCGTTCGGTCCTTCAATTGATCCAACAGATTTCTAAATCCCAAACCGAAGGGTCCGTCATTACGCAGGAAATTCCTATTCACATCTCCTCCATGTGTGATTAGGGAACTTTCGTTGGGGGATGTGGATGCATCAGATACGCATCTGATTCGTTGATGTGACATGTATCTCTCTGTCACTCAAATCTTCCTGTGACATGTATCAATTTGTCACTCTTCTTCTCGTTAAATCATGGAGGACACCAAGGCATCTACCATCTATAGTGATATGTCAATTATCTCTTATGGATGAATGTTGTCCATACAGTGTTGGAATCATGCGACAAGGCAAGACATGTTGATTCTGATCCTCCTGCATCCACTAACAAAGGCTATGCTGAATGGAAGTGTCATAATAGTCTGGTGAAGACATGGTTGTAGGGGAGCATGGAACTTGGGATTGCCTCGAGGTTCATGTTCTACACTACTGTCAAAGAGATCTGGGATGCAGTAAAGAAACAACATTCTTAAGAGAAAAATGATCTTCGTCACTTCATGATATATGACCACCTCTTTGCAGAACAACACGGAGACAGACCTTTAGAAGAATACTTTGGAGTGATCCAAGGTATTGCACAAGAGTTGAGCTTCTATCATCCAGTAACAGAGATGGCTTGATTACAGCAAAGTTCTTATTTGGTCTAAGTTCATCGTGCAGTTCAGCCCACAGCGTCATCCTAGCTTCTGACAAACTTCCCAGCTTGGAAGAGGCTTACTCAAAGATTTTACAAGCAAATTTTGAACCTGTTGATCCTACAGAAGTCTCATCTCCTGGAGATTCCCATGCTTCTGTGGTTGCTGCAGTGAGAGGACAGACATGTATGGGCTGAGGATGTGGCACTCACCCTAAGTGCACTTTCTGTGACAAACCTGGACACATAGTTGAGAAGTGTTGAAGAAGCATGGTAGACCTGCTACACCATCTGAGTTTCATCGTCTTTAGCCAACTTGGCATCCACCACTAGTAATCAGGCTACCTCTTTATTGGCTTCTGGTTCTACTTCATCATGGGTCATTGACTCTGGAGCGTCACAACATATGATTGGTATGAGGAGACTAGACCTATCAAATTGGGTCAAAATCCATGGGCGCCCACGGGTCGACCCGTTTAAGTTGGGTTTGGGTGGCGAAATTTGCCACCCGCTAGAAATCACCCAAACCCATACCCACCCTTTCATTTAATAGGTTTCAGGGGTGATCTGCAGGCACCCGCGGGTGCCCATTTAACTAAATAATATATTAATATAAATATATTATCTATATGACTCTTAAGACATGCAACACATGTACATTTATCAATCAACTAAATTGAGGATGTGTAATGTATACAATATAAAGAGTTAAAGTCTAATTTTCTTTATTTATATCCTTTGTTAATTGGTTATAGTAGTGGAAACACATTCATAACCATTATATTCTCTTTCTATTCACTTTATGTATTGGACAATCATAAGAACATGAAACATCAAGAACTTTTAACATAAGATGACAAAATATAGTGTTGTTATGGTAATATGTTATGCTATTTGTAACATCTATATCATTTCGTTTTTTATTGTACATTGCAGAAATGGTTGTTTTTCATTTTGTCTCTTACATTTTATTTCAAAACATCATAATAGATATTGCATTGTGTTTGACACAAAAAGTAGTGGAAGGTTGCCCTCATTTTGTTATGTTTACACTGAAAATTATCATTCTACTCTTTGTCGTAGTGCAGAAACTAACAATATCTTTTCACTATACACATATTATATGGGCACCCGTTGGGTCAAGTTCTTGAGGATGATTGGTACAGATATGGACATCCTTTGTTAGAGAGCCTGAGAAAGTTAGAACTGGAGTTGTCTCAAGTGTCGTCTCTAAAGTGTCAGTCCTGTTAACTTGGGAAACATCATAGAATGTCTTATCCCAGTCATGTCAATAAATGGGCATCTTGTCCTTTTGAGTTGGTCTACAGTGATGTTTGGGGTCCTGTAAAAGACCATAGCTATAATCGTTGTGGATGATTTTTCGTGTATGACATGGATTTATTTGTTGAAAAATCTAGAGTCTATGATATCTATTGTCAAGCATTTTCATCAAGAAATAAAAGTTCAATTTGATTGCAATATTAAAGTTCTTCAATCTGATAGTGCCTTGGAGAATGTTCAAAATGCTATGGTTGATTTTGTAGTTCTATTGGGATGATACATCGTACATCCTGTCCTCACACCCTTCAGCAAAATGGGGTAGCAGAGAGGAAAAATCGTCATCTTCTTGATATTACCAGGACAATCATGTTTCAATCTAATGTTCCTAAGAGATTCTGGTATGATGCTTTACTTACTGTCTGTTTCCTTATCAACATGCAACCATCTTCTGTTCTTCAAGAATGTACCCCATTCTCTGTCTTACGTCCCAAAGATCAACCTTTTCTTGTTCCCCTTAGAGTGTTTGGTTGTACTTCCTTTGTCCACAATTTTGATCCTAAGGTTGATAAGTTATCTCCTAGGTCTATTAGGACTTTTTTTCTTGGGTACTCCAACACTAGCAAAGGGTACAAGTGTTATTGTGTCTAGGGGTGTGACATTTCATGAATCCATTCCATATTTCTGTAGTGTTCCCAATAAGGGGGAGTAATTATGTGAAAGAGGGCCACCATCAGATACTAGTGAGAGAGTGACACCACCACATCAGAGTGAGAGAGTGTCGCCTATCATTACTGACTATACTATAATTCAAGAAGAGTAGCAACTTGCAGATGTTCTTACAAAGCCATTGAGTCCAGCAGCATTTCAGAGTTTTTGCAACAAGCTAGGCCTACACAATGTGTACACTCCGGCTTGAGGGGGAGTGTTAATATATTTCATATAGTCAGCTACTTATTCTATTTTGTAATTTATATATCCTGCTAGACCTCTATGTAAATACTCCAACTTCTCTATTTATAAAAAGGGGAGAAGGCTCATTGCCTCTCCTAATGCTGCATAGAGTGACATCAGTCTAGAAGAGTGACATCAGTCTAGAAGAGAGAATAGATCTAGATTAGATGTCTAGAGCCTCATAAGGTTATGTGATAGATAGATAGACAAAAGAAAGACAAAGGAAATAAGCATGTGCAATCTTATCTAAGTTTGATCTCTAATAGTATAAGTTTCCTTATAAAGGTTTAAATTGTATACTAGTTGAATCCAATTTTGGAGAATTTAAGCAAAATCTTGATGATGAAAGTACATTCCCTTTTTCTACTTAAGATAAGCTAAGTTAAGATAGAGATGAGTGTGCATGAGACTCAAGCTCATATACAAGGAGGACGTCTAGTGGTAGGATGAGATATGTGGTGAACTCCAGAGAGAGTAAGACCCACAGGGAGAAGGTCATAGGACCTAGCCTCCAATATATTAGATATGTGTTTAAAAAATGTCCTACACTAGATTACTCTTGAGTGTTGAGTTGAGTTCTTATTCATGATTCAAATCTATATGTGAGAATTGGGTAAAAGAAAAGGATGGGTAGATGACCCATATGATAAATTCAATCCTTTGGCTGAGTTAGGTCCTAGCTGGAGTGACATATTTTGTGAATCTCATCATTAGTTTCAAGTGAGGTAATATATGAACTCTAGTTATGAGAGTATGATGCTTTGTGTAAAAGATACTCAAAATACGTGTTCTCTCTTCTTCTTCTCTTTCTTAATATATGATGATAGAAACCTCACTTGAGCTATGTAGATGATTTATATATGAGGAGTCACTCGTATAAGCTTGACCTTTTCTATATTTTCCCCCCTATATCATACATGTAGCACCCAAGATTAAAATAATGATAAGTTTGACTTTAAAATATTCTCTTCCCCTTCATATGAAACAAGAAAGATATGATGATGAGATCATGGGATAAACTTAGTATATTCTCTTTTCCCTTCACATAATACATGCAAGACATAACAAGTTGAACTCATGAACTTGATATAAAGATATTTTTGGATCATAGGATATATGACCAGAAATATAGTTCGTAACTTTGATCCTTCTCAATGTATGCTTCTAAGTTGAGCATGAATATCACACCATAGGGTGAAACCCTAATGGTCAAGCATGTTACGTAAGCCCTTCTTATGTAGAAAAATCCTAATATCAAGGATGAAGATAAATCTCCTCTAATGCTGAAATCATTGTAAGATGTTGATCATAAAACATAATAATGATGTTAGATTTGAACGATCTGAATATCAAGGCATATAAATGAATTCCTCCTAAACTTCAAAAGTATGAACAAAACATGTACCCTTAGGGGTGATGTAATCCTAAGATATCATAATGTCATGTTATGGCTAAGACTTTAAGTGATGCTTCCACATATATAAGGTGGGCTGGACACACCCAAGAATTTCTAGACCCTAAGCTAACAGCTTAGAGTGCATGCAACTATGATGGTCTTAGAATCTAAGCAATGATGAAGTATATGAAGTTAAACTCCTAAATAGCCTTTTAAGGATGAGATTAGTTGAATTTTGAGGACGAAATTCCAAATAAGGTGGGGTGAATGTGATGACCTGATTTTCAAGATTTCTAAAACCAATATAGTATTTAAGGTCCAAGGATATTCCTAGTTGGTTAATTCTAGGGCAGGGTGACTCTTATTCAAAAATGGTTTTGTTTGACCCACAAGTATGACCCAGATTCCATTAGAGGTTCAATAGTAGCTATCGAAGGCCTTTCATGTACACTGAGATGATTAATACTAATTATTCGTCGATTTGAGGACATTTGGAGTTAAGCACCAAATTAAGCTTACATGGATTCAAATGACTGAATAATGAATTTTGAGATGCATCATAGTCATACTAAGTGATTTGAACTTTAATTTTCGATATTATAGGTAAATTGATTTAAAGTATAAGATCATTATATTTATATTTGTACCCCTTTGGAGTATGTTATTTGAAGGGTCAAATAATGGATCTTAGGTCCCAAATTTATATGTAAGGTGAATTACACTATGAAGAATTTTGGCTCGAAATCTTAGGTTCAAAGTTGTTTCGTACATATTCTTTTGAGGTTTGGAATAAATGAGATAATAATATGTATGGTGACTCTAAACCTAGGTTGCCATAATGTTTGATGTATGACGATATATGGGTGACACAACCAATGATTTTGTCTTACCGCATGGTCGTTTTTGTCAAGGTAGACTTATTAATTCACATACGTGAAGCCTTAAGGCCTAGGATTGATCTAGCGATCGATTTGTTATCCCCTACCCCCGTTTCTCACAGAGATGGTAGTTCACTTGAAGACCAAGTTCCCAGTTCCATGCCTTGAAATAAAGGGATTGTAACCAAGAACTACAGGTAGCCATCATCCGTCCTCCAAGTTCGGATCTATCCAACAACTTATAGCCTACTTGTTGCTCTTCAATACCCCATATCGTACCCACCTAGACCTTCTCCATGGAGGCACTGAAGCAATTGCCTTCTTCTTCCTCGGCCTTGTTTTAGGTGCAGATGAAGCTGGAGAGGATCTCAGTGCCTTCTTTGCTGGTAAGAGTGGTTCCAGCTTCTTGGAGATCTCACAGATCCAAAGGCGATGTGATTTACTGGGAAAGATCAACCCGGGAGCAAGAAGATTCACACGTGACTTCCCGCATCTTCGACTTCTGGATTTGCCCTGTGTCTGCCTATGCGAGGTCATCTTCAGAACTCTGAGCCCCATGGCAAGCAGGTCTCCTACTACCAGGAAACCTCTTTGCACTACTTCTTCCATCCACCACTGTGGTGTTCAAGCAGCACCTTGCCGCGACGGCGCTTGAGAGCAGACCGGCGAACATGAGCAGACGATCACGTGGCGTCGGGCAGAAGAACTGGCAAGCCAGCCAACTCAGAATTGGAGGAGAAGAGGCAGCCATTCGTTGCCTTGGCTGCAGCGGCTTTGTGCGGCGGGATCCTTGGCAGATGGAGGCTGCGAGAAGGAGATGACGGTGTCTCTGTTGCCTTGCTTTCACAACGGCGCAGGGGCATGTGGCAGCATAGCTTTGTGGCTGCACAGAGGTGTTGAAGGCTGATCGCTCACCGGAGAGGAGGATCACGGCGGCGGCTTGCTTGAGCAGAGGAAACTGAGACCATCGCACGCCGGATCTGAGGCCATGGCAGCGGCAGAATAGTTCAGAAGACCGCAGCGACGTCGTGATCAGAAGGATCGTGAGAACGCGAGACAGAGAAGAAGGTGTATTGGTCAAGCCCTTTTAAATCGGGTTCATCAGACGAGAACCAGACGGCCCTCCTACCCCCAAGCCTTGAGCCGCGCCCTAGAGACCACGTGGCGAGTTCTGAGTGGCCGAGAAAAGGTAAAATCCTCATAAATGCACAGATCTTCAATAAATCACAGTAAATAGCCTGTTCATCAGAAAACTACAAATAAGGTACCTAACTTCTCAAAAAAATGCGTAGAACAATATAGAAACATAATATCAGCCTTTTAATACTTTAATATCTATGATATCATGTAAGATGTGAAATGCTTATATGATGGATAATAAATATTAAACGATGACATAAAATTATGAAAATTGAACCAGACCTCAATAATGACCTCTAGATCAGTAGAAAAATATCAAACATAAGTTTAGATCAGTTTGAACCAAGGTTTGACCTAAACCCTAATTTGGACCTAAAATATCAGTAATATTATGAACCATGTATTAATGAAGATTAATTGTTATTAATCAGGTCATGGACAAAGTTCTAGATGATTTAGGATGCTAGGAATCTATGAACTCAGGTACGTGGATATAATTATATGACTAGATTTTCTGGATGTTAAATATATGTACTTGCTTGTTTGTACTTGAAATACATTGTTGGATGTAGATCTATATGTATTGTCATTTCCGCCTTAAACAATAAGAACACTAAGGAAAGAAAATGGAATGTAGTTACTGATGGTTCAGTAATCTCCCTATTAGAGAGGGAAAGCATTAATGTTGACTAGCACCTCCCTAATGGTACAAGGTACGCAAGGGAGATCCCTAATGGTACAAGGTATGCAGGGATAGGGCCCAATATTTATGTTTGTGCTAAGTCCACCATAGTAATACATGTCCATTAAAATATGATTAATAACCTGGGCTTACCTGATTTTCCACCTTTAAATAATGTTTCCTTTCTCTTTCTTCAATTTCGAGTATTTTATATGCCAGCATAGTATAGCTTTTAATTCCACGTACCAACTTTTGTTAATGTTTTTGTTTCTCGTATTTTCTAGGTTCAGAGCTAGCATGGGATAAAAGAATAGGATGTGAGCAAGTTGTATAGGTTGTACCTATTGTCTAAGATCCTTCTAGCATACATGTTTAGACTTGTGTACAATTCTCTTTCAATATGCAATTGTAATTCATGTTGTAAATATACATGTTGAATGTTGAGTATGTTATGGTTGTATGTTCATGTATGCGTATTATGCTTCCGCATCGCTTTCTGATATGATTGGATGATGTTTTCGGATTCTGACATCTCATTCCCAATAGGGTTTGGAGAAATCAAAATCTGGGGACGTCACATAGTTGGTAGTCACGTATCCATACTTAGATACAACCTTCTCACAGACTCTAGGTCCCCCTACAAAAGTGTTGCCATGTTGATGTGTCTCTACAGTTTTTCCAAGCTAGGGAAGGTGACCATTGTTGTGGTCAAGAGCAAGAGGTTGTGGAACCATCAATGCCTTCATCAAGTCATACACTCATACTACTACAATAGAAAAGCATGGATTTTGTTTTTCAATGTGAATGATCATAGAAAAATATGCTTCGGTTTCTACAATCACAATAGGACAGAGATGGTCTCAATAATCTACAAATGTGTGGGGAAGAATCTCCAGATGAGGAGTTAGACATCACCACCAATATGTTCTTGTCATCTTCATCATATCCACACTGAAGAGTCCTCCTAGTTGTAAAAGTCAACAATTCATACCTAGGTGATCAAATTATGAAACTGCTCTACATATATGACAAGGGAAACAAAATTTAAACATTCCATGTTTGTCATTAATGAAGAGGTCTGGTATGAGGCTCCACATTCTGAGATTGCAATGAGCCCCCCTATCCCATTATAGTGCTCATCGTAGGATCTTCCAATTGATACAATATCAATAGCTAGTTTACATCGACTACTAGCTCAAGGCCCACAATAACCTTCTCTAGACAGTGATCATTGGACACAACAATCAATACCCCAAGGTCATTGTCACCTATGTCAACTACAATACTCATGGTGAGTCGGGAAGGGTTGGGCCACAAGAAGAGTTAAAAGGAGAAAATTCAAAAAAAAAGAGAAAAACGAAAAAGCTAAGTGCAAAATTCAGACATTACCTCTAAAATAACCCTATCATACCATACAAAAAAGGAAAAGCTAACTTCAAGTTATTCTAATCATGCATAGTATGAGATTAGATATGTAATCAACCTTAATATATACATGTGTTCTACATTCATTTCCCCTCATAAGTATATTTATTTGTATACACTTAGTTATACATATATTACATGGTTAAACCCAAAAATGATTTGTAAACCATGCATAAATAAAACATTATTGAATTACATCCTAGGTTGGCTTAGTATGACTGTTTAGGTTCTTATACTATGTAAAAGGGGTTCAAAGATAGTCACACCCTATAAGGATAACATATTCATTTTGTATAGGTGACTAAAAATTACTTCCAACTTAATTTTACCATATAAGGCAGAAGTATCTTTTTTCCAATCCCATTATTTAGGAATTATATGATATGTGAGAGGGACGTCAATAGAAATTATAATCCTATAAACTGCAACTAATGCACTAATAAAATTGAAAACTCTTCAAAAGAAAATGAATTCATGGCGCAAACCTAAGAACAGCAAAAACAAATGGTGTGATAATCCATGTTATCAGAGGCATTAGGAATCAAATATCGATATCGTCAACATAATTGGAATATTACAGACTTAGAAAGAAAAATGACAACCGCTAATAATAGGTTGAGAGACCCAACAAAGAAGACCTATGGTATGAATCCACTTTGTATAATATGTACATACAATATATTATTATAGTTATTGGCGAGGAGTGCCTCAGGCTATGTGTCTCACTAACTCCCTGAAAAGGAACAGAGGTTTGACTCCTGAAAATGCACTGCTCATAACAAAATTTCACTGGTAGCGTAATAAGAAGATTGTGGTTTGTGTCTTGAACCAAACTTGCATGTTGCAGCCACGTGGTTATAAGAGAAACTAGGGTGGTTTTTTATCATCTCCACTCCAAAAGACGGGAATACATTGGAGCACCACAGGTTAAATGGCTTGGTGTATGTTAGATGCATCTTGAGGCCTCAAAGCCAATGTGTTACTTTCATATAACATCATTGTATCATATAGTTGAATTGTAAGTGTAGAATTTAGCATTTCAGCTAGGGCAATGGAGAAAGAAGGCGAGGACAAAGATCAGACGACAGATTATGCATTTGTATTTTGAGTCTTTTGACTATTCTCAATATCATGCTTGATATGACTATTAGCCTTTTTTGTGGCTTAATACTTTTAATGACTCCTGATGTGATTTTTCATCGCTACATGTTGTGTGTTGCAGCTTGCAATTCATTAACTCGGTTCGTGTGGAAGGATCCTTTAAGAAGCTAGAAGAACGTTAAGAATCATTTTTGAATAGTAACTTTTGAACTATAATTTCAGGTTAGTCTAACCATGCATAGTATAAGATTATATATGTAATCGACCTCAATAAATACATGTGTTCTATATTCTTTCCCCCATAAGTATATTTATTTGTATACACTTAGGTATACATATATTATATGGTTAAACCCAAAAATGATCTGTAAACAATGCAAGACTTAGTCTGACTATTTAGGATCTTATACTATGTAAAAGGGATTCAAAGATAGTCACACCCTATAAGGATAACATACTCAAAACAATTACTTCCAAGTTAATTTGACCATATAAGCCAGAAGTATCTTTTTACCAATTTCATTATTTAGGAACTATATTATGTGTGAGAGGGGCGTCAATAGATATGATCTTGTAAAATGCAACTAATACCCTAACAAAAATGAAAAGTCTTCAAAAAATATAAATTCATTGCGCAAACTCAGTAAAAGCAAAAACAAATGGTGTGATAATCCATGATATCAAAGGCAATAGGAATCAAATGTCGCAATATAACTGGAATATTATAGACTTAGAAAGAAAAAGTGACACCCACGAATAATAGGTTGAGAGACCCAACAAAGAAGACCCACGGATGTAATCTCTCATATGAGTCCACTTTGTGTAATATGTACATATAATATATTATTATAGATGTCTAAAGTGTGAGGACCGGAGAGAAAACTCACTTTTGTAATTATATTAGATGGAAATGATGGCACACCAATGTCCTATATATAGGAGAAAGGCTGGACACATTAGAAACTTAGGATTTAAGGCAGGATATATGGGTTGATACACTTAACCCCATTAACTAACAGATAGGCAAATAATACTTTCTAACAGGAATCCTTGATCGACTACAGGCAGTCCATATACAAAACAACAGTCCTGCAATCGAGCCAGTTGGGCCAAAGCAATGAGTCAACTTCCTTGCACTATGCCCCAACAAACCCTACTCCTGATATGGAATCCCCAATCTACTATAGGTGGTCCAATCTGCTACAGGAATCCCCAATCACTCATTCTTACATTCACGCTCAGGCTTTATTCATTGCATTTTATTTCATTGGCATAGGTTTTATTCAATATTAAGGTTTTTATGCTCTTTAGATATATTTTAGATGTTTTGAGACTGAGGGCAGTTGAACCTCTTTTGCACATTAGAAAATAATGTGGGACCAAGCTTGGTCCTTCAAAAGATACAATCCAACTCAATTTCAATTCAAAACTCATCATCTACAAGCCTGATTAAAAGGTAAGTTTAGACGAATGCATGAAAAGGTCGATTTGAGTTTGTCAAACATCACTCAAACAACCACACAAGTCCTTGGCGAGTTGTCCATAATCTGAAATGGGCTGACAAGCGACTCCAAACCCTAAGAGATGAAGAACGCGAACTGTAAAATCACTTGCAAAACAGAACCATTAAGTTAAAGAAAGGATGACTATGAATTGACTCTAGCCTGAGAAATAAGCAAGAACCAAAATACTGGGGCAACCAAATAATAATCATGAAAGATAGGTGGAATTCCTCATAGATCAAATCATAATAATTCCTAATAGTCAAGTTACAACTTATGTAGAGTTCATATTAAGCAGTAAAGGTTGCTCGAGATAATTGATTGTGGGTTGAAAATATAAAAATATTTTTATAGTTCAACCTTGCAAGATATTTTGCTCATTTACTATCATGCATGTGGTTACCACTATATGCATTGTTGTAGTTGCACCCACATATAGAAAATAGCAATATGTTGACCCGTTGTTTGTTGGGGTTTTAGGTTAAACTTGGGATCTAGATTTGAAGTTGTGGTTGATTCGATAAAAGGCAAAGAACAAAGCTCTACAGAAAGCCAGAATTAGATAGCAATAGTTCGGTTTCAGTTTCCTAAACGATTTAAGTTTTGAAATCTTGTTTTTAGATTCCTAGTTGTATACCTCCATTTAGAGTCCAAAATTTTTAAACATTATTTACCTAATCTAAATTATGGACTTATTGATTATTTCATCCAGATTACAAAAGATCACCCATGACCAACACACAGGAAAGAACAAAAAGACCACTTACCATGAAAGCCCCTCCACGGTAAGCTACACCCAAACAACACAACTAATCATCTATTCAAACCTTACAAAAAAATAAAGACACCCCTAAGAAGGTTCTCATTAGAACCAGCCTCCATCGTTCCTACCGCCAAAGCCAGCTAAAGAACCAGCCAAGTCATCATCATCATCATCTACCTCGCTTGCATATCCATCACTATCAGGGATGCTATCCACCAACTCAAAAGACGAGTGGTTGGAGTATCCATCAACACTCCGAGGCTGCAAGCCTAGGTAGGAATCACCCCACCGAGGCCCCAAGAAATCTCTGAGGCAACGATGTCTCAGACGTCGGCAGGCACCAGCTGAATGGGGACTATGGAAAGAGGGGTTTGTTATAGAGTGTCTCGTAGAATGCCAAAATGAAGTGATGCTCACCCTCTACTTCTCCAACTCTGACTTTAGTACTAGAGGTTTGTGGTCCATTATACGGGTTGTAGAGATATGTGAACTATGTCAACAAAGCACCATGGATCATGGGGTCTACTCCACCGCCTAGAGAAGTATCGTTGAACCAACAACACAATTACAGGATGCAACTATTTATGACTTGTATCACACCTATTTCATGTGCTCCGAAGCTTGTCTTTGCATAGTTGGTAGCCTTGTATCATATATTTAAGATACAACCTTTTCACAAACTCATGCCCCCTGCAAACGTGATGCACACGTTAAGGTACCTTTATAGTTCTGCCAAGCTGGGGAAGGTGACAGTGTTGTGTTCAAGTGAAAAGGTTGTGGAACCATCAATGCCTTCATCGAGTCATACTACTACAATAGAAAATCACGGGGTTTTGTTTTTCAATGTGAATGATCATATAAAAATGTTTTTTGGTTTATACATTCACAACATTATAGAGATGGTCTCAACAAGCCGCAAGTGTGTGGGAAAGAATCCAATCTCTGGATAAGGAGTTGGATACCATCCCCATATGTTCTTACCCTCTTTGTCTGAGCCACATAGAATCCTCCTAGTTGCAAAAGTCAACATCGAGTTGTACCTAGCTAGTCACTTCATCAAACTACTCTGCAGATACGCCAAAGGAAACTAAACCTAACATTCTTTGTTTTCCACTAATGGAGAGGTCCGGTACGAGGCTCCACGTTCTGAGATATCAAATACCCCCCCCATCTCATTATAGTACTCATGACAGGATGCTCTGACTCAGAACATTAATTATTGGTTTACACCAACTATTAGCTTCAGGCATGAATAACCTTCTCTCAGTGACTTCAGTATACTAGCAAAGGATTCTGGACGGCTGAAGCGGCACGCTTTCTGAGGCAATTGGGGGGGGTGATCCCTAGGGATAGGGCCCTTGGCGGCGCCGCCGCCACACTCTGGCTAGGCACCCCGCCTTCCAGAGGCTACCTTCCGGGTGCGGCATCCTACCCACCTCTCTCACGACGGGTGTTGGGGGGAGATTGGTGAGATTCGGTGGGGGTGGAACTGAGATACGGTATCGACATGGAGTTTGTTTGCGGCACTCTCATGATACCCAATCCGACGATACCAAACACGGCGACCACGATCAACAGGTGGCTTCAGCAGCCTCCTTTGAGGCACGGTCTGCGTGCTCAAAGAGTAGTAGCCCAGAGAAGATCGGGATCGGCGGCGTCGGCGGTAGATCCGGAGACTGTCCTCCCAGACCTTGGGAGGCTCCTCCAGCAAGATGGGACGGAAGGCCAGGAGATTGCACTGTCAGGCCATGGAGAAGCAAACCCTAATCCGCTTAGGGCAGAAGAGGCACCTGCTGTGGTTAGGGGCACATCCACAGACTCACCGCGGTGCATCACGGATGGTGATAGTGAAGCTAATAACAAGAAAGGTTCAGTGTTTGGCATCCCAAAGGATACATGTTACAACTGCATGACCAAAGGACACTGGCAGTCCCAGTGTACTCGTCGACGTATTTGCTATCGTTGTCATAGACCTGGACACGTAGCTAGGAGATGCAGCGCCACCGTGGTGGCCCGACCACCACCAGACCTGACATCCAACCAGATCTTACCTCCGTTGCCAGTAGGTATCCCGGCGCGTGGAGGCTCGCAACACATGGCCAAGAGAATAGGGGTCGATCTTGGCCCTGATGATCAGTTGCGCAGGGAAAGGTCGTCATCATTATCGTAGGCGGTAGAGATCACGTGGCAACCGAGGGTGATTTGGGAAGACATGGTGAACCCTATCAAGAGAAGATGGCCCCATGCGATCGATTTCTACAGATTTGCCCAGACAAAGGCGGTGATTTTTTTCAACTCGGTGGAGGAAGCGAAAACGGCAGCAACGGAAGGTATAAAGGACCCCTGGTGAGAACCTCTTTTAACTAATACCATGAAGAATGGACAAAGTTGCCAGAATCGTGAAAGATTCTGGTTTTGGTTCACTGGAGTTCCTATTATCTGTAGAGATCGAGATTCCATTGAGAAGATGGCGGCGGCGTTTGGGAACTTGAGGAGTGTTTCCACTTGGAAGAGACATGAACACGAGGTCATGGCGGGTATTCTTGTGGAGATGGAAGCTTTTGCGGAAGACATCCCACAATTCATAAACCTGAATTATGGGCATAGACGATCACTGATTAAGATCCAAATGGTGGCAAGGGGACAACTTTTCTCCACGGAGATATTTCTGACAGAAGAAGGGAGGGAGTTGGGTATTCCATTGGAGGTCGTGGCTGAACGCCCGTTGATAAACCCTAATCGCTCCCAACACTTGGAGAGGAGGATTGAAGAGGGACAGGGCAGTCACAGACAAGAAGAAGACAATGAAGGTGATGACAACATATCTCATAGACAGATATCCAGGGAGGATGGGAGATTGGTGTTGAACCAAGAGGGACACAGAATGTCTATCAGAAATAGAAGATTGGAGGATTACCTTAGTTTCGAACCAAGAGAGGCACCTGAGATGAGACGGGGACGTTCCAGATTTACTTCCAAAGAAAATCTCAGGAGGCGGGAAGATCAACCTGATAGAAGGAGCTATAGAAGAACTACTCGACGGAGATCAGCAGATGATGAGCGCTGGTTTTCCGATGAAGAATACAGTGAATGGGGTAGACACAGCTACTGATTGCGGTCTAGTTTTTAACAGCAAGGGGTATCTTTTTGTTTTTTTGAATGGATTGGAAAGCCATGTTCTGGAATATAAGAGGAGCGGAGAATAATCCTACTCGGAGAGTTCTGGGGAACCTTTGCAGAAGACACAAACCGGAGATCGTTTGCTTAATGGAACCGTTTCTCCACGCAGAGAGGGCGGAGGAGCTTTTAGACATAGTAAGGCTGGACTGGTCAGGTGATAATGAAGCGGAAAGAGGCAAGATCTGGATGTTCGTGGATGGGAGGTTTGATCCACAGGTGGTTTGCAGTCATAGGAAACACCTCACGATCCATCTTACTGAACCGGCGGGGAATCCTGTATATATTACTGGAGTATACGCTAGTTGTGATACTTATAAAAGAAGAGATTTATGGGAATCGTTGATTATGTTATCTCATATGATTGGTGATGATAAATGGCAGATTGCAGGGTATTTTAATGTGGTATGGAAGGCTGAGGAGAAGAGGGGTGATACACCCCCTGGGCAGGTGGACATGTCAGATTTCAACAACTTCATCGCCGATGCGAGCTTGAAGGAGGCTTCTTTTGAAGGAAGCAAGTTTACGTGGGTGAACAAGCAACATCTAACACCTACTACATGGGAGCATTTGGATAGGGTGTTTTTCAATCCAGCATGGTGTGATGAGTTTCCAGCTTCCAGTTCTTCTCATCTTACTAGATACCGTATATATGATCATTTCCCGATTGTCTCTTGGGAAAAGACGACGGTGAATCAAAGACAGCCTTCACCGTTTGTGTTCTAGTCAGGCTGGCTTATGGACTCTAGATGTCGAGCTGTAATTGAGGATGCTTGGGCCACGGGAGTGGTTGGTCATTCTTCTTACGTGTTCTATGAGAAGATGAAATTGACGAGGAAAGCGTTGAGAATATGGAATAAGGAGGTCTTCGGGGACATTAATCAGAAGAAGAAGAAGGATTTGGAGGATGTCGTCTACATCACCCAGCAGGCGTTCGATGAAAATCCTAATAGAATTAATGAAGAACATCTGCTACAAGCTGAACGGGAGTTGCAATCGATTCTTGATCAGGAGGAAATGATGTGGAAGGAAAAAGCCAGAATTTCTTGATTGGAAGAAGGGGAGAGGAACACTAGATTTTATCACTCTACTATGAAGCACAGGAGGAAGAGGAGAAGGATTCTACAGCTAGCTACACCAGACGGGTCCACGGTAGAAGATCCTGCATATATTGCTTGAGAAGCAGCGGCACACATCCGTTCTCTTCAAGAAGAGGACATGGAGATTGATCATGATAAGTTAGAATCTTTTTTGCAGGTGATTTCAGAGTCGATATCTTTATATGATAATTTCTATCTTTCTGCTATACCTAGGGAGAAGGAGATACGAGATTGTATGAAAGGGATGGATGATTACACAGCTCCAGGCCCAGATGGTTTTACCCTTTCCTTATTTACTCATATGTGGGATTGTATCAGTACTGACTTTATGAAGATGGTGGGGGATTTCTTCAGGAGACAACCTTATCATAGGAGTCTCTTTTGTTGTCACACGGTGCTGCTCCCTAAGAATGACTCACCGGTGGACATGACCAAGGATTTTTGTCCGATTTCTATTGAGAATTTGGCGTTGAGGATTATAGCAAGAACCATTAACAACATAATGGTGGAGTTGTTACCGAAGATTATTTCACCGTATCAAGGGGCTTTTGTGAAGAACAGAGATATTTCACATCATATTCGTGTGTTACAAGAATTAGTGCATGACATTAAACAAGGTCCGCACAAGCAAAACATGATCGTCAAGCTCGACATGTCGAAAGCATATGATCGGGTATCCTGGGAGGTTTTGGAGAAGGTCATGGGGAGGTATGGTTTTATCAAAGATACTATAGATCTTTGTATCAGTTTTTTCAAAGAGGCATGGACGACAGTATCTATTGGGGATTACACTGATGGTTTCTTTCCCATCAAGAAGGGTTTAAAACAAGGCAATGCTTTATCACCTTCTCAGTTTATTATCTTCGAAGACATGCTAGCAAGGAGGTTGGTTCATCTACAAGAAGAAGCTGTGATAGATGCTTTCTATACCAGAGGGTCCGGGATTGCACCCCCTGTGCTGATGTACGCAGATGACTTAGTTTTGTTACTTGCCACTTCAAATGGATCAGCGAAGATTGCTAGACAGGTGATACAGGAGTACGAACAGGCGACGGGACAAAGGATTAACATAAATAAATCCATGTGCATCCTTGGCAGCACAGATGGATCGGTGAGAAGCAGGATTGCCGCTGAACTGGGCATAGATCAAATTTCCGATTCGATGACGTATTTGGGAGTGCCGATCTCCATAGGGAGGGTGAAGAAGAAAGACTTTGAATATTTAACCCTGAGGTTACAAAAGAGAATAGCATCTTGGAAGGCGAGATTGCTCTCATTTGCAGGAAAAAAGTTGTTGATTAAACATGTTTTAGCTAGCACAGTGATACACACGGCATCGGCGGCTGGGATACCTGTCTCAATCTGTAACAATTTGGAGAATATGATGTCTCATTTTTTATGGGCTGATAGAAACAACCACACCAGACGAGCTTGGGTGGCATGGAATAGGGTTTCCTCTCCCACGGAATCAGGAGGCTTGGGTTTTCTCTCTTTGCAGTTGATTAACAAAGATTTCCTCACAAAGGCATGCTGGGAAATGATTGCAGGAGATTCGCTATGGGTGAGGTTTTGCAGAAAGAAGTATTCATCAAATACCAGAAACACCTCCGGTTTATATCTGCCAATGTTGAAGAAGGGTGCTACGGCATCCCCGCAATGGAAGAAGATGTGGGATCTCTTTCCGATGATCTACCCCAGATGCAGATGGATCGTAGGGAAGGGCGAGCTCCATTTTTGGGACTCATTATGGTGTGAACGGAGGATGTTCGATCATGCCCTTCACATAGTGGATAGGAGCATGAACTTTTTGGTTAAAGATTTTTGGGATGTAGAAAATGGCTGGGATTGGCAGGCTTTAAACATGGTTGTTGATGCGGAGGGCTTGGAGTCTATTAAGAGATCAGGTTTGTTTCTTTCTGAAGTAGATGATAGAATTATTTGGACGATGACGGAGAATGGTCAGTTTGATTTTAAATCGGTGAAAAAGCTGCTCTATAATCCTACCAATACAGGTGTTGTAGATCTAGCCAAGCTGTGGAAACTGGAATGTCCACGAGCCAGTGCTATTATTTGGAAGATGGTGCATCGAGCTATTCCAACAGATGATAATATTGTTCACTGTAACATTCAGTTTGCATCGAAATGTTCCTGCTGTGAGAACCCAGAATCGGAGAATATAACTCATCTGGTGTTCGAGAGTCAGATAGCTAAGAATTTATGGAATAGATATGCCAATCTGATTCAGGAGCCCGCCCCTCATGATTTCGGGTCTTTGCTTTCTTGCTGTGGACATAACTCTACCGTTTCAGCTAGAAGATGGATGGGAAGTAGGTTGGCTGTGATTATCGTCGAGAGTATCTGGAGGATACGATGTTTGGCCAGGTTTGAAAATGTCAGGAAAAATCTGGACCTTGAATGGGAACACATGATAAGCAGGTTAAACGATATGATGCAGAAGAGGAGCTTTGTTCTCAACGAACTACCGGAATTCTATTAGGCCTTGGCAGCTCATGGGGTGAAGGAGCCTAGGTGGCGTATCAGAAGGATTAAGATTATTCACTGGAACCCGCCGGATATCAACAATCTGGGAGAGTGCGCGGGAGCCGAAGAGACACAGCGTTTGAGGTGATCGGTGGGCGATCCTAGGGCGATCGTGCCCCTGGCGGCGCCGCCGCCGCCACACTCCGGTTAGGCACTCCGCCTACCGGAGGCCACCATATTCGGTTGGAAGAAGCCTTGCGTTAGGGGGGACGTGGTGGTCAGAAGAGAAGTTTGCGTAGTTCGGTGAGGAGCAGGGAGGAGACTAGATAGTTCTTTGATCGCCATGGAGTTTGTCTGCGGCTCCATGACGATACCGAGTAACACATCGGTGGTGGGAAGGTTCCTTTAGCACCCACCCTCACAACATGGCCTACGCGCCCAGAGAGTGGTCGCTCAAAGGAGATCAGACTCGGCAGCATCGGCGGTAGATCCGGAGTCGATTCTCCAAGACGTAAGGAGAATGTTACAACAGGGAGGGGAGGAGAACCCGGTAGCCACCCCGGCAACTGAGGAACAGACTAACCCTAATTCACAAGGGGAGGAGAACTCCGTTGGAACGGCCAGGAGAGAGAACATGGACATCACGAGATCGCAAACGGAGGCGAATATGGCGAATCCGAGAAGGACAGAAGCAAACTGAGAATCATCACAGGAGAAGGAACCAAAGCGATCGATTTACGACATACCAAAAGACAACTGCTACAACTGTATGTCTAGGGGCCATTGGCAGGCTCAGTGCACCGGCCGGAGAGTATGCTACAGATGC
Organism: Alisma plantago-aquatica; assembly: GCA_963693085.1. Taxonomy (NCBI): domain Eukaryota; kingdom Viridiplantae; phylum Streptophyta; class Magnoliopsida; order Alismatales; family Alismataceae; genus Alisma; species Alisma plantago-aquatica. The sequence continues at coordinate 998,187,048 of OY856409.1, forward strand.
CAAAAACATGGACATGTTGCGAGAAGATGCAAAGAAGTCAGGCAGAGGCAACCACCTGACATTACTTCCAGGAAGGACTTCCCGCCGCTGCCGACGGGCATCCCGGCAAGAGGCAGACCACAACACATCGCAAAGAAGGTAGGGGTAGATCTAGGCCCCGATGATGATAAACGCAAGGACAGACTTAATTCTCTTCGGAAAGCTTTGGAGATTTCATGGCAACCTAGAGTGAGATGGGAGGAGATGGCGGACATTGTTGGTAGAAGATGGACACAGGCCATAGATTTCTACAAGTTCGGCCCGCAGAAAGCGATCATCTTTTTCAGGTCTATGGAAGAGATGAGAACTGCTCTGTCGGAGGGCATCCATGACCCATGGGGAGATCGTTTGGTTGTCTCCTCGATGGAGGAGGGGCAATCGTGTCAACTCAAGGAGCGATTCGGGTTCTGGCTTACTAGTGTCCCGATCATATGTAGAGAAAGGGATTCATACGAGAAGATGACGGAATCATTTGGCAAGCTGAGAAGTGTTTCTACCTGGAGAAAGCATGAGAATGACATGTCGGGAGTTCTCATCGAACTGGAGGCCTTTGCATAAGATATCCCGCAGTTCATAAATCTAACTTATGGGGTTCGAAGATCACTGGTTAAAGTGATAATGGTGGCTAGAGGACATATGTCTGCAACAGATATGACTCTAACGGAGGAGGGAAGAGAGTAAGGAATACCTATGGAGATCATTACAGATACTCGGTCCTTACCTTCTCAACAGGCATCGGGGGTAGATTTCTTTGAGACAACGGTGGAGGATTATAGAAAGGAAGTAGAAGATAACAGTCACTTTCGGTCTGAAGTTCCAGATGATAGCAGAACTGTGTTTGATCAGGAGGGACACAGGGTGACGCTTAGACATAGCAGACTGGAGGACTTCCTTGTGTTTGATACTAGAGAAGATCATATCAGAAGAAGAGGAAGATCACGGGGACTCCGCAACAGAAGAGCAGATAACTGTTTGAATAGGGAGTACCGAGTTGATAGACATGAAAGGAGAAGACCTACAAGAAGAAGATCTGCAGACGATGAGGCATGGTTTTTAGAATACGAAGTAGACGAGAGGGAAAGACACAGCTACTGAGGGCTGCCGCTTCAAGCAGGATAGGGTTTTACAGTTTTTTCCTATGAATTGGAAAAGTTTATTTTGGAACATTAGGGGTGCGGCGAACAACCCCACCAGGCGTGTTTTGGGTAACATTTGCAGGAGGTATAAACCTGAGATAATATGTTTGATGGAACCCTTCCTTCAGGAAGAGAGGGAGGAAGAGCTTCTTGATATAGTTAGATTGGATTGGAGTGTAGACAATGAAGGGGAAAGTGGTAAGATATGGATGTTCGTTGATGGACAACATAATCCTGAAGTGGTTCATATTCACAGACAACATATTACTATCCGACTTACTGAACCGGCGGGGACCTTTGTGTATATCACTGGAATTTATGCTAGCTGCGATATTTATAGAAGGAGGGATTTATGGGAATCTCTCATTCAGATGGCGGCAGAGATTGGAGATTCAAAGTGTCAGATTGCCGGAGATTTTAATGTGGTAAGAAAGGCGGAAGAGAAGAGGGGAGATACACCTCCAGGAGCGGCGGAGATGCTAGATTTCCATAGCTTTATTGCTTATGCTAATCTTCTAGAAATTCCTTTTGATGGTAGCAGATTCACATGGGTTAATAAACAATATTTAACCCCAACTACTTGGGAAAGGTTAGATAGAGTTCTGATTAATCCGGCGTGGTCCAATGCCTTCCCGGAGTCCGGTTCATCTCATCTAACTCGGTTTAGGGTTTCGGACCATTGCCCTATCCTTTCATGGGGAAGTTTGAGGATGACTCAGAAACAACCTGCCCCGTTTTCCTTCCAAACAGCTTGGCTCCTTGATCAGAGATGCAGAGATATTATTGAGGAAGCATGGTCTACTAATGTCGTGGGACATTCATCCTTCGTCTTTTATGAGAAGATGAGAGCTACATGTAGAGCCTTGAAAAGGTGGAACAAGGAGACTTTTGGGAATATTCATCAGAAGAAGAAGGACCTAGAAGAGGTGGTTTTCATCACACAATAGGCTTTTAATGAGAACCCCAGTAGCATCAATGAAGAAAATCTTTTGCAGGCGGAATATGAACTGAATGCCATTCTTGATCAAGAAGAGAAGCTGTGGAAGGATAAGGCACGGATCTCTTGGCTAGAAGAAGGGGAAAGAAATACGAGATTCTATCACTTGGTGGTATCTCACAGAAGGAGGAAAAGGAGGATTCTCAAGCTTATTATAGCATATGGATCCATTTTGGAAGACCCCAAAGATATTGCATCTGAAGCAGCGTTACAACTTCGTCGACTACAGGAAGAAGAGACGGAGATTGACATGGAGGCCCTGGAGAACTTCTTACAGTATATACCAGAAGATATTACAGTAGAGGAAAGCCTCATCATCAATGCTATCCCGGAGGAGACAGAAATTCTTGAATGCATGAAGAATGTGGATCCTCATACAACACCTGGGCCAGACGGTTTTACTTTACCTTTCTTCACATCCATGTGGGATTGTATAAAGAAGGAGTTCATTGCTTTGCTCAGAGATTTTTTCAGGGGACAAACATGTCACAGAAGTATTTTTTGCTGTCGAACGGTGCTACTACCAAAGAACGACAATCCCATGGAGATTCTTAAAGATTTCAGGCCTATCACACTTGAAAATCTCATTTTGAGGATCATTGCCAGGCTGATTAACAACAAGATGGTCGGTATGCTTCAAAAAATTATTTCTCAGCATCAAGGAGCTTTTATCAAGAACAGAAATATTTCCCATCACATACGGCTTCTGCAAGAACTTGCTCATGATATCAAACAAGGGCCAGAGAAGAAGAACATGGTTGTTAAGCTTGACATGTCGAGAGCTTACGACAGAGTGTCATGGGTGGTGATGGAAAAGGTCATGGAAAAGTTCGGTTTCATTAAGGAATCGATTGATCTCTATCTTAGATTCTTCAAAGAAGCTTGGACATCAGTTTCCATCGGAGATTTTACAGAAGGGTTTTTTTAGTTCAAGAAAGGTCTAAAACAAGGAAATGCTCTATCCCCATCCTTATTTATTATGTTCGAAGATATGCTTGGAAGAAAGTTGGTCCATCTTCAAGAGGGGGCGGTGATTGATTCTTTCTATACCAGAGGCCCGGGGAAATCACCACCCATTCTATTGTACGTGGACGATATTGTTCTTTTCTTATCTACCACCAACAGATCAGTGGAGATCACTAGAGAAGTTATACAGGAGTATGAAAAAGCGACGGGTCAAAGGATTAACAGAGAGAAATCCTCTTGTGTCTTAGGTACAACGGAAGGAGCGGAGATTAGAAGGATAGCATCTGAGATCCAGATTGATAATATCACAGACTCTTTGAGATATTTAGGAGTCCCAATTGCAATCGGCAGGCAAAAAAAGGCGGATTTTGAATATCTGATATTGAAAGTCCAAAGGAAAGTTGCTTCCTGGAAGGCGAAGATCCTATCTTTTGCAGGTCGAAGGTTGCTGATCAAACATGTTCTTTCTAGTATTGCAATCCACACGGCGGCGGCAGTGGGTATTCCAGCTTTAGTTAGAAAGGCGTTGGAGAGAATTATGTCAAGATTCCTATGGTCGAATAGATCCAACCAGTCCAGAAGAGCTTGGGTAGCAGGGGATAAGGTGGCCACACCTCTGGAGTTTGGAGGTCTCGGTTTACAATCTCTAAACATTATCGACCAAGCATTCACAGCAAAAGCATGCTGGGAGGTTCTTACGGGTGATAATATTTGGGCAGCTTATTGCAGACAGAAATATGCTTCTCAAACAAGGAACTGTTCTGGTTTGTATCCGCCTTGGCTGAAGAAAGGCGCGATGACATCCCCTGCTTGGAAAAGAATATGGGATTCGTTCCCGGCAGTTTACCCTAAATGCAGATGGCTGTTAGGGACTGGAGACATATCCTTCTGGGACGAGTTCTGGTGTGAACACAGGATGAGGGATTATGCGTTGCATAGACAAGATAGACAACTAAAATTCTTGGTAAAGGATTTCTGGTTTGCCGATAGAGGATGGGATTGGCAATCTTTGAGAATGATTATAGACGAGGAAGGAGTGGAGATTATTAAGAAAGCTGGTGTTTTCATTACGGAGGAGAAGGATAAGATGGTGTGGACTCTTACTGAGGATGGTCAATTTGATATTAAATCAGCCAAAAAGATGTGTTTCATGACTTTGACAGTCGGCAGAGAGGGATTGGAAAACATATGGAAGATAGATTCACCGAGGGCGAGTGCTATAATATGGAAGATGATGAACATGGCCATCCCAACAGATGAAAATGTGAGAAGATGCACCATCCAGATGGCGTCAAGGTTCTCGTGTTGTGATAATACAGTGACGGAGGATGTTGAACATCTGATGTTTGGAAGCCAAATTGCATCTTTCTTTTGGGAGAGATACGTGGAGCTGATACAGGAATCAGCACCTCACAATAGATCATCGTTACTAACCTGCTGTGGTAGATACACAGATTCCAAATCGGTGAGAAGATGGTTGGGAAGTAGACTGGCTTCTCTCATTGTGGAAAGTATTTGGAGAATTAGATGTTCAGTTAGGTTCGATAATAAACGAAAGAATCTTCTACAGGAATGGGGAGCTATTATTTTCAGGCTGAATGGGATGATAAGTAAGCGGAGCTTCAGTTTCAAAGAAAACCCTATTTTCTACAGTACCATCAAGCATTTTGGGTTGACGGAACCAAGATGGCGTATTAGAAAACTTCATCTTTTTAGATGGAATCCTCCGGACCTAAACAATCTAAAACTGAACATCACCACAGGTAGAGCAACTGTTATAGGAGGAAACAATAGAAGATGGGCTGCAGGAGTGGTGAGAAATAGAAGAGGAAAGATTTTGCTGTATTACAGAACCTGGCTGCAGGCAGAAGAGTACACGATGGCATATATACAATCGTGTATAGTGGGTCTTAAAATCGTGGAGGATCGTTTCTTAAGAGTGGCTGCTATAGAAGTTGATGATATGTGAATGTTTGATATGTTATGGGGGAATAATGTGGCGTCGTGGAGAATCACCCTGATGTTCAGGGAGCTAAAGAAAAAGATTGTGGAAGACGACATTAGGGGATCTTTGGTGCATAAAGTGATCAATTCAGTCCCGAGGGAGATAGGTATTTGGGGCAGACATTGGGATGACATTTTCATTAATTCCTTCCAGGAGACCCTCCCACAAAAAATCAGGGGTATGTTGCAGATGGAGAATAATAATGTGCCTTATATACAGATATCATCAAGGGAGGACTGAGCGTTGGTTCTGTGTTTCTCTTCTTTTTGGGGGCAAAATACAGGAGTTTTGTACGGGTGGGTTTGGTGTGATCCAGGTGAATATAGGGTGTTTTCTATGATGGGGAAATACCTGTGTTTATATATGAGCAGGAGTTGTACATTTTTGGTGATATCGCCTACACGGGGAGGGTAGGATGAATAAAAGTACCTCCCAGCTTCTTTAATATATATATATATATATATATATACATATATATATATATATATCAACAATCTTAAGATGAACATTACGGTAGGAAGATCTAATGATCCGGAGGGACACTCCCATCGTTGGGCGGCAAGTTTGGTTAGAAACAGAAGGGGACAGGTCCTGGTGGCTTTCAGAACATGGTTACAGGCAGATGCATATCTTTTAGCTTATATTCAAGCTTGTATTGTTGGGCTAAAGATTGTAGAGGATAAGTTCTTGAAGATTGCATCCATGGAGATTGACGATCATCGTATTTTTGACATTTTATGGAGGAATGATGAAGAACCATGGAGGGTTGTTTCTATTATCAGGGAGTTGAGAAGCAAGCTTCTGGAGGATGACATCAATGGTTCTTTGGTGCAAAAAGTTATCAATTCCATTCCAAGGGAGTTGGGAGTTTGGGGTACACATATGGAGGACGTGTTCATCTGCTCTATTCCAGAATACCTACCGCAGAAGATTAGAGGCAAGCTGTCGATGGAGAGGCGTAACATACCTTATATTCAGGTAGATAAAGGGTCGAGTTGAGGTTGGGAGAGGTTTTTTACGATGTATCTTCTTGGTTGGTACCTATAGAAGGTCTGTTTGTATGGGTGCGTCTTGGAGGGATCCACGTGCTTTTTTGGGTGTTTTTTGATGGGGAGATACCTGTGTTTGTATATGAGCAAGAGTTGTACATTTTTGGAGATATCGCCTACATGGGGAGGGTAGGATGAATAAAAGTACCTCCTGGCTTATACAAAAAAAAATGAATAACCTTCTCCAGACAATGACCATTGGGAACAAAATCCAACTCTAAGGCCATCCATTAGCCTTTATGCCAACGCTTACTGCTTTTGTATCACTTCAAGTTCTTGGTTTTGGCTAAATATAGTACTTGTAAATGCATTTTAGTCATTTTATTTCTTAAGTTGTCGTCTAAAGTAATTCGATGTATTTTTATGTAGGTTTTCAGGATGACAAATTTAGTTGTTTTCCTATCAAACACGGCATGTCATAACTTAGGCATGTCGTATCATCATCCAAAAGCAAGCAAGTGCCTTCACAACAAGAGATAATGTGTGTCCAGTCAATGACATGTCATGTAACATCACAAAGGGTTCACACTAAATTGGCCCTAGTCATGCCACAACACAAATTAGCCAACTTGACCTTGAAAAGGCATGTCGTGCCCGCTCAAAACACACTATGTTCATTCATCAGTAACTGCTCTATGCACTTGTGTACACAATGCATCATGTCAGGCGGTTACACTTGAAAAATATAGCAAACCGCTCAAGCAACATAGTGTGTCACTCAAGGAGACGTCGTGTCTACCTGACTGTAGAAATATAAATTCATGGAGAACGGTTATTGGGGGAGATATTTTGATTTTCAACTTCTAATTTTAGAAGAAGAGCCATATATGAATAAAGAGGAAATTCTACACCCCAAGGGCTAGAAGGAAGAAGAAGAGGAGAATCCACCTTCTCCTGGCAGAGGAGACTTTCCCCTTGCATCTTCGTTGTAGATAATCTCTCTTTACAAGTATAGTGTTTTGCTTTTTTCTCTTTCTTCTTTTGTTTATTCTCCTTTTAGCCATGTGTTTTGTTGTGAACATGATTTGCATGTCTATGTGTGAATCTAACATAATTCTTAATGTACTTGGTGCCTAAATGGCATTTACACCTCACGTGATGAACAACTTCTAATAGTAATTTTCTTCTTTGTCTCTCTAAATTGTTTTTGTTTTCTTATGAAAATCTAGGCCACAAATATATATATTTCTATTAATTCAAAATTTTAGAATATACTAGTCTAGATGATTGTATCTAAATGAATAGAATTTAGTCCCAATTTATGTCCCTGCTTTAACTTAATGTAATTCGTATTTCCTTGAAGAGGAGTAGGGAAACTCTTAATAAGTTTGAGATCAAAAGCTCAAAGAATTTAATACTTTTTTTGGGTATAAGACAAAGAGGAATGATTTCGCATAACTAATTAGTTTATCATATAAGTTGAATGTTCTATGGCACCAAGTGCTTCTGTCTCCTGAATGCAAGTTGAAAGTGATCTAATAATAATACTGATGTAGGACGAGAGCAGCCTTTTAAATGGTCTTTTTAGTAGTTTTATAGTGTTTATCAGTTTCCTTGTATTTTAGGGGTTATTTGATATTTTCCCAGTTTGTCTTGTAAAGCTTGTGGTTTAGTCCTACATTGGCTAGTTGTGTAGTGAGTTGGGTTTAAACACCTATATATAGTATTTGCAAGGCTTTCGTCAAAAGCAGACTTGATGAATGAAATCTTTTGATGAATATTTATTCTTTTTGATTAGTTAGTTTTAGATTAGTTTAGATCTAGATAGTTAGTCTTAGATTTTATTCATTAGGATCTCCATTAAATACTTTTGTAAACTTTTCAATCATTTAGTAATCAATAGTGTAAATTTTGATATGCATTGATTCCTTCTAAAGATGACCCTAAGCTCATACTACTTTTGACCCGTCTTGTTATAGGTGATTGTTGTGTTGCTTTGGTAATTTAAAAGTTTTAGAGACTTTAATTCTTTTTTTTCCTGAGATAAGACAAAGAGGAATGATTTGAATAATTGATAAGTATATCCTTTTTTTATTTAAATCATAAATTAATTGAACAGATTAAGGTTTGATATGCATTGAATTCCTCGTGGAGATGACGCCAAGCCATAATACTTTTGACCCATTCTCCGACCTCGCTCACAAAGTCCTTTCTCTGTAGGAGACTCTTGCGATGACTTGGAGGATATGCGTAGGAGGGATAGCTGGTAGTTCCCTGTCGTTGGGTGTTTTTCTCTGCGTTCCCATATGATCATGGATTGTCGCTTTCTTTTCTGGAATATTATAGGTGCTGCTAATGGTGAGACGCGGAAGGTGTTGAGGAGGATTTACTCCAGGTATAAACCTTCTTTGATATGCCTGTTTGAACCCTTTCTTCATGCTAATCGGGAGGAGGAGTTAATGGACATCGTCAACCTGGATTGGGTGACGGATAATCAATGTGAAGGTGGCAAGATTTGGTTTTTTGGCGATGGTACCCTACAACCTGAGGTGGTTCAAATGCACCGCCAGCATCTGACTATGAAGCTCAAAGGGGTGGATGATTCTACTCGCTTTGTCTCTGAGATCTATGCTAGCTGTGACTGCCGAGCCAGACGCTTGCTTTGGGAGTCTCTCCTGGCTTTGGCTGATGACATTGGGGAGCAGCCGTGGATTGTTGGTGGAGATTTCAACGTCATCTGATCTCTGGATGAGAAGAGGGGAGGTGAGCCTACTCCTTTCCAGGATATGCTGGACTTTAATGGCTTTATTGCAGATGCCGACCTCTATGAATGTCCCTTTGAGGGCAGTCGCTTCACCTGGGTCGACAAACAGCGTTTGTCGCCGACGACTTGGGAGCGCCTCGATCGTGTGCTCTTTAATTCGATTTGGCATGATTCTTTTCCTGCTATGAGTTCTTCCCATCTGATGAGATACAGGGTTTCAGACCATTGCCCTATTTTGACATCCTTGGGCAATGGGATGCAGCACAAGACACCGCCCCCTTTCTCCTTCCTCACCGCGTGGCTCCAATGGCCGGAGTGCCTGGAGTTGATCAGAAGCTGCTGGGACGCGGAGATCATAGGACATCCTTCCTTTGTCTTCTACTCTAAGCTGAAGCTTGTTAGAACGGCCCTGAAAGAATGGAACAGATCCTCATTTGGTCACATGGGGCAGAAGAGAAAAGACCTAGAGGATGTGGTACATACTGCACAGATCTCCTTTGATGAGAATCCAACGGTGATAAATGAAGCATCTTTAAGGGCGGCGGAGTTAGAACTGCAGGATGTTCTTGATATGGAGGAAACGATTTGGAAAGATAAGGCTCGATCCAGCTGGCTCCTCGATGGGGAACGGAACACTAGGTTTTATCGGGCTATGGTGAAGAAGAAAAGAAGGGCTAGACAAATTCAGTCTTTAGTTCTTCCTGATGGCGATACCATTACAGACCAGCTACAAATGGCGCAGGCTGCTGCTTTCTTTTTTCAAACTTTCTACAATGAAGAGATGAGCATCGATGAACATGTCTTGGAGGATTTTATCGCTGATATCCCAGATTTGTTGACTTCTGATGACAACATCTCGATCTCCCGCATCCCTGATAAGGAGGAAATATGTCGTGCTATCTTCGACATGGATCATCACACCGCCCCTGGACCGGATGGGTTCACGGTGCCGTTTTACCGTGTTGCTTGGGATATTATAGCAGACGACTTCATGAGCTTGACGGAGACCTTCTTCAAGGGCCATCCTTGTCACAGGAGCATCTTTTTTAGCCGGATTGTGTTAATTCCCAAGGTAGATGACCCGAAGCAGCTCACCACTGACTTCCGCCCGATCTGTATTGAGAATGTGGTGCTCCGTATTCTTGCCAGGGTGATCAACTCGAGAATCACACCCATTATCCCGCCGATTATCTCTGAGTCTCAAGGAGCCTTCGTCCAAGGTAAGGACATCACAAACAACATCAGACTAGCTCAAGAACTAATGCATGACATCAAGCAAGGTCAACCCTACCCTAATGCGGTGATTAAGTTTGACATGACTAAAGCTTTTGATCGTGTTCACTGGGGAGTGCTGCGACAAGTTCTGCACAAATTTGGTTTTATGCAAGACGTCATCGACCTGCTGCTTCGTTTCTCAGAACAAGCTTGGGTGTCAGTTACCTTGGGTAATTTCACAGCAGGCTTCTTTCAGATGAGTAGAGGCCTGAAGCAAGGGAATGTGTTATCTCCTTTTCTTTTTATTATCTTTGAAGAGTTGCTGTTGAGAAGGATGCTGTGGCATACAACTCATAAAAACATAATTAACTAATGCGGAAGCGTTCATCAAGCAGCAGATTAGCGAAAATCACTAAAAATTAAAACTTTTTGCAAAGGGATCCATTCATAGGAAAACTCTTTCATTCAGAACCAAAGTAAAACTTTACATCCTGGTTCATATATATACATCTCATGTACTTTTTCTTCTTGAGGAATACAAACATTAACTACTCTGTCTTAACTGTACACATGTAGTATAAAACCCTCGAGGCACTAAACCAAAATCTCGAAATCACTAACTACTACTCTGAGGACCTGAGAGTACAGAGACGACACATAGGACTCTATATACAACTGAACATGACATGACAGTCAATGTCTCCACCTGAGACTTCACTACTGTCCCTACTGTTGCTGTTGTTGTCCTTCACCTCCTGAAGGATTCCTGTCTCTTCGTCCGCGTCCACCTAAAAATGTGGTTCCCACAGGGGTGAGACAATTATAAAAATTGCCCCAGCGAGAGATATAACTCTCCGCCAGAAACATTGTTATTGTAACTTAAGAAGATAAATATGAACAGAGAAATCATATTTATTTGACAGCAGGTACTTTAATGTCTAACAGATTAGAACATCATTCCATATCAGAAGCATTGCAGTTAAGATAGAATCAACATATCATTTATCCTTTAAGGAATATGAAGAACATGTATAACATCTATTCAAACTACAGAATCATTACCACTGCATTAACTCTCATCAGGCTTAGATCATATAACTAAAGCCTGGCATTATCATTGTGGAGTCATGGCCCATAGCCACACTCTTTTCACAAGGTGTAGGGATCTTAATCCCTCATTTCAACACTGGGCTTCCCATCCATTCTCAATTTCAAAACCATAACCATGAAGTCATGGGTATTCAAATCCTTAGCTCATTACCTGAGCATTGTTACCTCTTTCTCAGGTAACTAACACCTTTAGGTCATCTGACCAAGATAAGTGTGATACTTGATACCCATTAACTCTCTTGGTATTTCTTACCAGACAACAAGATATATTATGGCACACAAGGCCCAATAATCAAATTCAAAATAATAACACATCATAGCTCATACCTGGCTATGCTCATCATCTCATGATACCTGCATGGTTAGCACATATGATAGCAGCACATCAATTATCCATCAATATCATGCAAAAACAATGTATTGATAATTCAAGGGTATTACCCTTAATCCTTTACCAGGATTAGGATTTCCATCACACATCTCATGTATCAGTCATCCAATTATATTGGATTTATAACACAACAAGGTATACCAATATTTGGGGTGTTGGATATGATATCTATCATATCTTGATGTATCACTTCCCTCAACACCATTAACTTTCTTAAGTTCATATACTCAGCTTGTATTAGGGTATTACCCATCCTAATACTTTATGCACCAATTTATCACATTCATCATGTAAAGTAGTGATCATTAGTCACTCACTTGGAATATACAACTATTGCCAATACTATGGATTCATCCATAAGTCATGAATTAACAAAAAGACCATGATAGGTCCTTCTTTCAGAATAGGGATTGCATATAGAATCACCCATCATTAGAGGTTCATATCACATTGCCCATAATTAGGGTTTCATATGTATGACTCCTCAACTAGTGTATCACATGAATGCACCCTCAACTAGGGTTTCACATGGATGCACCCTCAACTAGGGTTAAGTTCAATAACCCTGTCAATTAGGGTTTATGTTCATATTTAGGGTTTCATGATCTCTTTGCTTAAGGATCATAACCCTTAATCACCACATGAATCATATTCATGTATGAATTCATGCTATCAACTTCTTAACTTGATTAGGTCATATCAACTCTTCAGTCAAGTACATACAACTATGATTAACATAGTGTATCAAGTCATTGATCCTATAAGCAATTAGGGATTCATCCCTTAATTGGCACTTAATCACTTAGGTACTATTAGGGTTTCAACCTTTGTACCTTCATTGATTACCATTACTAATCATCATTGGATCAATAGAACATTCATCGTCTTAATTCCCAAAAATTCAATCACATTGGACCTCCATTACATAATGTATCCAATTGAATTAGGGTTTCCAATGTTGATTCCTTCAATCATTGGATTCATGAAATCAATCATCAATTGGACCTACCATCATACTTCAATTGAGTTTAATAGGTCAACCTTCAACTGATTTGACCCTCAATTGATAATCAATTAGGGTTTGATTCAATTGGATTAGGGATTGGAATCAATGAACCTTCAATATTCATCAATGTGTAACTAGTTACTTCATAACTATTGAATCACCATTCAAATGGGGTATGACCTGACCCCAAACGGTCTTGAGGTCGTTTGGATGACCTCCAAACGGTCTTGAGACCGTTTGCCCATCATATCACTCAAATACAAGCAATCCAATTAGGGTTTGGTTCATTGAAGTACTCACCAAATCAGCAATCTATTGCAGATCAACTTGATATCTTTAGACCTTCAACCACTGAACTATACTCAACCCTAGACCTCCAAACGGTCTTGGGTGACCACCAAACGGTCTTGAGACCGTTTGGATGAGCTCCAAACGGTCTTGAGACCGTTTGCCCATCATATCACTCAAATCTAAGCAATCCAATTGGGGTTTGGTTCATTGGATTGATCACCAAATCAGCATTGCATTGTATATCAGCTTAGTACCTTTAGACCTTCAAACACCTAACCATACTCAACCCTAGACCTCCAAACGGTCTTGGGTGACCACCAAACGGTCTTGAGACCGTTTGGATGAGCTCCAAACGGTCTTGAGACCGTTTGCCCATCCAACCTTTGGATTTTAGTGAAAAATCATCATGGATTGGTCTATCGAGTTGATCAACAAATCAGCATTTAGTTGCAGTATGATTTGGTACCTTTGGACCTTCAATTGGTCAACTATACTTGACCCCAGACCTCCAAACGGTCTTGGGGTGATCCCCAAATGGTCTTGAGACCGTTTGGGCTAATCAACCCAAAATCTCAACTTAACTCATTGGAATTTCAGCACTGATTTCAATTAGGGTTTGCCTAATTGATTAGCCTTCAACTCACGATTCCTTGGGAGTTAACCCCTCAAATTTGGAGGGTTATTAAACAACATCATTAGGAACAGTAATCCCAAACGGTCAACGCACTCAAACGGTCTTGAGACCGTTTGCCCAAAACGTTCAATTAAATCAGATTGAAAATCAGCACTTAATCCAATTAGGTTTCCCTAATTGATTAGGCTTCAACTCACGATTCCTTTGGAGTTAATCCCTCAAATTTTGAGGGTTATTAATAAATATAATTATGAACAGGAATCCCAAACGGTAAACGCTTAGTCAACCATCTCAAACGGTCTTGAAACCGTTTTCTCAACCAGGTCAAGTTAATCAGGTTGAAAATCAGCACATAATTCAATTCGATTGCCTAATTGATTGGCCTTCAACTCTCGATTCCTTTGGAGTTAATCCCTCAAATTTGGAGGGTTATCATCATACATAATTAGGAACAAAATTCCCAAACGGTAAATGCTTGGTCAACCATCTCAAACGGTCTTGAGACCGTTTTCTCCCAAACGGTCTCAAACCGTTTGCCCTTAAACGGTTTGCTGAAACCGCATAGCCAATCAAATTAAAACGATTTGGAGTAGCTATCAAAACGGTTTTGCTTGGTAATTTTCTTTGGATAAGCATCTAGGATGATGTCATCATCCCCTTCCTTAGAACAACCAAGAACAGCAACCGTTCTTGATGGAAATTGCAGCAAAGAAACAAGAGTGTATCAAATTGAAGAAATCAATCAACAAAGCATAGAGAATTGATGCAATAGCAATGTTTAAGGGTTTGAGTTATAAAACCCGCCTCCAATTGAGCTCCAAAGCTCCAAGCTCACGCCATTAATGGTGGATGAAGCTCTTGCAACTCCCCCTAGGCTCGTCCTCAAGCTTTTGATTGCAAAAGTTGGCTAGGGTTGAAGAGGAGATCGAAATAAGAAGGAATCCATAATTTATTTTCGATTTCCACCATGAAATCAAGGAAAACGAAGGTCAAGAGCTTACCAACAGGTTGGGAGGCGTCCTCCTGCTCCTCCCTAGCTCCTTGGTCGGTTTTTCAAGCAAGGGGAAGAAGAAAATCCGAAAAAGGCCTTAGTTTGGGCTTGGAAATGGCACTTTTATAAAGAAATTGATGAGAAAGAATATGCCTTATAAAAATGCATTAAATTCCAAAAATATGGCCGCCTCTTCCCCCTCAAATCCCTTAAGGACGAGGCACCTTCCTTTGCCTTTAATTCTCCTTCATTATCCTTGATTTAAAGAAAATCAAATTAAGCACCTTAATGCTTATTATATTAATATCCATATGTGAGTGGGTTTTCTTTTTCTTATAATAAGGTGAGTGGAATTTCACCTACTTAGGATATTTTCGTTCCTTATCTTGGCAAAGGAACGTCCATCCTTATTCAAAATCAACCCAAAACATTTTGGTTGAAAGTCCTTCAATTATTTTTATTCATTTTTGCCCTAAATCAAATTAGGGTTTCACTTATGATTAAATCTTGATTATTTTAATATCAAGATTCTCTCTCCTCCAACTTAATTCAAATGAGGTTCCCTTCTCATTTTATTTGCTCTACATGATGCCAAGAAACATTAGGGACCTTATTGAAGTGGTAATTTGCATATTGAACCCTAGGTTTTGGGTAAATTGCACTTTACACCAAAACTGGATTTTAATGCACAACATTGTCCAACAAGCTCTATCTTGGTGTCCAGACTTGTAGAAACCTTACCACTACATCATATTCATTCTCATGGGGTCTCAACATCAGAGGAACATCTTACCATGCAACATTTGCAATTTAGCCCCTCAACTTGGGTAATTTGCATGTTGGTCCAAAATAAGCAAACATTGCTTCAACATTGTTCAAACAGGACCAAAATTGAAACATATGTTTCTCATAAGCCCTAATTACTTTTCCCAAGATAAGATTAACAATCTACTCAACCTTATTAGATAAAACATCTAGGGTTAAATCATAACCCAGGTCAGGGATGTTACAGATGCATAGGCTGATTCGTGAGCAATCCATTACCCCCTACCATACCAGAGGAAATGCGGCGGCACCTCCGGCCCTCTTCTATGCTGACGACTTCCTCGTCTTCATCAATGCTTCTCTGGAGACCAGGAATGTGATCAGAGATACCTTTTCAGCCTACTCTTTAGCCACGGGTCAAGCTGTGAATCAGGCCAAATCGGTTTGCGTAGTGGGCACCTCTGATCCGCTCACTGCCATGGAGATTGCTAACGCGGTTGGGGTGGCTGAACCTGTGGAGACCCTCACATATCTGGGCGTCCCGTTATCTGCTGGTCGGAGCAAGGTGGAGCATTTTGAATACCTGGTTCGAAAGATAAATCATAAGGTTGCTTCTTGGAAAGCGAAGCTGTTGTCTTTCGCCGGCAGAAGGATGTTGATTCGTCATGTGCTTTCCTCTACTCTCGCGTATACAGCAGCCTCCCTGGGCATTCCAGAAGGTATAGCTCATAGGATTGAATCGATCCTTTCTCGATTCCTATGGACGGATAGAGAGAACCATAGACGCAAGGCTTGGGTGGCCTGGAAGAGAGTGGCGAAGTCGGCGGAGCAGGAGGGGCTGGATCTTGAGCCCATCGCTCTCCTGAACCAAGCTTATGTGTTTAAAGCAGCATGGGAGATTATGAGCGGATCGTCTTCTTGGAGCTCTTTCTGCAGATAGAAATATCAAAGTTCTTTGCGCCATCATACAGGTTGCTACCCCCGTTCCTGAAGTTGAGCTCTTACGCATCCCCCTGCTGGAAAAAAATTTGGAAGAGTTTTCCAACCACTCTACCCTTGTGTAGATGGATATTAGGCGAAGGGAATGTTTCCTTCTGGTATGATCGGTGGTGCGATCATAGATTGGCTGACTATGTTAGGCATGATTCTGATCTTCGACATGATTTCAAGCCAAAAGATTTCTGGAATTTTGAGGAAGGCTGGGATTGGGATGCGCTCGGTGAGATTGTTAATGCAGAGGGGCTGGAGGTCATTAGAGAAGCTGACACTATGATCTCGCATGAGCCAGACAAGATAGTATGGACTCCGGAACAGAATGGAGACTTCTCCCTCAGATCGGCCAAGAAATTTCTTCGAGGCACTGATGTCCATGGTCGTTACAATATTGCTCATGTCTGGAAGCTTGGCAGTCCTAAAGCCGGTGCTTTGATTTGGAAGATGGCCAACAAAGCTTTGCCCACGGATGACAATATAGCTAGATGTCGCATTCAAATGGCTTCGAGATGTAATTGCTGTAGTATTCCTCAAACGGAGACACTGATACACCTGTTCTTCGGAAGTGATCTGGCCAAATTCTTTTGGAGGATCTTCTCGGTGATTGCAGATAAACAGGCACCTGTTGACATCCCCTCGCTTCTTGGTTTCTGCTCTGTATCCCACACGGATTCTGCGAAGGTGTGGATCACATGTAGAATGGCGGAGCTGATCCCTTGCTCCATTTGGAGAGTGCATTGTACAGCTAGATATGACGGCAGAGGCATAGCTACGACTATGGAATGGAACTTCATCTCTTTCCAGCTGAATAAGATGATGACTAATCAGTCCTTTTCACGCCTGGAGACTCCGGAGTTCTACCAGCATCTGCGGAGTTTCAATATCATGGAACCGGATCACAAGGTTAGAACTATCAGGTTGTTGAAATGGAGTTTGTCGGACCTAACCAACATCAAGATGAACCTTGCGGTTGGCAAGTATGTGGATGTTCTCGGTCACAAGAGATGGTGGGCGGCTGGCCTAGCCCGCAACTCCCTTGGTTTGCTTCGGGTGGCCTTCAGGTATTGGATCAGGGCGACAGAATACTTGACAGCTATGTTCCAGGCCTGTGTGATTGGTATCAGGATTGCTAATGAGCGTGACATTTGTTTATCGATCCTGGAGATGAGTCATAGTAGAGATTTTCACATCCTTTGGCAGGGAGTGGGTGAGCCTTGGAAGAACACCACGATGGTTAGAGAGCTCAGGCATGTGATGGAAGAAGATGGCATCATCGACTCATTAGTGGATGACGTGGTCAATTCCTCTGTTGTTGAGCTCGGGCGTTGGGGATGCAACAGGGATGATGCTTTCCTCTGCGTTGACGATACCCTTCTTCCTATGAAGATCAGGGGGATGATGATCATGGATAGGAGAGGTGTACCCTATGTCTCCATTTCGTAGGGGCTCATAGCTAGTTGCTTGTCTGTTCCTGTGGGAATGGGGGGACGATACCCGAGTTATAAGAGTGGGAGTTGTATATTTTTGATGATTTAGCCCACAAGAGGGGTGTGGGATGAATAAAAGCGACCCCTGGCTTTATTAAAAAAAAAAAGAGGGACTTTTGTGTTGCTTTAGCAGTTTCACTGCATGCTCGAATACACAAATTAATTTTTAGGGGAGGGGTAGCAACTAGACTATTTTAAGTTCTTTCAGTTGTTTGGTTTTTGCATTTACATTTTATTTTGTTATCGTAGGTCAAACTTTGTGTTTAGTATAAACATGTTTAATTTTTGCTCAATACAATACAAACTTCTGTTGTAGCCAATGCCTACAAATTAATTCCTTTTTAGGATTATCACCGTCTTACGTGGCATATGCTTTGTTTCTTTATTTATCATATTCACACCAATGCTTATCTCCTAGTTTGTTTTTCATGTCTTGAAATTGAGTGTTAGTGGAAGTCATCAAAACTGAGTATTAATAAAATTCATTGTATTTCCGATGAAAATATCATACCAACAAACTAAAATTTTGACGGTATTAATGTGACATCTACACATGAGTCATAGCAATTTCCTAATAGACACAAAAATTTAAACAAAATTTATCTAGTGGGGTCCCATTATTTACAACAAACAACCAATCTATCCATACATCCTCAAAAATCCCCCATTCTCTAAGTTACATCTCAACACGGTAAAGCTAGTGATTTTCCATCCTAGGTATTACTTATCTAAGTACAACTATCTTCCCCTCTTCTATATGGAATAATTATAGCATATTTTACCAGTCCTGGCTACTCACTAAGACTTACGCTTGCGTGGGGAGCTGGTTGGGGCATCATTGGCCCTCTTTTTTTAATGACAAGGCACCTAACCATCGCGGCCAGATCGGATTTTTAAGCTGGATTGGCATACCAAGTGGGCTCTTTCATGCCTCTTTTTGTAAGTTTTATTGATTTCAAAAAAATTATTTGATTAATTTTCAATTGATAGAATTAGGGTCAAGTTATTACTAGAGATAAATTTTCCTAAGTGGGTTCATCACTAGGTTCTCGTATTGAAATACTTGAGATTGGTTGATTTGTGAAGATTGCGGGGAAGATTAATGCTTTTCATAAATAATGGAACCACAATAAATAAATCATGTTTAAAATTTTGTGTCTTTTAAGAATTTTCTATCACTCATGTTCTGATATGAATTGTAATACAACAAATATTGTAGTTGGTCGTATAACATTTTCATCAAATATACATTGTGACTTTCATTAACACACAATTTAAGGACAGGACAAACCACACTAGGAGATAAGCATTGTTGTAAAAATGATAAACATACTCTGAGAAATAAATCATATGCCACGTTATAAAGATTTGATTTCTAGGCATTGACTATACCATAGACTTGTAATCATGTGAAATAAAACATGCTTCCACTAAATGCAAAGTTAAATTACAATGTCAAAATAAACATACAAATGCAAAAATAAGACATCTGAAACAAATTAGGATTTCTATGATAAACATGAATAGCTCTAATATAACTATTGTGACCTTGTTTACGCCAAATAAAGGCATAAACTACCAAATCAGGAATGGTGTACGTCAATGCTTACTAGCATAAAAAGCCTCGGCCCCAAGTCGCACGTCTTGACAAGTATTACATGAACCATAATTGTTAAACCATCACGGCTCTTTAATTATCCAATTTAAGTGTATTTTCTCTAATTTGATTATAGCTTTTAGTCATCAAGAGAATTTTTCCCAAATAAACACGTCAAATGACCATTCATAGTTTATATATATATATATATATATATATATATATATATATATATATATATATATACATGCACACACACATAGGTTTTTTGTCAATCCCAAAAGTAAGCCCAATACAATGAATAAATCAATTATAAAATACATTTCATTTATGCTAATTGTGAGGTATGAATATTTGGGATTCCTATGATATGTGAATTGGTATGTCTTTAGCTAAGGATCACTTCCTTTGGGCACCATGACACCTAATCTAAAGTGAGCATGGAGCTTTGTTCACGCTTGGTAACAACAACATCGAGTTAGGGGCTAAATAAAACTAATAGCACTCTATTGAGTCCACCTCCTATGCATGTACCTTAACAAATATGACATGAATAAGATACTAAGCATGAGCAATTACATGAGAAGAAGCAAACTTGTTAAAATAAGGTGTTGAGAGCCATAGCAAGGTTTTTTGTCAATCCCAAAAGTAAGCCCTATACAATGAATAAATCAATTATAAAATACATTTCATTCATGCTAATTGTGAGGTATGAGTATTTGGGGTTCCTATGATATGTGAATTGGTATGTCTTTAGTTAAGGATCACTTCCTTTGGGCACCATGACACCTAGGCTAAAGTGAGCATGGAGCTTTGTTCACGCTTGGTAACAACAACGTCGAGTTAGGGGCTAAATAAAACTAATAGCACTCTATTGAGTCTACCTTGTACACATGTACCTTAACAAACATGACATGAATAAGATACTAAGCATGAACAATTACATGAGAAGAAACAAACTTGTTAAAATAAGGTGTTGAGAGCCATGGCAAGGTAACTTGGTAAGCCTTGGCTCATTTACGCTTTATTTTTAGTCTCTCATTCATAATGTGATGTTTTGATAACATTCATAATCACAAATTATACGTGATTATATATCTCGTAAAAGATTTTTGAAATAACAATTTTGAAATGATTTTAATTGTTTTTGTTAAATGTAGCATGATTATTCAAAAAATTACATGTGGCATCCTAATATTATTCTTGATTTTAATTTTTTTTCTCTCGTATCCCTCTTCTTTCCTCTTTCTCTTCGTCTTCACAATCCCATCTAACCTTTTACACCTCCTATGTTGATTCATGATACCTATACTTGAACGAGATATCACCTTAGACCAAATCATCCACTTACTCTAAGTCTAAATTCAATATTCTTCTCTATTAAATGTGTAATAAAGATACACAATGTGTGCCAGAGGAGCATCGTAGAGCATTCAGTCACATTCTCATGCCACTTCCTTATAGAGTTAATTACCTTTTCAATTAACACCAAACCTTAGGATTTAACTACCTCAAATGCGTAAAAAGCATGCATGATGTGCTCTGGAAAAGCATATTTTGCAATAGAGATACAACCTTATCTTTCGGAAGGTGATGCTCTCATATATCATGGTACAATTGTGTCACCAACTTGTAGTCCCTTGCAAAGGATCACAAGTGGACGTGCCACTTAAAATCTATGGAAAACAGATATGATGGGGAATTCCCCTTCCGTGTAGAGTGGTTTTTCTTATTGATAGGAGGTTGCCCCCTTTCCTATATATAGGATAAGGGGGAAGCATACAGACATAAGACAAACCCTAATGGACCAAGACACAACTAGGGCCATATTACAAATATACTAAAACAACTTAAATAAATAGACTAGAACAAATTGAAATAAATAGACTCTCTAACAGGATCCACCAACCTAGGGAAGGTGGGCATTTTAGCAATCAAGTGCAAGGTTACAGAATCATCAATGTTTTCAACGAGTCATAAATTGTAATAGACAAGCATGAGGTTTACTTTTTCCATGTGAACTATCATTGGAAAATGTGTTGGTTAAACACTTTTAATCATTTGGAGTCATCCGAGGAAAATATTTAGAAATCTTATAAAAATTGGGTGTTATCAACTATCCTTGTTTTTCCCTAAGCAAGACTCAACTCAATGAGAAACAAAGAATAATGAAAAATAATTTTGCAAAAAAGGTTTGAAAAGTCAGTTTTAGGCCGCAAATCACCCGTAACAATTTGCACCACAACAAAAATCAACTATGCATATTGAAACTTGCCAATGAAAGATCACACAACATCTAAGATCGTTGCAAACCAAAAGAAAACTTGTCAAGATAAGAACTGTGCACGGGTCACCAAAAAGAATCGTGAGAAGTGATGAAGTGAGAGAGTAATCATCCTCTAGAATTTAGACAAACCTTATCAGGAATTTTGTAACTACCACATATTCAAAATCTAAAATAAATAAATAGAAAATACTCTATTGACCATAGAAATCCTCGATTAGTTACATGCGAGCAAAGGTCCTTGCAGTGTGAGCCACTTGGCCAGAAGTAGTGAGTCAACCTCCTCATAGCACGCTTGAACCAACCCTGCTCTTGGTAAATTCCATCAGTCTCCTCGGGGTACCTAAAAAACTCTAATGAGTTTTTGGGTGATACTATCAGGCATAAAATATACCTGTATCAATATCGCAATCATATATTCGTCGAGCATCACCCTAGATGTTCGAAAAAATAAAGCTTACTCATGCTTTTATAATGAGTTTAGCTTTTATTCATTCAAAAAAACTATATATATAAAACAAATCAAAAGGACTATTGACTTTTGGAATCTTTGATCTGCTACATGTGGTCCATGTAGCAAGCAACACTGCCTATAGTCTGCGCCAGTTGGCCCAAACCAATAAATCAATCTCTTCGTACCGCACTTAAACCACCCTGCTCCTGGGAGGATTTCACAAGTCTTGTAGGGGTTTTAAAAGACTCTCCAATGAATTTTCAAGCAGCGTTGTGGGGCACGACATACCTTTGCCACTAGCGCAGTCATATACCAGTCAGGCACCAACAACCTCTCCTAAATATGAAAAAACATTCACGCGGTCTTTTATTCATGCTCAGGCTTTTATTAGTTGCATTCTATTTCATTGGCATCGGTTTTATTCATTTTCAATGTTCTTTTTAAAATGTTTTAAGACTAAAGGGCAAATGAATCTTGTTTTCACATTAGAATATAATGTGGGGCGAAGATATGTCTTCAAAAGGTGCAATCCAACTCGATTCCAATTCAAAACTTATCATTTGCGGTCCAGATTAAAAGGTGAGATCAATTGTGGTCTGAGAATCCTTAAGAGTTTAGACAAATGCACAAAAAAGTCAATTGGAGATAAATTAAACATCAGTTCAAACAACCACACAAATCCATGTAGAGTTAAGACAAGCTAACAACCGACTCTAAACCCTAACAGATAAAGAACGCAAACTGTAGAATCACTTGCCAAACATAACCATGAAGCTCAAGAAGGATCATGATCAATTGAATCGAGTTTGAGAAATAAGAAAGAACCAAAATCTTGGGACAACCAAATAATAATCATGAAAGATAGATGAAATTCCTTAGAGGCTCAGAGATCAAATCATAATAAATCCTAATCATTGAGCTAAAAAAATGCAAAATTCATACTAAGTAGTAAAGCCTACTCTAGAAAGTAGTAAGCATTTGGGGTCAATACAGGGCATGGTAATGAAAAAGAAAACAAACATTTCCACAAAAAATATGTGAAAATGGTAGTGCATGCATGCAAAAGCAAACAAAATGGATAGGAAGGGCATAATCTACCACCCCAAGCTTAGGGTTTTTCTCATCCTTGAACAATTCCAAACTTCTGACATAAGGGGGTGCTAGAAGTCCATGTAATTACCACCATATTGATGATGGAACGACAAGTCTAGCTCAAAATAGAATGGTGTCTAGTGATATGGCGATGGTGGTTGTTGTGATCTCACGGGAGGACGCATGTAGGTTGGCATGGCATCTGGTAATGTTTTCCCCAATCATCAGAGTTGAGGTAGGGTAATGTTGTAGTCACTGTTGAAGTTGAGTATCTGTAACAAACTGAAATCTAGGATCTTACCCTATTTCATAATTAAAAGGCTCGTGATATAGGTTCCTCAAAGTTGACCAAATATGGATGAAAATGATGTAATATTATAATATATATAAAAGTAAAGAGTCTAAACCATAATTGTATTAGAAATCATAAAAGGGAGCTTCAAAACCCAAATCTAAGTTCAAAATCTTACTCCTTGGGTCTCATTTAGTCAAATTTGATACTATTTGAGTTTTATTTAAGCCCTCAAAGAATTAAAATATGATAAAATGGCCCTAAACTGTTATTTAAATGGGTTAATACTATCAATTTTGTAAAGTTTTGTCAATTATATTGTCACACCGGTTTATTTCTCAATTTTTCTGTGGTTTTATATGTCATGCGGTCTATTTTACCTAGTACCCTAATGTTCTCGCTGTCTCACACGTGTTGGCTTCGGGTCTCATATGGGCCCTTAGATTTTGACCGGACGGCTCCCCCAGTGTCTCCTACCTTCTGTCTTTCTTTAGAAATAGGCACACCCTGCCGCTCATTTCCCCGACTCTTACTCTCTCTCTTTCATCTTTCCCTCTATTTTCCCTCCCTTGGTCTTCTATATATCATCCTGAAAGCACTGGCTATAAATACATACTAGGGTTTCAAGTTTTTGCGGTATGTCTGCGCCGATCTCCATGTTCCCCTATTTTACCCATGTTTCTCCTTTCCTTCCATATTCTTCTCATCTACAAACCTTCAGACCTTCAAAAATCCATCCATGTACCTCCGCATGATCCTGAGGAACTCAGAAGCGACCTTTGTTGATCGCGTTCCAGTGAGTTGGGTAACTACCAACTGGTGGGCATTGTCTCGACCCCGGCAACAAGGTAGACATCATCGGATCCATCTCTTCGATCGTTGATAGTTGTCTCAGGGTACATCCACGAAGCCTCTGATGGAGTTGCTCCACTCAATTCACCCACTGTGATAGAAAATGTTCACTTCAATCTTGTTAAGCTCACTCAATGTTAGGTTTTGAATTTATGATGTGTTTCTATATTTGTATGGAATTTGTGCTCGTTGATGAGCATCTACTAGGTGTCATGCTTCTTGAATTCATCATTTTTATCCTCTAGGAAACCACAAACCATGCATCTCAGCCTTCTTTAATGAGGTTGTCAGTCACTTTTTTAACTTTGATCGTTACATGATTATCATTCAAGATTTTGATTACCTTCTCGCATGTGACAAAAATCAAGCAAGAAAGGTTGCTCTTCCTAAGAAATGAGCCCATACAGCCCCTCTGATCCTAGAGTATGCAATGTTAGTGGATCTACATAACGCGTCAAAATCAAGATGAGTCTACAATGCCATTGGTTTAACAAAAGGCATCAAAATCAAGCTCCTTTTCTTTAGCTCAAGCATTCATCATGTTTGCCCATATTAGGAAGCCCTAGCAGAGGGATGAATGTTGTGTGATGGTGTGCTGCTTCTAGAAGGTGATGGAGCAGTGGCATAAGGAAGTGGAGTATGTTGTTGCTGGTAGATGTGCAGTGTTGCGAAGAGAAAGGTTGCTTTGTGAAGGAGGCACACTACACCATAGATGGCACTCAATTAGGGAGGCATGTCTACTAGAAAGACAGAATGAAGCTACACCCGTCCATTGCTCCAACTCTAACTTCAATACTGGAGGTTACCGCTCCATCATATAGGTTTTCGAGATATGTAAATTGTGTGACAAAGGAATATCATGGATCATTGGGTCTACTTCTCATTCCACCACCTAGACAGGTATCGTACAACCAACAACATGATTAGAGAATGCAACTACTTAGGATTTGTATATCACATGTTTCATGTGCTCTGGAAAAAGATATCTTGTAGCAGAGGAAGCTTGTTTATGGATAGTTGGTAGTCATGTATCCATACTTAAATACAACTTTCTCATAGACTCTAGGTCCCCCTATGAAAGTGTTGCATGTGTCGATGTGTCTCTACAGTTTTGCCAAGCTAGGGAAGGTGACCATTGTTGTGGTCAAGAGCAAGAGGTTGTGGAACCATCAATGCCTTCATCAAGTCATACACTCATACTACTACGATAGAAAAGCATGGATTTTTTTTTTCAATGTGAATGATCATAGAAAAATATGCTTCGGTTTCTACAATCACAACAGGATGAATAAAAATACCCCCTGACTTCCCAAAAAAAAAACAATCACAACAGGACAGAGATGGTCTCAATACTCTACAAATGTGTGGGGAAGAATCCAATCTCCGGATGAGGAGTTAGACATCACCACCTATATGTTCTTGCCATCTTCATCGTATCCACACTGAAGAGTCCTCCTAGTTGCAAAAGTCAACAAAAAAATACCTAGTTGATCAACATAAAAGGGAGCTTCAAAACCCAAATATAAGTTCAAAATCTTACTCCTTGGGTCTCATTTAGTCAAATTTGATACTATTTGAGCTTTATGTAAGCCCTCAAAGAATTAAAATATGATAAAATGGCCCTAAAATGTTATTTAAAAGGGTTAATACTATCAATTTTGTAAAGTTTTGTCAATTATATTGTCACATCGGTTTATTTCTCAATTTTTCTATGGTTTTATATGTCATGCGGTCTATTTTACCTAGTACCCTAATGTTCTCACTGTCTCACACGTGTTGGCTTCGGGTATCATATGGGCCCTTAGATTTTGACTGGACGGCTCCTCCAGTGTCTCCTACCTTCTGTCTTTCTTTGGAAATAGGCGCACCCTGCCGCTCATTTCCCCGACTCTTTCTCTCCCTCTTTCATCTTTCCCTCTATTTTCCCTCCCTTGGTCTTCTATATATCATCTTGAAAGCATTGGCTATAAATACATACTAGGGTTTGAAGTTTTTGCAGTCTGTCCATGCCGATCTCCATGTTCCCCTATTTTACCCATGTTTCTCCTTTCCTTTCCTATTCTTCTCATCTACAAACCTTCAGACCTTCAAAAATCCATCCATGTACCTCTGCATGATCCTGAGGAACTCAAAAGCGACCTTTGTTGATCGTGTTCCAGTGAGTCGGGTAACTACCAACTAGTGGGCATTGTCTCGACCCCGGCAGCAAGGTAGACATCATCGGATCCATCTCTTTGATCATTGATAGTTGTCTCAGGGTACATCCATGAAGCCACTGATGGAGTTGCTCCACTCAATTCTCCCACTGTGATAGAAAATGTTCACTTCAAGCTTGTTAAGCTCACTCAATGTTGGGTTTTGAATTTATGATGTGTTGTTAGATTTGTATGGAATTTTTGCTCGTTGATGAGCATCTACTAGGTGTCATTCTTCTTGAATTCATCATTATTATCCTCTAAGAAACCACAAATCATGCATCTCAGCCTTCTTTAATGAGGTTGTCAGTCACTTTTTTAACTTTGATCGTTACATGATTATCATTCAAGATTTTGATTACCTTCTCGCATGTGACAAAAATCAAGCAAGAAATGTTGCTCTTCCTAAGAAATGAGCCCATACGGACCCTCCGATCCTAGAGTATGCAATGTTAGTGGATCTACATAACGCATCAAAATCAAGATGAGTCTACAATGCCATTGGTTTAAAAGAACACGTCAAAATCAAGCTCCTTTTCTTTAGCTCGAGCATTCACCATGTTTGCCCATATTTTGGAAGCCCTAGCAGAGGGATGAATGTTGTGTGATGGTGTGCTGCTTCTATAAGGTGATGGAGCAGTGGCATAAGGAAGTGGAGTATGTTGCTGCTGGTAGATGTGCGGTGTTGCAAAGCGAAAGGTTGCTTTGTGAAGGAGGCACACTACACCATAGATGGCACTCAATTAGGGAGGCATGTCTACTAGAAAGCCAGAATGAAGCTATGTCTGTCCATTGCTCCAACTCTAACTTTAATACTGGAGGTAACCGCTCCATCATATAGGTTTTCGAGATATGTAAAATGTGTGACAAAGGAGTACAACCAACAACCAACAACATGATCAGAGAATGCAACTAGTTAGGATTTGTATATCACATGTTTCATGTGCTCTGGAAAAAGATATCTTATAGCAGAGTGGAAGCTTGTTTTTAGATAGTTGGTAGTCACGTATACATATTTAGATAAAACTTTCTCACAGACTCTAGGTCCCCCTACGAAAGTGTTGCACATGTCGATGTGTCTCTACAGTTTTGCCAAGCTAGGGAAGGTGACCATTGTTGTGGTCAAGAGCAAGAGGTTGTGCAACCATCAATGCCTTCATCAAGGCATACACTCGTACTACTATGATAGAAAAGCATGGATTTTGTTTTTTAATGTGAATGATCATAGAAAAATATGCTTTGGTTTCTACAATCACAACATGACAGAGATGGTCTCAATACTCTACAAACGTGTGGGGAAGAATCCAATCTCCGGACAAGGAGTTAGACATCACCACCTATATGTTCTTGTTGTCTTCATCGTATCCACACTGAAGAGTCCTCCTAGTTGCAAAAGTCAACAACAAAAATACCTAGTTGATCAAATTATGAAACTACTCTACAGATATGACAATGGCAACAAAATCTAGATATTCCTTGTTTGCCATTAATGGAGAGGTCTAGTATGAGGCTCCACATTCTAAGATTGCAATGAACCCCCCTATCCCATTATAGTGCTCACGTGAGATCTTTGAATTGATACAATATCAATAGCTAGTTTACGTCGACTACTAGCTCAAGGTCCACAATAGCCTTCTCTAGACAGTGAACATTGGACACAACAATCCATACCCCAAGGTCACCATCACCTATATCAACTACAATACAGGACATGGTGAGTCAGGAAAGGTTGGGCCATAAGATGAGTTAAAAGGAGAAAATACAAAAAAAACTAAGTGTAAAATTCATACATTACCACTAAAATAACCCTATCATACTATACAAAGAACATCGACATTAAGGATAATTTCCAATTAGTTTTAACTATAACTTTAGGTTATTCTAATCATGCATAGTATGAGATTAGATATGTAATCGACCTTAATATATACATGTGTTCTATATTCATTTCCCCTCATAAGTATATATATTTGTATAAACTTAGCTATACATATATTACATGGTTAAACCCAAAAATGATATGTAAACTATGCATAAATAAAACATTATTGAATTACATTCTAGTAAGGCTTACTATGACTTTTTAGGTTCTTATACTATGTAAAAGGAGTTCAAAGATAGTCATACCCTACAAGGATAACATATTCATTTTGTATAAGTGACTAAAAAATTACTTCCAACTTAATTTTACCATATAAGGCAGAAGTGTCTTTTTTCCAATTTCATTATTTAGGAATTATATGATATGTGAGAGGGACGTCAATAGAAATTATAATCCTGTAAAATGCAACTAATGCACTAATAAAAATGAAAACTCTTCAAAAGAAAATGAATTCATGGCGCAAACTTGGGAACAGCAAGAAAAATGGTGTGATAATCCATGTTATCAAAGGCATTAGGAATCAAATATCGATATCGTCAACATAACTGGAATATTACAGACTTAGAAAGAAAAATGACACCCACTAATAATAGGTTGAGAGACCCAACAAAGAAGACATGTGGTATGAATCCAGTTTGTGTAATATGTACATATAATATATTATTATAGTTATCGGTGAGGAGCGCCTCGGGCTATGTGGTTCACTAACTCCCTAAAAAGGAACAGAGGTTCGACTCCTGAAAATGCACTGCCCATAACAAAATTCCACTGGTAGCGTAGTCAGCCACTATGCCATTAAATAAGGTCATGTGTAATTTGTAATTAAAAGTGTACCTCGCATTGACTCTATGTAGGTGAATGGTGGAAAATGTTTTGGGATGAGGCTCCTAATATTAAGAAGATTGTGGTTTGTGTCTTGAACAAAACTTGCAGGTTGCAGCCACGTGGTTATAGGAGAAACTAGAGTAGTTTTGATCATCTCCACTCCAAAAGATGGGAATACATTGGAGCACCACAGGTTGAATGGCTTTGTTTATGTTAGATGTATCTTAAGGCCTCAAAGCCAGTGTGTTACTTTCATATAACATTATTGTATCATATAGTTGAATTGTAAGTGTAGAATTTAGCATTTCAGCTAGCACAATAATTTAAATCTGTCTTTTGAGGTTGCTGAATTTTGATCTGATTGCCATTGATTTGATTAATGTTGATGATGAGTGGGTGATGGAGGAAGTAGGCGAGGATAAAGATCAGATGACATATTATTGATGTTATCTTACTACTATATCTTTTAGAAGTTGAGATGTTGATGATGCTTTTATATTTCAAGTCTTTTGACTATTCTCAATCTCATGCTTGATATGACCATTAGCCTTTTTTATGGCTTAATACTTTTAATGACTCCTGATGTGATTGTTCATCGCTACATGTTGTGTGTTGCAGCTTGCAAATCATTAACTCAGTTCATGTGGAAGGATCCTTTAAGAAGCTAGAACAAGAACGTTAAGTATCATTTTTGAATAGTAAATTTTGAGCTATAATTTTAGGTTAGTCTAACCATGCATAGTATAAGATTAGATATGTAATCGACCTCAATAAATACATGTGTTCTATATTCTTTCCGCCCATAAGTATATTTATTTGTATACACTTAGATATACATATATTATATGGTTAAACCCAAAAATGATATGTAAACCATGCATAAAACATTATTGAACTACATCCTAGTAAGGCTTACTCTGACTGTTTAGGCTCTTATACTATGTAAAAGGGGTTCAAAAATAGTCACACCCTATAAGGATAACATACTAATTTTGTATAGGTGACCAAAAAAATTACTTCCAAGTTAATTTGACCATATAAGCCAGAAGTATATTTTTACCAATTTCATTATTTAGGAATTATATGATACGTGAAAGGGACGTCAATAGGTATGATCTTGTAAAATGCAACTAATACCCAAACAAAAATGAAAATTCTTCAAAAAAAAATATGAATTCATTGTGCAAACTCAGTAAAAGCAATAACAAATGATGTGATAATCCATGATATCAAAGGCATTAGAAATCAAATGTCGCAATATAGCTGGAATATTACAGACTTAGAAAGAAAAAGTGACACCCACTAATAATAGGTTGAGAGACTCAACAAAGAAGACCTAGGGTTGTAATCTCTCATATGATTCCACATTGTATAATATGTACATATAATATATTATTATAGATATCGACGAGGAGCACCTCAGGTTATGTGACTTAGTAACTCCATATAAAAGGAACACAGGGTCAACTCCTGAAAATGCACTCCTCATAACAAAATTTCAAACATAACGTAGTCATCCACTGTGCAATTAAAAAGGTCATGTGTTTCTCATGGACTTATCGGGCAACCTAGATTTACCTTGTTAGAATGGGTTAAAAATGGTCATGCATGGTGGTGATTCCTAGTAGACAAAAATGTATATTGTAGCATTAGTATTTCCTCTTATTATATTTGATTGTGATTGTTTTACCCAAAAAATGATGGCAAGATCTCATGATATGATCCATTTAGCGTAAAGCAAAAGGCAAAGGGCAGGGGAAGAAATGGATAAGGGGAGTCACCACATGGTTTCTTTATTTGAAAAAAAGGAAAACAAAAAAATTGTGTTTGAGCGAAAAACAAGATAAGTGAGATAGGTGGCCACATCTAATGGTGGAGAAGGTAGTTTGTGAACCAAAAGTTGAGGAAAGGCATCTTGGTTAACATTTTCAAAAGATATTTGAACCCTCAAACTACATAATAAAACTCATTATTACTATACTAAGTGAAAATTTGTGATCGTAAAGGTTAAAAATACTACCTTTCAATTTGAGACTGGTTAGTTCCTGGGCATATTCAACTGCCTTGGAATCTTACATGGTAAAGTTTCCTCCACATTAGGAATTAGATTAGATGGAATTGAAGAAAAGGAAGGCTTAGATCAGTGACAATGAAAATCCTAGGGATAAATGATGTTGACTTGTGATTTTTTGGTGTTTATTACATTTTTAAAGGTGAAGAACATGATGAGTGCACAATAACCATGTGAAGGTAGTTTGCTTTCCCATTTTTCAATTTGATAACCTCCTAGCACTCACATAGTTTAAGTTCCATCATTTGCATCCCCTGGCATTGGAGCATGTTGGTTCCTGATAACGACCTTCTAGAGAGGGAAAATATCAATATGTCAATCAGTGTGATAGCTCTATCTCTGAAGAACAGGGGCTAAGAGGACAAGGCATTCAAGCGCCATGAATGAATATCAACCTTGGCACCCCTGATGTATTCATTTCATTTTATCATAAGCTTTATATTCACATTCAATAGTTATCACGGGTATCTATACCCCTTTATAAAAACATTAATGGTTATATATATCTATGTACATACATATTATGGATATAGGCAAGGAGGCAATAAGAAAGTTATTTGATGATAAGAAAAAATCATACTCTCCCTATTGGAATAAAGATGGGTCAAACAATTGCATATACATTTGCATATTGCTACTTTCTCTACCCAACTTGAGATTGATACCTGTTTGTATGATGTGATTGAGAAAATATGTTTGGAAGCTTCTCAATGTTACAAAAAGTACAAAAGTATTGGAGAAGTTTAGAAACTAAGAAGGCAATTTTCAAAGAAGATTGGCTCTCTCTTCATTAATGAGAAATTGGTAGGTATTTCTCTAATAATTGATAGTTTCTATAATCTCATTACTCAAAATTGTAGTTTCTAACTGAAATTGCACCTCGCATTGACTTTGTGTAGGTGAATGGTGGAAAATGTTTTGGGATGAGGCTCCTAATATTAAGAATATTGTGGTTTGTGTCTTGAACCAAACTTGCAGGTTGCAGCCATGTGGTTATAAGAGAAACTAGAGTAGTTTTGATCATCTCCACTCCAAAAGATGGGAATACATTGGAGCACCACAGATTGAATTAGTTGGTGTATGTTAGATGTATCTTGAGGCCTGAAAGCCAGTGTGTTACTTTCATTGTATCATATAGTTCAATTATAAGTGTATAATTTAGCATTTCAGCTAGCACGATAATTTCTATCCATCTTTTGAGGTTGCTGAATTTTGATCTGATTGCCATTGATTGGATTAACGTTGATGAGGAGTGGGCGATGGAGGAAGAAGGCGACGACAAAGATCGCATGATATATTATTGATGTTATCTTACTATAGACTTGAGATGTCGATGATGCATTTTTATTTCGAGTCTTTTGACTGTTCTCATGCTTGATATGACTATAAACCTTTTTTGTGCTTAATACTTTTCAATGACTCCTGATGTGATAGTTCATCGCTTCATGTTGTGTGTTGCAGCTTGCAAATCACTAACTCGGTTTGTGTGGAAGGATCCTTTAAGAAGATACAACCAGCTCAAGGATCCTTCAAGAAACTAGAACCAAAGGCTAGAATTGCATGTGGATAAAGAGCAAGCAAAGAGGCGTGTGAATGATCTCAACTGAAACCCGCCAAAGGGAACATAATAATCTGCAAACCCCAGTCCCCAAAGGATGAACTAGCATTCTCTGTTTGCCAGAAGAGATAATACAAATAAATGCCTGACGTAATGAAGCAATCGCTTCTCGATGCGAGGGGAAAGAGAGATAGGGAGAGGTGAACAAGGAATGAAATAAGTAACAGGTGATAGTTGAGCTACTTCAGGAGAAAACCCCTGATTGGATGAAAAACACCAAGAATCGGAAGTATCCACAAAAACGAGGTAGCAGGATGATCGATATGGCATGGCAGGGTAAGCATAAGAGGATAAGAATAAGAATCATCACGTGTTACCTGCCTCTATGCATCCACTGTTGTTGTTGTCCCTCCCTCCCGCCTACGGCCGCCCTTCCTCTGCCTCAACCTCGGCAGCGTCCTTGTCGGGGACATTGTTGGTTGCGTTGGAACAACCATGGTTTCTTGCTGATCAAGTGCATCCTCCTGTGAACACCAGAGAGAAGACATCGAGATACAGTTAGAGATAGTGGGAGAGAGAGAAACACCGGGAGCTACAGAAACCGGATGAGGCCGAAGATATAATCAGGCGATGGCAGGGGTAGAAGGGGAGGAAGGGAGGGTGGAAAGACGGATGTAGAAGGTGGGGTTAGGAGGGGTTGCAGCTTGCCTTCGCTTGGCTCTTGGTGAGACGATGCATGTCACTGTTGGAGAAGCTGTTGACGAGGCACTTGACGTCAGTGGCAGAATGTGGGAGGGTGGAGAGAAAATACGGTTGGGCTTTGTGGTGGTAGTGCTTGGAGTGCACCATGGTGTAAGATTGGTGGGTGGGAACCTCGTCGGGGATGATTATCGATTCTTGAGTTTGACTGGGGTTGCTGGAGGTAGGGGAAGAGGAAGTTGTCCAAGAAGATGACTGGGCTCCTTGATCGTGATCAACCTACCGAGATAGCAGGGGGCAGAGACGTCGGAGGTCTTACATTTGGGTGAGGGTGGTTGGAGCCTTGGAGGTGAAGGAAGATGAAGGGCGGCAACACTGTCTAGGGAGGGAGGGATGTGTGATATGAGAGGGTCGACTGACCACCGACGAGAGTGGGAATAGAGAGCAGGATATAGGCGCAGAAGATGTGGTCCCCATACTACTACTTTTTTTCTGAAAACCTTCCCTGATATGAAATAAAGAAATAAGATCAACCAATAAATATATAGCTAATATATGGTACTTGTTTATTAAATTAAGAAGTTTTTATTACTTTTTTCTTAGTAGAATAGGATTTTTTTTTAGATTTCAATCTTGACATAAACAATACAAACCAACCAATACAAAATTTTTGAGTATTGTGGGTATTTTAGCATTTAGTATAGGTTCCACTTAATCTTAAGTCAATTTGGGATGTGTTGGATCTAGTTTGAGTCCAGTTTGATTTTAAATTTTCATAGGCTAATGTTACGTCTATAACAGATATTCTTACCTTCAACATCAAAACCTATTAATTATATTTTGGGTGGGCGATTTGAAGTTGTAATGCTTATGTATACTCTATAAACTTTGGTATTGCTCCTCAGATAGGGGTCAAATCTTGACATATGAAATGTCCTTACAAGATGTTGACACTAACTTGGTTCATTTGTTTAGATAAGCTCCTCATTGGTTATAATTGGTGTTCTAGAGGTTTTCTAGGACCCATAATACCTTTTTATGTCAACGACATAATTTGTCGTCACCTCTTCTTCTGTTGTCCCTCTACCATGTCGATATGGGAGAACTTTTTCCAACTTTATAGTGATCCAACCAGCATCACTATTTGGACCTACAACAAGATCTTATGTGGTTTATCTAGACAACATCACTTGGAAGATACACATACGTTGGCTTGTCTTAATAATTTATTGTATGTAACCAACAATTGATATAGGTTTAATGCTCCAAGTTAAGATGAGAACACCTCATTATCTTACCTCTCTATTGATAATACCAATTGTACCTCCAAGGGCCCTTTTCACTTTTGATTCCCTATTGAACTCATCGAAATCAAATCAATGTTGTATTTGAATTTTTATTTTATTTATTTCCATATTGCATATAGGGTTGTCTAAGGGTACCTCCCTTGAATTATTTATCTCATGTTATAGAAGTGTGTATTAGACAAATCTTGTGCCTAACAACTTATACTCTCGGTCCTACGTGCTTTAAGGGAAATTTGCGGATGTGATATTGCTTTTTATTTTATTATAAATGAATTATAAAAAAGAAAGTTGAAGGGTTGTCATGTACTATGTCATGAAAACACACACACACACAAACACACACACACAAAGATATATATATATATATATATATATATATATATATATTTGGTTTTTCTATAAATTCTGGTAAAATTTTGGGGCAATAAGAGAAATACTCCCCACAATATTAAAGAAAAATATTATGGGCAACGATCTTATTGAGGAAGATCTAAACATGATGAAATATATCTCTTCTCATGGAATACCATGGATTATACAATGGAAATGGGAGAAAGAAATAATTGAATTACCAACAATTCTAGGAAGACAAATATATGTCAAATGGTGGGACAAGTTTAATATTGATCCCATTTTAAAGGGAAAATTGATTCCAATACTAGTTTATGGATCCCAACATAACCCAAAAACTAAAACAAATAGAATGTTTTCATTTAGTCAACTAAAGCAAGAGTTGACAAGAAAAATTCAACTTGAAAATCCAAATATTGAAGATAATCAACTACAATTAATGGTTTTTGAAGAAATGTCAAAAGTTATGGATGAAAATAGTCCAGAGGACTCAAATAAATATGAAATCGAAGAAGATGGAAAAAAGGAAGAAAGTGAAAAAATAGTTATCAGACAGTAAAAAAGTTATGGTAAAAATGTAATGAGTAAAAGGTAAAAGTAAATAAAAATAACAGTATAGTAAAAAATAAAAGGTGAAAAGAAACAATGATGTGGTAAAAGTAAAAGCAAAATATTTGATACATTTTGCTTAAGATTCCATCTATAAAAAACAAAGTCACTCAAACATGGAAGTGACATATCCATAAAAAACAAATGGAGGGTCTGCGGCCTCCTTGTCGTAGTGGTAGCTCGTTGCACCCGCTTTAGTCGTGGTAGACGTTTAGGGTTTTGTAGGGCTAGGTTTAGTTATTAATAGGCCACTTAGTAATCCCTTGGTTGATGATTTCAATCTCTCACCCACAAACCTTTCTGAGTGTATCATATTCAATTTTCTTTAAGAAATACCTAGGTCTGAGGCCTCCTTGTCACAGTTATTCAACTGTTGACATGCCACTAGGAATCAACTTATTGAAAAGAGAATAAGATTGCTCAACAAAATCATTATTTATATCAAGCTCCTTTGGCTTTAATATATATATATATATATATATATATATATATATATATATATATATATAATTTTGTGGTATTTAGCAATAGGTAATAAAGGTATTTTTATTTCATAATAGATAATGAGTCTTATTGAGACTTCAGTTGGATATAAGAGTTAAAGGAATAAAAGTTATTATCACAAGTCAAAGTCAATAGATCATAACTGATTGAAGATGGTTTTAGAATAAATCCAAAAGTTTTGTATGTGTAATCTAGTTTTAGGGAAAAGCAATTGTGCTTTTTGTTCGATATTTTTTATTCATTATTATCTTTTTATAAGTGATAATAGGAAATATATACTATATGTACTTGCATCATTGTCATAGTGTTTTCTAATAAGTCTCACTGTTTGCTAAGGAATCTAAATATATTTAATAGCTTTTTAAACTATGAAGGACTCCAAAAATATGTTCTAGAAAAAATAAAGTCATTCCATTTTGTATTAATAAATGGCGAACCCAATTGGTTTAGGTTTATGCAATGCCACAAATAGAATAATTTAAATGTATATTATGATTTTTCATTCTAATGCAAAATTATTTTTAAACTTAAGTACAGTTCATGCGCCTTACAAGTATCCAAACAGATCTCTTCAAAATGTTGAGACATTTTCCTTTCATATGCATAGACTAAGGATACAACTCTAACTTTAAAATGGTAGATCTTAGATTTTTATATTTGTATGTCATGCATGCCATAATCATCTTGAGGGTGTCTAATATTAAACCAACTCTGTGTGTATATATCTTATAATAGATTAAGAACTTAGATAACACTATATGTGTTGATTATACATATATAGTGTTGGGAAATACGGGCATAGAGTAAGGCACTGGAAGCAAAAAAATTATTTATCATATATCCCATAACAACAATATTGCGTCAACTTCTATGAAATAGGAAGGATGGTTTAACGAGTTATACTTGGTCCTGGAGCAAGTCCAGTGACTGCAACTCATTGCAGTTGCAACTATCTTCTAGTTTCTCTTAGATGGTGGTTGTGCAACTCCTGGTCTTCACCACGAATAATGAATAGGATAACTTTTGCAGCGACTCTTATGGTCTCACCACGGACTACAGACTGACTTTGCCCTCCTAGCAGCAACCAAAGGACTCCTTCCTCTAGAGTAGTCCACACAAACCAACTAGAACTCATGTCATCCTACTAAAACATACATGAAGGTGTTGTCCCTCCTATTGGCATACTAGTCATCAACTTGTTCTTCCAAAACAATGATCCTCAGTTGTTCTCTCCCATCACTATCCCTCCCTGGTCATATAGGACTTGCTTGGGCTCTCTTAGTTACCACAACCAGAGAGAAAAACAATTGTCATAGAAATTGGTTCTCAATTGTTTGTGTTATTGTTGTACTCTGGGAAGCCCCCAGTACTCCTCTATTTATAGGTGGGGTTGGGGTCAGCATTTTCAGTCTCTTTGGGATTTGTGCATGAGTGGAAGGGACCAACATGTCTTGAATTTTCACAACCCGTGATATCTGAAACAGCTGTTTGGCAGTCTGGACGGTCATATGGCACTGCAAATTCGTTTCCCATTAATGCTAGACGTTAATTCCCTGCACCACAAGTATTGTGCAATCGAAACGATTCAAGAAAGTATCTAGAACCTTCCTCTGGCCTAACTGGGCGATCTTACATGTGCAAGACAGTCATCTCGCTCTCCCAGACGGTCGTCTGGTGAGCCAAGTCGAGCCGATCGGTTCAACAAATTGAACCAGTCAGCTCACACCTCAGTTTGGGTAGAACTTGGCCAAATTCACTTCTGATCAGTCTGACAACCCAAACGGTCGTCTCAACACTTGAGATGATCATTTAGTGCACCAAATGGCCATCTCACCCTGTGAGACGATCAGATGGGGTGCAATCTACTAATTTGTTGTGTGAATTGAGTACATAAACACTTTAGTAATCAATACAATTATTATTCAAGATTAGACTCCTCTTCTAGATGAGTTCCTTTTTGTGTCACCCTATAAGTCCCATATCACATTGGCAGTGAATGACCATAACTTTCTTATGACATCACAAGCAGAGAGTGGTGTCTAGTCACACATCAGTGCTACCCAAGTGAATGGAAAGTTGGAGAACAACTTCAACCTACAATCTATGTAAGGTGTCGCAGTGATTGTATAATTCCTTTGTCTTTGATATCCATGATGAACTCGAGGCATGGAATCGTCATGCTCTCAGTGTTCAGTCCATGTTCCTTGAACCAAGAGCAAACCATCTGAGATAATGTGACCTTAATATCATATATTGATTTACAAGTGCATGTGCATGTGTTTCTTAGTCTCGTTTATTAAGTGGCCAGGATATTAATCTCCAGTAGGAGGGACAAATCCCATCTCTATCACTCACAATGTATCCCCATGTGTCAAAGTCACTCAATCATCATTGTTATAACAACCCATGTTTTAGGACTGCATTTGATGATGTCAAAGTGCACCCAATGATGAGTGTAATGATTTCAGGTCTAAGAATCACAATCACCACCTTCACTATGAGAGATGAATGTGACTACCGATGATGGTTTCCATGTGTCACTATCAAGGTGGGTTTGTCTGATACAATGTTCCCTAACATGTATCTGTGTGTTTGGTTTGATAAGGTGGTTCACGAAGATGAAAATCCTAAGAGAAGGTGTAAATAGGTGAGATCACCTCCTTACTAAAATTTAAAGGAAGTACAAAACATCCATCTTTTTAGAAAAACAAAAGATATTGAGGGATGCATGTATAATATTCCAAGTAAATAAGCATGCAATAGATACATTACAAAATGTCAATAGCAGCAGAAATAAAAGTACTAAGCCTATTACATGGATTTCATTGTTCATTACATGATTGTTCCCAAAAAAGATAAGAGAAAAGGATCTAGCTATAGCAACCTAGACATCCTTTCAGAAAGCTTGAGATCTACTCCTGAGATGGATTCCTTCAAACTTGTCCTTCTCCTTGCTCAGCACCAGCACCTGGGTAGTTGTGAAAGCACCCAACAAAAGGGGAAAGAAAATAAGGTATGTGTCACAAAACTAGTCTAGGATAACAAGATAAGTAAAGCAAATAAGAACAGGCTAGGGTTGATCATAAGATAAAGATAACAAGAGTATGAGGCTATATTCAAAAGAAACTTGCCATTAACAATTATATCAAAAAGGATTTGCATGTAAGATAATTATGTCTACCTAACTAAGTTGATTTAAGGCACCTACCGGACCTCTAACCTATAGGTGAGGGGAGAATAAGACATTCCTAATCACCTACATAAATATATAGGGGAGAATAAAAACATTCCCCATGGCGATTAAATACATGCCCTCTGTGGGTGGTTGTACATAAGTATCGCTACTTTAAATTAAATAGAACATAAATCCACATGCTAGAAAAGTAGTCATGGCAAGAGTAGTCATAATATTCAATAAGCATGGTAGTGGGGTATAAGACAAGAAGAAATTATAATCTAATTTGAGGCATGAACAACATTAGGATTCAAGAATAGAATATTTAGAGTTCATTTAAGCCTCATTAGGGAAATATAAGGTTTGGCTACAATTATCCCAACATAGGGTGTAAGGAATGCACATACCTCTCTTACTGATATCAATTACTAACTTTCACCACTTTAATTGAGTCCAAGTTCCACTTTGCCTATTTTCAATGTATTAACATGTATTAGAGTACATAGTGCACATTAATGTATAGAAACCCTAATTTTAGACCTTTTTTGAAAAACTCAGATTTAGACTCTTAAAACATCACCAATAAACTTATTAAGTTCTCCTGATCAAGAAAACATATTTTTATGTTAATTTTGGAGTTATGATGATTAAGATGTAATTTTTATGGATTTTATGCATTAAATTCATTTTACAAAAATCACCCTTCGTCAAACCATAAAATCAGACCTTGAAAATATTTTTATTAGATATAGATAAATTTTCCAATTCCAAAACATATATATTTTTCAAATTTGGATAAGTGGTTTAGAAGATATGAATTTTTCAATACTGGCCAATAGGAAATTACCGCATCATCAACCCGATCGAAATAACTAAAGAGAGATGGACAGGGAGAAAACACCATCTGACCCAAGATCAGGTTTGAAGTTGCATAGGTAACCAAACTAGAGCTTCTAAATAAGGTAAAACAGCAAGAAACCAAAACCCCAGAAGAACATGGTAAAAACATATGGAAATCATCGATTTTCAACATAGAAGCATGAGTTTTAAGCATGTACTAAGCAATATATGAGAAGTGTTGGCTAAATGGACATCTGTAAATCCCTTTGTTTTGATAATGACAAACATTTCATTCTTGTTGATCTAACGTGCTACTTGAGTGTTGCAGGAATAAGGTGGATGACAAAGCACTAGGGAATCTATATGCTTGAATGATTATAAATGTCATGAAATGTAATCAATTATAAACTTGTACAAATATATAATGTACAAGTACTTAGACTTCATGTAAATCAAGCGTTAGATCTTCCCTATCTAAACACCACATTTAGATAGGTCATCCCCTTCAATAGTGTCACATATGCACACTCATACACACACTTAATGTCTTCATTTGAAACATTGAAACAGGGTCCATCTCGGTCGACAAAATCCTCGACCGAGACACTCTCGGTCGACAATCTTCTCGACCGAGAAAGACCCAAGTAGCCGTTAGACACAGCTGACAAGGTAGTTGGCAGTTGGAGATAAACGTTGCAAAACACTTGATCCAGAGAGCCTGTCGGTCGACAAAACTTTGACCGAGTAGGTGTCTCGGTCGACCATTTCTCGACCGAGATGGTCTCTGACAGCAACTGCATAATTAATTAACTAGTCGTTGTTAAATCAACTAACTTATATCTAACGGCTAGTTAAGCACTTAGAAATCTCTAGAAAGTGTCTAGAACGTCCTTAAGCACTTGTAGGACATTCCTATAAATAGGACATGCCTTAGGACACCTAAACTTACTTGATTACACACTTGAGCAATCTTTGAGCATACATTTACATTGAGCAATCTGTTTGTGAGCAATTGAGCATATTGAAAATTGGCTACTTCCTCTCCTAGCTCAAATTTCGTGTTCCATAGGCTAGCATCTCCTATCCACAGCAATCACAATTCCATACACATTGGTTAGGAGATCTATACGCTTGATCTAGGCAAATCAA
Source organism: Alisma plantago-aquatica (assembly GCA_963693085.1). NCBI lineage: Eukaryota > Viridiplantae > Streptophyta > Magnoliopsida > Alismatales > Alismataceae > Alisma > Alisma plantago-aquatica. Next base: position 998,228,563 of record OY856409.1, read on the forward strand.
GCCTTGTGCTTCAAAGGATAAGTTGTAATTTCCTTTTTCCTTTCTTGTTCACTATTATTGTTTGTACTCTCCTTGCTACTCCTAGGTTGGAGGCTACGGATTGGAGAGGTTGGAAGATCTTCTTGGTGAAGAAGGGGACCTTGAACTACTTCAAGAAGGCTGGTGCAACGGGAGGTTACTTCTAAAGAGGAAGGCTACTTCAAAGGGGAGCTTGGAGTTACTTCAAGAAGGCTACCTCGGGTTGGTGCATCTACTTCAAGTGAAGGCTGTTCAAGGGGTGTAAGAAAGTATTGTATTTTGTGTAAATCCTTGTGAAGGTAATAAAATTAATACTTTCAAAATCCCGGTTGGGTAAGCAACCGGGTAGTGGACTGACAACCTTAGTATTTGCTAAGGTTGGAACCACTCTAAACACTTGTCTCCTTCTTCCATTTTCAATTGTGGTTGTTTGAGTTAAATAATTGTTAAAATATTTAAAAACTCTATTCACCCCCCCCTCTAGTGTTTTTCAATTGGTATCAGAGCAGGCTTCAAGGAGCTCTAATCGAGTCTTGAAGGATGAAGGGTGGTGGTGTTAACAACCGCAAGCAAAGGAAAAGCATGGACCAATCTTCAACAAGTTGCAATTGGTGCTTAGGAACAAGGCACACTACACTTAACTGTCCATGGAGGTCAAAGAACAAAGATGCGCATAAAGAATGTCTTATTGCTACAATAAGTGAAGAAGAAGAAAAGGTAAGCCTTTTTGATTTATCTAAAGAAGAGCTAGTTGCTAGTCTTGAAGAAATACATAATAAATATATTGAGTGCAAGAAGAAATTAAAGAAATCTAATAAAGCAAATGATGAGTTACATGCTAAGCTTCTTGCTCTCACATCTGAAAATGAAGATCTCAAAACGGTTATTGAAGATCATGATATTAAGCTAAAATCTGTAGAAGCAAATTGCAATCTTCTTTCCCTAGAAAAATTAAATTTTCAAACTCAAGTGAACGATCTTCAAAAACAACCTGTTTTGTGCTCACATCTAGATTATGATACTATCGTGAAAGAAAGAAATTCATTATCATCTAATCTAGATCAAGCAAAGCTAGATATCAAGAAGAGAATGGATGAGATTGCTAAGTTACAACAAAAAGTTAGTAGTCTAAATAATAATGACATTCTTGATCAAATCTTAAATGATTCCTACCATCAAGTTGGAAGGAGAGGACTAGGTTACAAGCCTAAGGGAAAATCTTATCATAAACCTAGTTGGAGAAAGACACAAGCACATCAATCTATATATATACCTAAAGGCACAAATACAAATATAACCAAGAACAACCTAGACCAAAATCATAGAAAGAGATATGAGGTTGATTCTATATGTTGTCATTATTGTTTGCGCCTTGGACACTATTCCTTTTCATGTCCTTATAAGAAAAAGGATATCGAGTTAGTTTGGGTTCCAAGACCTCCAAACTAAATAAACGAAATTAAGTTGAGATATGACCAAGGACCTTAGTTGCATATCTCTATGTCTATCTCAACTCAACATAGTGGCATAACAAATCAAGTATCTAAAACATCTAACTGGGATATATATAATTCTTACTAAAAACAATTCTGAAATAATGTAGAACCATTCTCGGTCGAAAATCTGTCGACCGAGAACAACAGTCGGTCGAGAAATGATCGACCGATCCGGTCTCTGTTGTCAAATCTAAATCTGCTAATCAAATTGCTATCGATTTATTATTAATGACTGATCTTACAAGTTAAAGACCATCATGTGTTATGACATCTAGTATAAATGATCACTGTATTTCATGATATTATATGTTCATTACATCATGGACATGCTTTCACTTTTCAGCTCATAAAGATGATAGAAAATGATTATTGTATGCATGGATCCTTGATGACACATTGGCAAGCAAAATGATTCATTTGTGATTTGAAAAAGAACTTTAAGGCTTGCAACACATGAGATAAAAATTTCTCAATTAAGAACGTGAGATATTGCTTTCAAGGATATATATTCTCTTGGAGAATCTTACATGAAAACGAGGGTACAAGAAGAAATTAGATTTTGATATTTATGTATCTACAACAAAGCTTATATAAACATTCTAGGAGAATTACGAACGGAAATCTTTATATTGAGTATCACTCAAAATTGCCTCTTGGTTAAAATCAAGCTTGACCAAGGGGCGCTATGGTCGTAGTCAAAGTCGACCTAAAATAAGTTTGGCACAATACTTATTTGAATATCATTTTCTATATAAAAATTGTGATCAAAAGAACAATTAATTTATGATCACAAAATTGTCCAAATATTGGTAATAATAATCACAATATTACTCCCTTAGAAAATATATATATGCTCTACAAATTCAGTCTATCATTTATCAGCTTAAAAATTCATTCACAGAAAGTCTGTCGGTCGACGAATTCTTCGACCGAAAACATCTCGGTCAGCCTATCTCTTTCGACCGACAGACCTCAAATAAAAATTACATCGGACACATTTTTGGTCGACAATTGTTTGACTGGTCGACCGTTGGGGGGCCGAGTGGCGCGTCTGGGATATGACCATTGCGGTCGATCAGTCGACAAATTGTCGACCGACCTGGTCACTGGATTGCTATAAAAAGAACCAAAAACGGGTCATTGTTTCACACTCTCATATTCTTACTTCCATAGCTTCTCTCTAGTGCAATCTTGTGCAATTCTTTAGCTTCTTCATCCCCAAGACTTTCTTGCTTCTTCTCCACCTTAAAGCAAAAAAATGGCTTCATCATCTACACATGGAAAGAAGAAAGTTGTCGGCAGGAAAGGAAGGGCGGCCTCTCCACCATTGACGATCATCAACGACATCCCCTTCATCGACGCAGATGCTGGTGATCACTATCTCAGGCTCTCCTCCAAAACTCCTCTTCCACGACGGCCGGTTGACGTCATGGACTTCCTCAGCATCATCGACCTGGAGGATCTTTTTGAGGTGCAAAATCTGAAAGAATTTCTTAACCCTTCCTTCCCTTCCTACTCTTCCAAAGTGGTAAATGAGTTCTATGCAAACCTAATCTCCCATTCCGAAAATGAAAATAACTTCTTCTATTCTATGGTCAATGGGCATAGCTTTCGATTTACCGAGGAGGATATTCTTGACATGCTCAACATCGACTTAGATGAATATCAAGACACTCTTGACCTTACCACTGGAAATCCACTCAATACATTTTCCCAAGGTGATAATACCGTTAGTCTTAGTGACATTAAACGAGCAATTTTTCAATCTAATACAACTTGTCATGAAGATAGGGGTACCTACTATGCCATTAATCTCAAACCTGCAGCTAGGATTGTCAACCTTATTGTTTCCACAAACATACATCCTAGAGCAAACAAGTCTGAAGTCCCTATTTTTCGCATGTGTCTAATTTATGCCATTATCAAACGTATTCCCATAAATTTTATCCGCATAATCCTTAAGAAAATGCTTGAGTTTTCTGGCAATCCCCCATATGCCGATTTTGTATGCCAAATCACTCAACACTTTCTTAAGACACAAATTGAGGACATGGGGTACACATGGGAAAGAAGACCACAAAAAATAAGCAAAAACACAGTAGAAAAGATGGGAATTGATTTCGATCACAAGAGGGCTAGGACGGAAGGTGAGACATCTAGTCAAGATATACCACCACCTCCTCCTCATACCAACCCACCCTATGATCCCATCCAAAACACCCTAACCTATGTTGCTGGGTCACAATATCATCTAAGCAGACAATTAGATTATAGCCACCATGCCATGACCTACCTAAATCAAAGGATGCAAACCCTCTCTCCAAATCAACCAGATGAATATCCTTATTCCTTAAATCCTGGCATGCTCAACCCATATAATCCATCTTACAACTACTACCAAACTCCACCTCCACCATCTACAGATCTCACACATACTTAGTTTTCCTCAATACAATTACAAGACATTGCTGCTCATTTCCGCTTTGATCGTGTTCCTACCTTCTTGGAAGCATATGCCTTAACCAAGACAGGTGCTTTGGAGTGGCAAACTTTAGTCAAGTATTATGGAGCTGAGCCATTTCTTGGAAAAGACCCTGATATTGATGTAATACTTAAGTCTTTCCAGTGAGATTTGGAGTCTTCATTGTATTAGTTGTAAGAAAATGGTTATCTTTGCATGATTGTAATGAATGGTTATCTTTACATGACTTGGTTATCTTTGCATGATTGTAATAATTTCATGATTCTAATGAATTGGTTATCTTTATTGATCATAATGGATATTTCTCTATGGCATCATTTGAACATGGCTTATAAGACTATTCTAGTAGAGCATACAAAGTAAGGGGAGTAATAAATATGTCATAAATCAAAAAGGATGAAATCTTTGCAAATACCTGAAATTTAAAATTGTGGCTAAATTGACCATCTATTGAAGAAGGATATCTATTTAAGGGGGAGCAATACTTTTTATATAATATTTGTTCTTAAACGGATATCTTTTTGAAATGACAAAGGGGGAGAAATAAATATAAATGCAAAACTCAATCAATGAGTTTCATAAACAAACTCTTGGCTTTACATTGAAAGTTGCTATATTCCCTAAAGAATTGGATTTCATGTTCCATAATTCATGGGGAATAATAAGCACACATTTTATAAACAAGAGAATAAATTCACAAAGGTAATCTTCAGGTATGAACTCACATGTTTTATATTTTCTTATTTTATATTTAGGAAATGTGTGTCATCTTCAAAAAGGGGGAGATTCTTGGCTAAATGGACATCTGTAAATCCCTTTGTTTTGATAATGACAAACATTTCATTCTTGTTGATCTAACGTGCTACTTGAGTGTTGCAGGAATAAGGTGGATGAAAAAGCACTAGGGAATCTATATGCTTGAATGATTGTAAATGTCATGAAATGTAATCAATTGTAAACTTGTACAAATATATAATGTACAAGTACTTAGACTTCATGTAAATCAAGCGTTAGATCTTCCCTAGCTAAACACCACATTTAGATAGGTCATCCCCTTCAATAGTGTCACATATGCACACTCATACACACACTTAATGTCTTCATTTGAAACATTGAAACATGGTCCATCTCGGTCGACAAAATCCTCGACCGAGACACTCTCGGTCGACAATCTTCTCGACCGAGAAAGACCCAAGTAGCCGTTAGACACAGCTGACAAGGTAGTTGGCAGTTGGAGATAAACGTTGCAAAACACTTGATCCAGAGAGCCTGTCGGTCGACAAAACTTCGACCGAGTAGGTGTCTCGGTCGACCATTTCTCGACCGAGATGGTCTCTGACATCAACTGCAGAATTAATTAACTAGCCGTTGTTAAAGCAACTAACTTATATCTAACGGCTAGTTAAACACTTAGAAACCTCTAGAAAGTGTCTAGAACGTCCTTAAGCACTTGTAAGACATTCCTATATATAGGGCATGCCTTAGGACACCTAAACTTACTTGATTACACACTTGAGCAATCTTTGAGCATACATTTACATTGAGCAATCTGTTTGTGAGCAATTGAGCATATTGAAAATTGGCTACTTCCTCTCCTAGCTCAAATTTCGTGTTCCATAGGCTAGCATCTCCTATCCACAGCAATCACAATTCCATACACATTGGTTAGGAGATCTATACGCTTGATCTAGGCAAATCAAGCCTTGTGCTTCAAAGGATAAGTTGTAATTTCCTTTTTCCTTTCTTGTTCACTATTATTGTTTGTACTCTCCTTGCTACTCCTAGGTTGGAGGCTGCGGATTGGAGAGGTTGGAAGATCTTCTTGGTGAAGAAGGGGACCTTGAACTACTTCAAGAAGGCTGGTGCAACAGGAGGTTACTTCTAAAGAGGAAGGCTACTTCAAAGGGGAGCTTGGAGTTACTTCAAGAAGGCTACCTCGGGTTGGTGCATCTACTTCAAGTGAAGGTTGTTCAAGGGGTGTAAGAAAGTATTGTATTTTGTGTAAATCCTTGTGAAGGTAATAAAATTAATACTTTCAAAATCCCGGTTGGGTAAGCAACCGGGTAGTGGACTGACAACCTTAGTATTTGCTAAGGTTGGAACCACTCTAAACACTTGTCTCCTTCTTCCATTTTCAATTGTGGTTGTTTGAGTTAAATAATTGTTAAAATATTTAAAAACTCTATTCACCCCCCCCCCTCTAGTGTTTTTCAAGAAGGGGGTTAACAACACTTGCCTCTAGGAAGGTAAGAAGGTCCAAACAGAAATGATCTCGAGATTAGAAGTTCTGGTTGCTCCAAGCCAAGCTCCTTTCTTGAGCAAAGATCACCTTCTCCACTTTAGAGGTGCAAACCCTAGCAAAAGAGCATGGAGATGAGATGTTTTAGGGTTCTTATGTGGAGTTTTATCATGGAAGGTCATGGTTCCGACCTGGAAGAAGGTGGGAGGAATACTAAAAATATGAAAATAGAGAAGGAAAGGAGGATTCTTACTAGTTTTGGTCAAAATCACCAAGGAGGAGCTTAAGAAATCCTAAGTAGAGACATTTGGAACCCTAGGAGCCTTCTCCACTAAGGTAGGCACCTTCTTTTATTGGTACAATAACTTTGTGGCCAAACATATAAGGGATGATGCTATAGGCTAGGGAAAAGAGAAGGAGATGATTGCTTCTTGGATTGGGATGTGGGAAGGGGTAGGCATGGCTTTATAAAGAAGGGGGGCAAGTATGAGGTGTCTATGTGACTTTCCATGTGTCCTTAGGCTAAGGCTTCAGGACCATGCAAGAGGACAACTCATGGACTCTTCTTGCATATCAAGGGTCAGTCCAAAGATCCCCTAGAGCCTTCTAGGCCATCCCCACTGCCCTTCAAACAAAGAAATAACCCCATTGGTTGATAGCTTTTAAAGATAGGCACATTTATAAAGAGGGTAATCCCTATAATGCCCTTGGAAAGTAACACCTTCAAACCAAGGTGCAACCAGGTGCCCCATGGTTCAAAATCTCATGAATGGTAAGGGAATATATAAAGATTAAAATTCAGGTGATAATTTGCAAGGAAAACCTCCCAATTGGGTAAATTGCATAAAAGTCCAGAATGTACCTAAAATTGCATAACTTGCACAAACAACATCCAAATCGAATCAAATTTGAAACTTAGGCTCATTTTATGTTTTTAAATCATATCAAAAAGTTATATTAAGGTTTAGAGCACTTAATTATGGTAATTAAGCTTTTACTGAGGTATTTGTGCATAAACCCTTATATTGGTACAATTAGTGAATAAATGTTCACTAAACCACTATAAATTCCACTAATTAAACATAAATGACATAAAGGATAGAAATGAAAGGGAAACTTTGGGGAAAAGGTTTACATGGAGATTACATCTAAGATTCATAATGTTACAGCACTCCACCCCTTTAAAAGGATTTCGTCCTCAAAATTTCAATAAAAAAGAGAAGGGTGAGTACGTAACATTTCATCTCTCAACTCCCAAGTGGTTTCTTCCAGACCATGATATTTCAACAAAACTTTTACCGGATCAATCTCTTTGTTCTTCAGCTACTTTACTCAAAAATCAAGAATCTTCACAGGTAGCTCTTCATAGGTCAGATTCTCATGTATCTCCAAAGGCTCAACAATAAGCACATGAGAAGAGTCCTTCACATACTTCTTCAGCACATAGACATGGAACACATTATGAATCTTATCATAGGAAGGAGGTAAGGCTAAGCGGTATGCACAGTCTCCAACCTTATCTATGATTTCAAATGGTCCAACATAGAGGGGACTCAACTTGCCTTTAACTTTAGATCTAGCAATAAAACGAATAGACTTGATCTTTAGAGATGCATAATCACCCACTAGGAAGTTAACATCGGACCTCTTCTTATCAGCATACATCTTCTGTCGATCTTGAGCAGCTTTCATGCATTTCTTTATCAACTATACCTTTTCTGTCATCATTTGCATGTCATCGGTCTTCACTAGAGAACGTTCACCGACATCATCCCAATGCAAAGGTGAATGACATGGTCTACCATAGAGAGCTTCAAAAGGTGGCATACCAATACTAGCTTGGTAGCTATTGTTGTAAGCAAACTCAACTAATGGTAGATATCGATCCCATGCACCACCCCAATCCATCACACAAGCACGAAGCAAGTCCTCCAGAATCTAAACAGTTCTCTCAAATTGACCATCAGTTTGCGAGTGGTAAGAAGTACTGAAACGCAAATCAGTACCCATATCCTCATGAATCTGTCCCCATAAATGAGAAGTAAACTTTGGATCACGATCAGAAACTATTACCTCAGGTACTCCATGCAGGCGTACAATCCACTCAACATACAACTGAGCCATATCCACAACTTTGTAATTGGTTTTGAAAGGCAAGAAATGAGCAGATTTTGTAAGCTGATCAATAACCACCCAAACAGCATCATAACCTTTCTTGGACTTGGGGAAACCAGTAACAAAGTCCATTATGATTTTCTCCCACTTCCATTCTGGAATTTCAAGAGGGTGAAGAAGACCACCAGGTCATTGGTGTTCGATCTTGACTTGCTGACATGTCAAGCACTTCGCGACGTATAGAGCTATATCATTCTTCATGTTCTTCCATCAGATGCTTCACTGTAAGACCTTGTACATTTTTGTTGTGCCAGGATGGATAGTGTACTTCGACTCATGTGCTTCACTCAGCACTTTCTGTCTCATATCACCCACGTCAGGAATCCACAACCTTTTTCTGAAGCGGATAGCACCATCCACTCTGACGGAGAAGTTAGATTGTGGTTTCTCGGTCAAGGCCTTCATCTTTTCCATCTTAGAGCTTTCCAACTATGCGTAAATGACTTCTAAGATCCAAGTCGGTGTAACAGTCAAACTAACCATATGGACACACATCTTGTCTTCATCCATTGAATCGATAGGTTGAGGTCGCCAACTAGTCACATATTTGATATTTTCCCACACCAAACATCTCAGAGCAGCACAAAGGGGATCCTTCTTGCGACTTAAAGCATCATCTACGACGTTTGCTTTACCAGGATGATAGTTGATGGTGAAGTCATAATCTTTGATATATTCCATCCACCTTCACTGTCGTAGATTCAGATCCTTCTATGTTAACAGGTACCTCAAGCTTTTATGGTCAGAGAAAACTTCAAAATTCACACCATAGAGATAATGTCGCCAGAATTTCAGAGCATGAATGACGGCAACAAGCTCTAAATCATGTGTAAGCCAATTAGCTTCATTCGGTTTCAATTGGCGGGAAGCATAGGTGATCACCTTTCCATTTTGCATTAAAACACACCCTAAGCCTTGTTTAGAAGCATCAGTGTAGATGACATAGGGTATGCCTTCAACATGCAAGGCAAGAACAGGAGCAGAAGTCAAACACTCCTTCAGCTTTTGGAAACTGTTCTCACATTCTGGTGTCCAAGAGAACTGGACCTCCTTTCATGTCAGCTTGGTTAAAGGCAAGGCCAACTTAGAGAAGTTCTTGATAAACCTTCGATAGTGTCCTGCTAAGCCAATGAGACTACATATCTCTGAGGGATTCTTTGGAGCTTTCCACTTGGTCACAGCTTCTACCTTTGCAGGATCAACAGCTATATGTTCGATAGAAATCACATGACCCAGAAACATCACTTCCTTTATCCAGAACTCACACTTTGAGAATTTTGCATAGAATTGATTTTCTCGTAGTGTGCTGAGTAAAATCCATAGATGCTCACGATGTTGTTCTAACATCTCAGAATATACCAAAATGCCATCGACAAACACCACCACGAACTTGTCTAGGTATGGGCGGAACACTCAGTTCATCAAGTCCATGAAGGCAGCAGGGGCATTTGTCAAGCCGAAAGGCATGACCATGAATTCGTAATGCCCATAGCAAGTTTTGAACACCGTCTTCGGGACATCATCATCCTTCATGCGCATCTGGTAGTAGCCACTTCACAAATCCATCTTGGAGAACACAGTGGCTGACTTTAGCTGGTCGAACAAGTCGTCGATGTGAGGTAAAGGATAACAGTTCTTCACCGTCACTTAGTTAAGCATGTGGTAGTCCATACACATCCACATCGAACCATCCTTCTTCTTCACGAATAGGATAGGGGCTCCCCAAGGTGAAACACTAGGCCGGATGAAGCCCATGTCGAGAAGCTCTTCTAGCTGCTTCTTTAGTTTGGCAAGCTCATCAGGGGCCAAGCGGTAAGGTGGCTTGGATATTGGTGAAGTTCCGGGTACAAGATCGATGGATAACTCCACCTCCTGAGTTGGTGGCAAACCATGTAACTCTTCGGGAAAGACGTCAGGGAAGTCCTTCACCACATCTATGTGGTCCAGAGAAGGAGGTGTAGCCTCAAGGACTATAGAGGCTAAGAAAGCTCTACACCCTTGCGAGACTAGCTTTTCAGCTTTGATGGCGGAGATAACAAATTGTCGAACTTCTCGCTTCCTACCCTTGACACACAATCTTCCCTCAATAGGATGTGACAAACTAACCTTTGATTCTTCACAAAACAAAATATCTTTGTACCTCTTCAACCAATCCATTCCCAGGATGACATCAAAGGCGGTCATGTCGAGCAAGATGAAATCTGAGGGAAACATTATACCAGATATATAGAGGTCCATGGTGGAGTTTGGAGATATGAAGAGCAGATCTTACCACTAGGGGTTTTTACATCTAATATATGATCCATATACTCAGATTCTATTTCTAACATAGAAGCAAGCTGACATAATATGAAGGTATTAGATGAGCCAGAATCAAATAGTGCCTTTATAGGATGCATATTAAGATGTAAGATACCTTCAATAACTTCATTATCTTCGCCTGCTTCCTCAGCATTGAGAGCAAACACTCTCCCATTCCTCCTCTCCACTGGTGATTGCCTCGGGTTTTAGTTGTTGTTGTTATTATTATTTCACATAGGCGGATTCTGCCTTGGCTGTTGTGGCTGCTGGGCATTATTCTGTCCTTGCTGGAAACGGGGGAAGAGTGGTTGGATATGCCCAACTTGGCCACACTCATGGTAGGTCGGAGGAGGTCGGTTGTCTCTATGAGCAGGTGCATTATTGACAGGACACCTCCCTGGAGGATGGTGGTGAGAGCACCTATTGCGCCGATCACGTCCGCGGTTCTCATTCTGGGTAGGGTTCTTCCTCTTGTTGTTGTTATAGCCATTACTGTGTCCATAGGATTGGAATCCTGGGTAGGACTCGATGTCCAGGGCCTTATCCACCATCTGTTGGAAGGTGAGTGGAAGTTGTGGAACAAGACTTCGACCCACTTGGTAGTTTAGGCCCTCCAAGAACAATGTTGCCCTTCTCTCGGCTCCAAGGTTGGTGGCATAGCATTCTAGAAGTAGGAACCATTGTATGTAGACGGCCACACTCATGCTTCGCTACCTGAGGCTGTAGAACTCGGCTTCATTCTTCCTCAAGAAGGCATGACAGATGTACTTCTCCCTGAAGAGCATCAGGAACTGGTCCCACTCCATGGTATAGGTATCTCGAATGCGGGCGACACCATTCTACCAGACACGTGTCGGTTTGTCCAGCACATACGTCATGAATAGAACTTTCTGGTGAAGAGGAAATGCCATACCCTCGAAGGTCTGATCCAAAGCCAAGACCTAGTCATCAGCTTTATCCACCATGTTGTGTTCACTTTCACCCTTGAAGTAGGGTGGTTGCATCTTTATGAAGTTGGTGAGGGTGAACTCCCTCAGCTTGTTGGCATTAGCAGCCACTGTGTGGAGCTTCCCCATCATGGTGGAGAGCAACTGGCATAGCATTGCTAGCTCTTGCTCCGGTGTGAAGGAGGGGGTGCCCGGAGTAGCAGGGTTGACCACACTTTGGCCGGCAGGAGTCACATGAGTGTTTTCCACATTGGAGTCATTAGGGTTTGACTCCTTTCCCTTGTTCCTACTGTCGAACAAGTCACCTATCCTAAAAGGTAGGGTTAACATATTAAGTTCCCAGGAGTATTTGAATCATAGATGAAAAAGAATAGAAGCATAGACGAGAAAAGAATATCTAGAATGTTATTGCCTAAAAGCATACTATTTGGGGAGTTTTGTATCAGCTCAGGCCAGGTCGGTATCATATGGGCACGGGATTCCTTGTAAACCAAGCTAGTGGTGCGGAGGAAAATATTGCCAGCCCCTGAAACCCTAATCCATTCTAGACACCTTTGCTTCAACTTCATGTCCTAATAGTTGCCTAAAGGCTCTAATACCATGATGTAAAGAGGCAAGATCACCTCCTTACTAAAATTTAAAGGAATGCACATACCTCTCTTACTGATATCAATTACTAACTTTCATCACTTTAATTGAGTCCAAGTTCCACTTTGCCTATTTTCAATGCATTAACATGTATTAGAGTACATAGTGCACATTAATGTATAGAAACCCTAATTTTATACCTTCTTTTGAAAAACTTGGATTTAGACTCTTAAAAGATCACCAATAAACTTATTAAGTTCTCCTGATCAAGAAAACATTTTTATGTTAATTTTGGAGTTATGATTATTAAGATGTAATTTTTATGGATTTTATGCATTAAATTCATTTTACAAAAATCACCCTTCGTCAAATCATAAAATCAGACCTTGAAAAATATTTTTATTAGATAGAGATAATATTTCCAATTCCAAAACATATTAATTTGCCAAATTTGGATAAGCGGTTTAGAAGATATGAATTTTTCAATACTGACCAATAGAAAATTGTCATATCATCAAACCGATCAAGATAATTAAAGAGAGAGGGAGAGGGAGAAAACACCATTTGACCCAAGATCAGGTTTGAAGTTGCATAGGTAACAAAACTAGAGCTTCTAGGGAAGGTAAAACAGCAAGAAACCAAAACCCTAGAAGAACATGGTAAAAAGAGATGGAAATCATCGATTTTCAACATAGAAGCATGAGTTTTAAGCATGTACTAAGCAATATATGAGAAGGGGGTTAACAAAACTTGCCTCTAGGAAGGTAAGAAGGTCCAAACATAAAGGATCCCAAGATTAGAAGGTATGGTTTCTCCAAGCCAAGCTCCTTTCTTGAGCAAAGATCACCTTCTCCACTTTAGAGGTGCAAACCCTAGCAAAAGAGCATGGAGATGAGATGTTTTAGGGTTCTTAGATGGAGTTTTATCATGGATTCTGACCTGGAAAAAGGTGGGAGGAATACTAAAAACATGAAAAAAGGGAAGAAAAGGAGGATTCTTACTAGTTTTGGTCAAAATCACCAAGGAGGAGCTTAAGAAATCCTAAATAGAGAAATTTGGAACCCTAGGAGCCTTCTCCACCAAGGTAGGCACCTTCTCTTACCTTGGTACAGCAACTTCATGGCCAAACATAGAAGGGATGATGCTCTAGGCTAGGAAAAAGAGAAGAAGAGGATTGCTTCTTGGATTGGGAGGTGGGAAGGGGTAGGCATGGCTTTTTAAAGAAGGGGGGCAAGTATGAGGTGTCTATGTGACATTGTGTCCTTAAGCTAAGGCTTCATGGCCATGCAAGAGGACAGCTCATGGACTCTTCTTTTATATCAAAGGTCGGTCCTAAGAGCCCCTAGATCCTTCTAGGCCATCCCCACCGCCCTTCAAATAGAGAAATAACTCCATTGGTTGATAGCTTTTAAAGATAGGCACATTTATAAAGAGGGTGATCCCTATAATGCCCTTGGAAAGTAACACCTTCAAAACAAGGTGCAACCAGGTGCCCCAGGGTTAAAAATATCATGAATGGTAAGGTAATATCTAAAGATTAAAATTCAGGTGATAATTTGCAAAGAAAACCTCCCAATTGGGTAAATTTCATAAAAGTCCAAAATGTACCTAAAATTGCATAACTTGCACAAACAACATCCAAATCGAACCAAATTTGAAACTTAGGCTCATTTTATGTTTTCAAAACATATCAAAAAGTTATATTAATGTTTATAGCACTTAATTATGGTAATTAAGCTTTTACTGAGGTATTTGTGCATAAACCCTTATATTGGTACAATTAGTGAATAAATGTTCACTAAACCACTATAAATTCCACTAATTAAACATAAATGACATAAAGGATAGAAATGAAAGGGAAACTTTGGGAAAAAGGTTTACATGGAGATTACATCTAAGATTCATTATGTTACAGAAGGGTTGAAGAGTTGGAGCAAGGAGACTTTTGGTGCCCTGAGACAGAGGAAGTGTACCTTGAAGACGTAGTGGCTCATCTACAAATAGCCTTTGATGCCAATCTCATGGAGATAATGAGTACCGCTCTGAGGAAAGTGGAAGAAGAACTTGCCCAGATCCTCCACATTGAGGAGGACTTGTGGAGGGAGAGATCAAAGATTAATGTGTTGGAGGACAGATAGAAGAGTACTTCTTTTTATCATGTAGAGATCAAGGGGGGACAAAAAAGAGGATGGTCTTTTGTCTAAATGATGAGAATGGTGTGGGGATTAGAGATTGGTTACATATGTGTTAAATGTTAGTTAAGAACTTCTTTAGTTTTTTACTACAGGAAAAGGAGAACATGTTGAACCGTAACTTTTTTCTGCACATGTTATAGAAGGAGGTTGACATGGAGGAGAATATGATGTGGCTGGTGGTGTTGAGGCTTGATGAGATCCATGGAACTTTGAAACTTAGGAATAGAAACATGATGTTGGGGCATAATGGCTTCTCTGTGAAGTTTTATTGTAGGGTGGAACATCATGAAGACTGATGTGTATAATATGTCTAAAGCATTCTTTAAGGGAGATCTAAACATTGAAGCTTTTTTTGTAGCAACGTAGTCTTGACCCTTAAGGTAGATATACCATTAGAATTGAACTCAGATTTTGGGTCAATTTCAGTTGAGAATGCCTCCATCAAGTTAGTGGTGACTATACTAAATAATAGACTGGAAAATCGTATACCAAATTTATATCCCAAGAGCAATGAGCCTCCATCAAGGGCAGAGACATCATTAATCACATTAGATTGACAAGGGAGATCATCCATGATATTGATGCAAATGAGAATGACATAAATATGGTTCAAGAAGTTGGTGTGACAAAGGTGTATGATGTAGTTAATTAGGATTTTTTGAAGAGTGACAATGAAGAGGTTTGGATTCATGGACAATGTAATCAACCTCTTCATGACTTTTTTTAATGAAGTGTGGATCCTGCTGTCCTTAAAAGGTTATAAGGAGTGCTTCTTCCCCATGTTATGATGTGTTAAATAGAGAAATCCACTTTCTCCATCATTATCCATCTTTTGTAGAAAAGTTTATGCGGGAGGATAAAATCTGAATTGGATGCAGACAATATCGATAATATCCATAGGGAAGGTATGGCGGTAGCATCCCATACTCATGTTTGTAGATGATGTTAGTATTTTCACATACTCCAAACCAGACTCTTTGATTCAAGATGGTTCATGTGTTTCATGACTATGATAAGTGTTCGAGCAAGGTCATGAATAATAGTAAATCAGATTCTTTGCGGGGAACTAACAACAACTTATCTGAATGAAATTTCTAATGTATTGCAAGTAATGAATAGAGGGGATGCGATTGAATATCTTGGATCTCCTTTGGGGAAAGGGGGTTTGAAGTCCCATCACATGGATCCATTGGTGGGGAACATCATGAGGAAGATGGTGGGATGGGATATTAACATGTTGTCCTTTATGGGTAGATTTCTATTGATTAGGCACATGTTGACTTACGGCCTAATGTATACGCTTGCGGCAATGCCAATCCCACAATAGGCCATTATAGATTGAAAACTTTTTGCAGGTTTCCTATGGAGAGCTAGAGACAACAATAACGTAAAGCTTGGCTTGCTTGGAAAAGAGTCACAAACCAGATAAGAGATAATGATACATTAGGTTGGCTAGGATATATAGGATCTAGAGATATAATAGGTTGGCTAGGATATATAGGATCTAGAGACTAATCCACTAATCGAGTCCAATTGACTAAGTGGGTTATTCTTAGAGTGGATACAGAGATGGATCCTTGGATGATGTCAATTTGGAATGAAGCAACAACACTGAGAGCCAATGTAATGATTTGGAAAGTGGTTTGCAATATGCTCTTAATGAATTATAACATTGAGAGATGCATGATACCCATGTCATGTTGTTTTCACTATTGTACCCAACCAACCCAAGAGACAATGAACCATATGTTTGTCTGCAGTGACTTGAGATCATTCATATGGATGAAGGCCGAGGAAATTGTTAGACCCCAATCTTTCACGTTTGGACTTGAGAACCACTAAATGTATTATATACCACTGTTGAGATCAGACATGCAATATATCCATGAAGCTATGGATGAGAGGAGTGATACCAAATATGATCATGGCAGTTGTTTCGAGGAAGAGATGTAAGGCAAAGTATGATAGTGTGGGGTTTAGCCCGGAAACATCATGGAGTGAGCTTATGTAGATATGTGACAATGGAAGTTCCAAGACCTTGTTCGAGTCTTATGATAATGAAGATTTATACCATGTAAAGAGGGGACAAAATATGAGGGAATTGATAATGAAGATGAAACATATTGGGTTCTTCAAGTGGGAACCCCCTTGATCTATACACATGGAAGCTAACATAGAGATGGGAATTGAGGATGAAATGGGATGGAAGTGCTGCATCATTAGAAACTATGACAATGGATTGGTTCTTGCTCGCAATTTTGAGTTCATTAATGGATTGGGTTTCAAGACCATGGTCATATGCTGAAGATCCTGGGGAGGGGGACAAACACTTGGCAGTGATGAACTTTGAATATGCTCTTTAACATGATGTAGGGACAAGTGAGGGCCCCATGGAGATGACCACCTCCAAAATAGACTCCCTGACCAAGCTGGTTTGAGTGTTTTAAGACTATGAGAAGTGTTCGAGCCAGGTCATGAATAAGAGTAAATCTGATTCTTGGTGGGGAACTAACCACAAATTATCTAAATGAAATTTCTAACATGATGGATGTAATGAATATAGGGGATACGACCGAATATCTAGGAGCTTTGTTGGTGAAAGGGGGTTCAAAGTCCCATCACATGGATCCCATGGTTGAGAAGATCATGAAGAAGTTGGTGGGATGGAAAAGTAACATGTTGTCCTTTGTGGGTAGATGTGTGAAGATTGGGCACACTTTGACTTGCATCCCAATGTACATGCTTGTGGTGACACCAAATCCCATAACAAGAAATTGTAGATCAAAAACTTTTTGGAAGTTTCCTATGGAGAACTAGAGACAACAACAACCAAAAAGCTTGGATTGCTTGAAAAAGAGTCACAAACTAAAGAAGAGATGAAAGACTTGGCATCACAAGCTTGAAGATTACCCACAATGCCTTCCTTATTAGGGCATGCTAGGAAATTTATTCAGGCACATCCCATGAGGTGCAGTTCTGTTCAAACAAGTATAGAAGGGTGTGTGTGAGGGATGAGGAGGACCTATTGATGATATGCCATGAGAGCCAATCATATGATGATTGTAATAGAACATCTTTTAATTGATTTGAATTTTTATAAAGGCAATTCCGGTTATTATGTTTGTTTCACTATTGGAAATGAATAAATATACTAATGTACTTAGAATGTTGACTCAATGACATGTAATTTTAGGTTGAGGACCTGAATACGAGATCCTGTGTATGTTCAGAGTTTTCATTCTTGTCTTAGTCCCTAGTCAGATCCTACTCGCCAACCATTTTGAGAAATAGCTAGATTTGTTATATGAAAACAGTCTCATCAGCGACGGTATGTCATGGGTGTTGTTAGATTACTTATACGGGTGAAATGTTCCCAAAGGTAAATAGCCACCTCTCCTCAGAATAGTATATGATTGGTGTCTTCTTCCTGATGATTCTCACAGCAGTTACATCTAGAGGCCATGTGAATGTAGCTTCTTCTAACATTATCATCAGTAGGTACAACTTTATGTGCAAACTTCCATATTACTGCACTGGCCCTAGGATTTTCGAGGTTCCATAGTTCACCATGGTCGGTTCTTACATCCTCTCCTATACCTAGCTGGTGGCTCTAGTACGAGGTTAGCTACCTTCTATCACCTCTTAGCTCCCCATTTCTCCTCTTAGCCATTCCACTCCATTTCCCCCACCAAAACCCTCATTTCCAAGCCTTCCACCCACTTCCCACCATCATTCCACACCATTCCATCCAATAAGAAGGAGGAGGTCAACCTTGAAGTAGTTGGAGAGGAGGATTCACTCATCTACATTGAGCTCCATGGCTACTTCTTCCTCTTTCTACTTTCTTTTTGTATTTTGCATTGTTATGAGTAGCTAGGCCCCTTGGGTGGGTTGTTTGGGGTGTAAAATGTTACTTTGATACCATGTTGGAGGAAAATGATATGTAAACTTTATAATTCCTTTTTCTAATGATTATGTTCTATTTCTATCTCACTCTCCATAAATTGCTTGTTAATTTGTGCTTGAAATCACCTAGGAATTTAGGGAAATTGATTATATGTGTGAATTTTGGGATTTGCTCCTAAGTTCAATTCTTGGATCCCTGGCTAGCTACCCATCCTCCTACATCCTAATCAATCCACATAACCCTAGTTGAGAGATCTAAGTAGCTAATTTAGATGTAATTGGTGTGTTTAGCATGGAGCTTTCTCAAGGTTAGAATGTGGGTGATGGAAGGCCTAAAACCTCACTTCCACCCCCATTACTAATCTCAATCCCTAATCATACTAAGATCATCTAACCTAGCAACCTAGGCTTGTTTAGACTCTAATCAGATTACACCTAAGCCCTAACCCAGTTGAGCTTCGCAAGGGTAGTAGGGAGTGTTAGGGACTAGTTCCCCTATACACAACCTAGCATATCTATGGCCAATTAGTAGCTTAGGCTAATCCATTAGATTTTAGCTTGTTGTAGGGTTTGATAATCTAAATGGAATCATAATGTTCACGTGTCACCCCCAAATTAATTGATAAGTGCATCCCCCAAATATCCCACATTTCCCTTTATTGCTCCAAAACCCTAGTTTCCATCTTGCTTAGCTAGTGTTAGTTTAGTTAGCTCTTTTCTTACTTAGTTAGCTTCTTGCCCTGTTCTTGCTTTGCTTGTGCTAGTTTAGGTCTTTAATTTCTTTGTTGCCTTTTTTACTAGTTTAGTGTAGTGTAGACCTTTCCTTGCTTGCCTTAGTGTAGAATGTTCTTTTTTTACCTTGCCTTGCCTTTTCTTGCTTAGTAGAATTAATTGTCTAGGGTTAACTTAGGTTTTGTTCTTGCTTGTCTTTCTTTCTTACTCAACTTAGTTTAACAATCAAATCACCTTTAAACCATTGACCCTAGTCTCCGCAGTAGGAACCTAGCACCTAAAAACTAACCTAGCTCTAGTGCCCCCTTTTCTCCATGTGGATCGACCCTATACTTGTCGCCTTACCTATACTATGACATGACCCCGTGCACTTGCAGGTTAGTGTCTTAGTAGGAGTAGGTCATTTTGAGTTTAGGTCCATATAAATTTTGAAAGTGAATCCACCCGTGTGCTTCTATCTGCGAAGTTACATCCATTCAAGTCTCAATTGAGTGGTGTGTAACGCCATTGGCGAGAGCACACCAATCTTGTTTCAATTGTTGATGCTTTGCAAAACTAATGAAGGTGGTTTGTTGTTGACCATAATGGAGTGGATATTCACCTTTTCATGGAGGAGAAAGCCTTGTATCTTCCACATGAGGCATTTTCATGCAAGGTTGTTAGACAACAATAATGTTGCATTGTGTATGGAGCCTCTGGATCTTGAAAATGGTGAAGCCAACCTCAAACAAATTGTGGCGAATGTTGATTTAATGTATCAAAGAATAGGTCTGGGTAGTAATGGCTTGAGAAAGGTTCTGGATACTATATAAATTTGGGGGATTTGCTTAACACTGGAAATGTATCAAACATGGCATTATCTAACAAAAGGACCACACGCATGCACCAGTCAATGAGGAGAGATGGATGCAGATCCAAACATGTAGCAGATAGATCATATGATGAGTACCACTACAAGGATGGAGAGTTCTTCAGTTCATATGAGGTCAATGAGGAGAGATAGAGGCAGATCCAGACATGTAGCAGATAGATCCTATGATGAGTACTACTACAAAATGGAGAGTTCTACGATTTGGATGAGGGTGCATATGGAGAATGGCACCCTGACCTATGGAGATCACCTGAGAGGAGGGGTAGTTTTTTATCCATAAAGTGTTGATGGATAATGAGTTGGTCATAAATGTTAAAACATCTTGTTTGGAATATTAGAGGAGTTGTTAACAATCCTACATGGAAGGTATTGGGACACATCAGTTAGAAACACATATCAGGCTTGGTTGGATTGATGTAACCCCTCATGCAAGTTGTGTGCACTGAAGAATTATATGACATTGTGAGAGCTGACTGGTCTGCTGACAATGAATCAGTTGAGGGGGATTGGGTGCATGTGGATTCAACTCTATATCTTGTTGTGTTCTTTTCATACCAACAAATATAACAGTCAAATTCATAGATAGTTTGGAAGGATTATCTTTTGTCAGAATAGTGTATGTTAGTTGTTTAACACTAGCTATTTGGAAATCTCTAAATGACATTTCTTCTCATATTGGTGGTAACAAATGGGAGGTTTTTGGTGACTTCAACATTGGGAGAGTGCTCTAAACAAAGAGGGATCAGTGGATTAGATAGACATGCCATCCATTATTTCAATAACTAGATCATTTATCAGACCTGGAAGAAGTTCCTTTTGAGGGCAACATCTTTACTTTGGTGGATATACATATATTGACCCCCATGACATGGGAATGCCTTGACTATGGTTTCTTAAATAGCCATTAGATCTCCCATGCCCTTGTAACGAAGGCTCTTCATATGCGCTACAAAATTTATTATTATTGCTTGATCATTGTATCCTTTGGGACATGATTATATACTCACAATCTAGTCCTTTCATCTTTTCGAGATGTGGTTATCACATGATACTTGTATGGATATTGTTGTAAGTGGATGGTGTATGGATGGATAGGGAGACCACTCTTTACATTTTTCCGCAAAGATGAAAAAATTCAGAAGGTGTCTATAAGATGGAACAAAGAAACCTTTGGTGATATTTCACATAAGAAGAGAGTTTTAGAAGATGGCATATTCTCCTTCGAGGTGAATTTGGATAGACAACCGTTGTGAAGAATCTAACGTCTTATTGTGGGAAGTAGAAGCATAATTCGATGAGGTGCTAAGCTAAGAATCCCTATGGAAAGATAGATTGAGAATCTCCTAGCTTGAGGATGGAAAAAGTAATAACCATTTTTACATGATGTGGTGAAGGCTCGTAGAAATAGAAAGTTGGTAAAATTTTTGAAACTTGAATATGGATCATTTATTTCTGACTCTAAACCTATTGTCGACCATGCGGCACAACACTTTGAATCCTTTTACTGAATAGATCATATTGAGGTTGACATGTACCCCACTTTCATGGACTTGATTGAGCCACTTCTGTCCATTGATGACAATATGACCATTTTGGCCATTCCAACAGAGGAGGAAGTTTTATTGACAATTGAGCATATGAATAAAGATTCTACTCCAGGGATGACAGTTTTGAGGTGAAGTTCTACCTAGCAGCATGGAAGATAATTGGAGATGATTTTCTTGCCTTCATATCTCATTTCTTCCCAGGTGGGGCATGCCATACGAGTCCAAAGGGCTACAAGTTGATGATCATCATGAAAATGGAGGATCCATGCAATAATGACAAGGACCTCCATCCCATATCCATTAAAAATGTCTCTTTGAAGATTATGTCTTGAATCCAAAATAACAAATACCCAGTTTTTACTCATGGGTCTAATATCCATGGATCAAGGAGCATTTATTGGAGGGATAAACATAATAAATAATATTAGATTTGCAAAGGAACTAATCTATGATATTAAATAGGGGGAAACAATATGAATATGGTTATTAAATACGTGACAAAAGCTTATGACCTTGTGAGCTGGAATTTCCTACGAAGCATCCTAGCTAAGATGGGTACGATTTGGGCCCTAGTCTATCATAAATTTCTTCTAAGATTATTGGATGTCTTTCTATGCTTTTGGTTGTTTCAGTGACTTCTTCCAGATTACTAGAGGATCAAAAGAAGGAAATCTCTTTTATCCATTATTGTTCATAATTATGGAGGGAAAATGGAGTAAATGATTTAACAAATACCTCTCTATGGGGGTCTTTTAAAGATTCAAAATTGTGGGAAAATGATATGATGGGGAAGTCCCCTTGTGTACAATCTCTCTTATTGGTAAAATGGCAACCCCCTTTCCTATAAATAGGATAAGGGGGAAGAATACAGACTCGAGACAAACTCTAATGGGCCAAGATACACTTGGTCCCATATACAAATAAACTCAGATAATATAATTAAACGGACTCTCTTACACTCCCCCTCAAGAGGAAGCTTGGGAGAATCCCAAGTCAACTTGCAAATAGAGAGACAGACTAAAGCAAAATTACAAAAGATAAATCAAGCCATACAAGAATGTTTCTCCCCCTCAATGTTACAACAAATCACTCAAATACTCCCCATCAAGTAGATAATCTCAAAAGTGGGCATGTAGGTTGGTAGCATGAGCTTCTTGATAAGTAAGAAGTGGCATCTGGAGATAAAAATGCATATCAGCAAATTGGAGCAAGTGCATCATCACAGTCACTAGCATCGTCAAGTTCATAGAGTGTTGATACATAGAGAGATGTATACTAGAGAGTGTAGTACACAAGTGCAAGTAGTCAATGTGCATAGAAAATCATGGACTAGAAAAGAGTCAACATGCACAAGGCACAAACAAGATAGAGAGTGTTGGCGCACATCAATAGGAAGTAGACGATGTAGCTAGATAGAAGATCCGTGCGCAAAGTAGCAAGAAGATAAAGGACTCCAAGATCCAATATAGATGAAACTCCATAACTATCAGAAATCTTCATCATCTTCTCTCTCATATAATTTCCATCACAAATATTTCCATCCAGAGAGTTATGGGTCACATTAGTAGTAGTGGTCAATGAGCATAGGACATGGACAAAGAATCAATGTGCAAATAGAGCATTGACGAGTAGAGAGTCGACATGCAAATAAAGCACAAATTATACATACAGTAAAAGCACAAAGCAACAAATAAAATGTGCCAATCATAGCATGGGTAGCAAGAGTGACGTAGATGATAGAAAAACTAATAAATAGATAACACAAGTGAAGTAGATAACTTCATAGTAGTAGTCGAGATGATGATGAATAAGTTTCTCAAACTCTTCATAAGGTATACAGATCAATAATAGCAGAAAAATGAACCACATAGTAGCAAAAGGAACACCGCATAATAGCAACAAATATAGCATGAAGAATCCACATTTTTTTAATATTGAGGACCATCTTATTCATCTTGCCCCTCAATCAAGAAAAGTGATGTCATCCGCATTACATAGGATCACCCTCGACCAACACATGATGAAGCAACACAAGCAAAGAACCACCGACCATAAAAACACCCCCAAAGCAAAAACCATACTCAAACATCCTATTATTTATCTAACCATGCCACACATGAACAGACAGACCCCTAGAAAGCACTCCATTAGAATCAGCCTCCACGCTTCTTCCCCTGGAAGCCTGCTAAGGGGCTAACTAAATCTTCATCATCATCGACCCTGTTTGCATATCCATCATCATCAAGGTTGCTAACCACCACCTTCAAAGATGAGTGGCTCGAGCACCCATCAACACTTTGTGATCATGAGCATGTGTAGTCACCGCCCTATCAAGGCTTAAAGAAGTCACTGAGGTATGGACGACATACACGTCGACAAGCACCGATTGAGTCTTGCACCCATCTTGCAATGATATCGGCCTTGGCACCACCGGACACCCCATTAGAGACAATAGCCTCTATCACCTGTAGAACTGTAACCTCAAACCATTGAACACACTCAGTCAGATTGCACATACAGCAATCCCGCGCCAAGTGATTAGGAGACTTGCACCAAAAGCAAGTTATAGGGGAAAAACAGGGATGCCTCTAGTGTTCACATTAAAGGCAGTGAAAGCACCAATCCCCTGGGAAGGAGGCGTCGCCTCCAAATCGGCCTTCTTGCCACATAGTCATGCTCCAAGTTTCCCGCAGCCTGGCACCTAAAACAAATTGTTGATGTTGAGCATTGGTGTTGCTAGTGTCGTCGTTGAAGGCACCAGAAATATGCATCCGAGGGACACGAGGACCCATTTGGAGAAGTGTCGACCCAAAAGGGGGTGGAGCTACCTACGACTTGGATGGCATCGCCTGGACTCTAGCCAGACCACCACCATCCCACGTCTAGGACCCAAACCAGCCCTAAAATCATTGGCGTCTAGGGGACACAAAGATCATTGACCCAGAAGAAACCCCATGTGCAGCCGGTTTTAACCGTGACATAGCTCAAAACCCTACAAGAATCTTGAACATGAGTTGTCACATAGGCACTAAGAACAAGACTCTCACACATAACCTCAAACACCTTGTGAGCATCACCCACCCAGAATAGTTGATCCCTACTTGAGACCAAAATCATCTCTTCAGTAGGACATGGAGGAGCAACTTCACCCGACCCCCCCCCTCCAAGCCATTTTCGACCTTATCCCCAACAACACCAGTGCTTGCATCATTCAGGCCAGCACCACTAGAAAACCCATATGCCACCTTCTGGTACCATCCCACCCATGACATCACCCAAAGAAGATTCTTTGAAATTGTTAAGACATGGAAAATGCCCTCCACACCCCAGCACCACAGTGTCACCCCATCCACCTAGGAACACCCCCTCACCAACAACACTATCGTTGTCACTCAAAAAGATGCAAACACCACGATCAGCACAACCTGATATGGGGAGGTTGTCTTCTCACCCACCCCACCGGAAGCCCCCTGATCGCCCCCATAGAGCTCCAAACTACATTGCCACCCACAGGCATTAGCTGGGGAAGTGGAGAACGCTCCCACCTACACCCACCCTAAAGGTGTTGATGGACGCCTTCATGTGCACGATAGAGAGACACTTGGATCCCACAGTCAGTATTGATCCCGCCACCATCTAGTCCACTGTAAGGAGAAATCATGGCCGCTAGATAAACCCCCTCCAACCTCGACTCAATCCCCGCATATCCAAGCACCGTATAATAGAAGCTCACTACATGTCGCCACTACACAGGTGCGAGCTAGGAATCCATAGGCTCCCATCACCCATTTCTATCCCCCACTTGTCCCTAGGCGTGGGTGCGGGCTCATGAAGAATCAACATACCAAAAAAATGATCCATGTATCAACAAAAGCAACACCACATAGTAGCAGCAAAAATGGCAGGAAGAATCCACATAATAGCATAATGATTTATACAACAACAAAATCAACACCACATAACAATAACAAAAGTAGCATGAAGATCCATAGAGCAGTAGAACTAAAATCTCTTGTTCTCTCCTCCATCTCACTCTTCCCTCTACTCATCATCCTCTACTCTCTCCCTCATGCCAACCATGAAAAGAATCAAGAGATTGATTGGGTTGGAGAGTCAAAAACAATGGTACATGTCATATTTATGTAGGTAAATATGTGGAGGCGATAAATGACAACTCAAGTTAGTATGAAATATGACCCAATTACATGGATATAGGTAGAAAAATATGTGGCCTGCGGGTATGGATTAGAGGGGGAAATCAGATCTGATTAAGGATCTGATGAAGTTAGTAGGCATAATATGTATATAAGGGATACAATCATTGAGGAGGTATGTAGTATGTATGTAGGGATGGAAAGGGTGGGGGTTAAAGAAAAAAAATAAAATTATTAAAAAAGAAATATAAGTGTTGCTAGTAAGGATAAAGATATGGACTCGACATGTAATAGAATAGTCGGAGATGATGTAGCATGCCATGATGTAGCAGCAGTAGTAGGTGACACATCCCATCGGTGGGGCGACACGCCATGTCAGTTGACAAAAATTGGGGCAAAATTATACTAAAATGTAAGTGAGAGGTTGTGTCATTTAGGCGACCCATTGTGTGAACATGTAGAATTTGTGATCCTCGAGTTGCGAATGAACCAAAACTTTGCCTACACATCGTGTCAACCAATAACACACCATGTTAGCTTCAATACACTACGAGAAACCCCTAAGACAACAACAAAGGGGTGGAAAACCCCTTCTAGATCTACACGATAGCAATATACATATGATATGTCCCCAATGTTAGCAGAAAAAAGAGATCTTTATCCAAGATAATATCTCAATAGAGGTGGCATGGATGATAAAGGTGGTGTAGATTAACAGCAGTGTAGATGGCGACATGTGTATGTCGGTGAAAATATCGATGACAGTAGTGTAGATGACGACAACAAATAGGGTAGCAATGGCATGTTCATAAGGAAACAATATTAATAGAGGCATGTCAGTCTTTGTAGATCAAGTAGCAACAACTTCAAGATGGATTGCTTTGATTCTGATGGAGATGCTCTGTGGAGGTAGTTTCTATAAGAAACAGGGGTAAGAAAGCATTGCGGATAGCCAAGCAACACCAGGGGGCAACAACTGCCCACATGAAAATGCAAGTTTCCTTTATGCTCTCTCTCTCTCTGGATTAGGGGTGGCATATGAAAACTTTCTCTAATGCCATCTGGAAAAGCAATATGATGGGAAAGTTCCCTTGTGTATGGTTTTTCTTATTAATAAAAGGGCAACCCCCTTTCCTATAAATAGGATAAGGGGAAAGCATACATACTTAAGATAAACTCTAATGGGCCAAGACATAATTGGGCCCATATACAAATAGACTCAAATAACATAATTAAATAGACTCTCTAACAAAAACTAGAGGACAAGGAATGACTTCCCCTATTTTATTATATGTAGATGATCTGATTTTGATCACAAGATTAGATTGCTACTCCCTCAAACATGTTGATAGACTTTTTTATGACTACTGGTTGGTGACAAGATAGAAAATAAACCATGAAAAAATAGGTTTTATGATAATTGTGAGGCCCTGGTCACGCTACAATGCTCTTAACATATGAAGGGGTCAATCAGAACAAAAAAAATTAGAATGTTTTGTAGGATGAATATATGCTTATATGGACACATACCATACAAGATCACTTCTCCTTAAATTCTACAAAACATATGTTCCTTTAGGGGCTTTTAGCCAACCTCATGATGATCACATAAGGATGGTAGGGTGAAAACATTACATATTTTATTGAAAGTTGTAAGAAATATGATGGTTTGAATGGTGCATGTGGATGGAAGTTTACAATTTTCCCTCTCTCCTCATTTGGTCTTTATGGAAATTTCATTGTATAACCAAATATGAGGGATGTAAGAATCCCTTTCAGAGGAACTAGTTTACATTATGAATATCATCAATTCTAAGATGTCAAAAAAATGATTTAAATGCATGAAATATCCTTATTTCTACATTTCTCTTGCAACACATTAGTTTATGATGCCACTTTTAAGAATTAGGAAGATCAGCTTGCATTGGTGCCTTCCTCTAGATTTACAGAACTTAATACTCAAAGTTGCATGTGGAAAAATACAAGAAAGGAGGTTTCAAGAAGGAGATGGATGATGATAGGTAGTCTGAGTGACCAACGAGGTCATCTAATCCTAGCATACATACTCTAGTCAACGGCAAAGCAACACTTGGATGCTACAAATGAGGTTGTAAGTTTCACTAAAGATCATGGATGACAAGAATATAAATTGTAATATTTTAGATATGGATGATGAGGAATGCATACAGATGATCTGGGTCCTAAGGACTTGCTTGTGGCATTTGCATACACATATAAAGGAGACAAAGGAGTTGATAGAGGAGCACCCATGTGACTCCCTGTCATGCTAAATGAGATTACTCAAAACAAAACACGCGATCAACAGTTAGTTAACCATTTTACTAGAAAAGTGGCTAAATTAAAATCGATTCCAACATTACCATCATGTTTAGAAATATTACATAAAGGTCCAACAACTTACATATCATCACATACAATATCAGGTATTTACATATTTGTCCAGTGGCATCAACCACAACCTATATACAAAAGATATTGTTCCACATATACATGCCATATACAAAACATAGGCACACAGCCAAAAACTTGAATGTGGAAAAATACAAGAACTTAATACTCAAAGTTGCATGTGGAAAAATACAAGAAAGGAGGTTTCAAGAAGGAGATGGACGATGATAGGTAGTCTGAGTGACCAACGAGGTCATCTAATCCTAGCATACATACTCTAGTCAACGGCGAAGCAACACTTGGATGTAGGGCTGGCAATTTTCGACCCGATAGGACCCGAAAATGTGCATTTTATTTCAAACCCAATTTCTTTCATTTGTGAACATTTTTGGTTGTATGAGACCCGAATAAGCCAGACCCGACCCGAAATTACCCGAAAATAATTTTTTTGAAGATTTCATTTTAACATTCAATTTTAAGATTTTAGAACATATGACCCGAAATCGACCTGATTGCCAGCCCTACTTGGATGCTACAAATGAGGTTGTAAGTTTCACTAAAGATCATGGATGACAAGAATATAAATTGTAATATTTTAGATATGGATGATGAGGAATGCATACAGATGATCTGGGTCCTAAGGACTTGCTTGTGGCATTTGCATACACATATAAAGGAGACAAAGGAGCTGATAGAGGAGCACCCATGCGATGCCCCATCATGCTAAATGAGATTACTCAAAACAAAACACGCGATCAACAATTAGTTAACCACTTTACTAGAAAAGTGGCTAAATTAAAATCGATTCCAACATTACCATCATGTTTAGAAACATTACATAAAGGTACAACAACTTACATATCATCACATTCAATATCAGGTATTTACATATTTGTCCAGTGGCATCAACCACAACCTATATACAAAAGATATTGTTCCACATATACATGCCATATACAAAACATAGGCATACAGCCAAAAACTTGAATGATGCACATATTATCTGCAAAACATCCCTCGCCCGAAGCTAAGAGTATAGGGACGTCTTTAGGACTTTACTAACAACTATCCAACCTTCTGCTCCTACTGCTCTCCAAATTGCTCTTCCTCACCACTACAATCATGGCCTAGTCATTGATGATCGCTTGAAAAGATGTGGTGACCGACGAGATGCAACCAATGTCCCAACAAGAGATATAACTCTCAACAATGGTTATTGATTACAACAAGTTATATAGTTAAGCAAATTAAACAAGTTAAACTGATAGACATAGCAACATGCATGATTAACAATATCTAGAGGAACAAATAAGGCTATCATTCACTAAGCAGTTAATCGTTCCTACTGCATCATTAACAACTTGCAGTATAAGAAACAAGCAAGGGTTAACAACCAAAGTGAATCATGATTAACCCTAAACCAATATATTACATGGTTGGGTTACATATTTTATTAAGCCCTGGGGAGTTTGAGATATATCACTCAGACTCCAACTAACCACTGCTAAGTCAAAATCAGTGCCATACAAGATCTAGGAGAGTTGGATTCCTAAGATCTCATCCGCCCTTGGTTAGTATGAGTCAACAGCAACGACACATAAAGTTGAGCTGCAAAACAGTCTAGTCCGCCCTTGGTATATAGGTCACAATACTAGTAACCAGTGTGGGCTCTGATCTCCAAACCATGACATAAACACGATTAAAACTTAGCGGAAGCGAATCGGTAATCAGCGGAAGACAAAAATCACGGGAAATTAAAACTTTTCGAGACAAGAGTTTGGATCCATAAAAGCTTCTTTCATAAAGAGAGGTAACTGTTTACATCTCAGGATAATTACTTCTTGAGTAATTATATACATCAAGATACAAAATCTCAAGATCACATAACACAAGACTCCAAGACCTGAGAGTACAGAGGACACATAGGACTGACTCTAACTACACCACATGGTAGGACAAATCTCCACCTGAGATTACTGCTGCCCCTGGTGTTGCTGCTGAGACTGATCACCTGTAGGCTGGTTCCTTCGTCTCCGACGTCCACCTAAAAAGTTGAAGCCTACGGGGTGAGACAATTATACATAATTGTCCCAGCGAGAGTTATAACTCTTCGCCAGAAGCTTTATTATAACATCAAAGAATATCTTAAACAGTAAAGCCTTCAAAACATTCTATAACAGTTGCATGTATAACAAGATCTCTACAATTTAGGAGATATGGAGAATATCAACATTATTGCAATGTAACATCAATCAACTAACTTGGAGTCATCTCTAACAAGTTATACTACATGGTTGATTATGTTTTACAAACAACATTATGCCCTGTGGAGATGAGGCTTACCACTCATACTCCAACTGATTGCTGAGAAGCCGCATCAGTATCATACATAGGTCATTAAGAGAGCCGGATTCTCATGACCTTCACCTTCCTCAGTCAGTAAGAGGATCACTTGTAGGACATCTCGTGTCTCTACTACTATAGCTCACCAGGGTAAACTGGTCCTTCGCTATTCTAGAGTCACAGTGGCGTTTTGTACTCTCTTCGTCATCAGGAGGTTTCATATTTACCTACCACTGATACGGATATCTGTGCTTTCTTCGTCATCAGGAGGTTTCATGTTTACCTACCACTGATACGGTATGGTACTATAGTGAAGGATGGATGGATTCCACATCTACATCACTTTCCTACACTAGGATGTAAGGTTCTACACATCCATGTACCCCACATACTCAAAAGTATGTGCTCCAGGAGTTCCCTAAGGAAAACCTGTTTCACCATCACTTAATTTCTGACAATGATGGATCTATGATCAGGGCTCTACATTATACTTGATTAGTTAGGTACATTCAGTATTCCTTAACAACATACATTGTTCTTCAAACAATAACAGTAGCATAGCAGCTATAAAAGAAGAATACTAAATGTAACAGGCCTAACTCATATCAATCATCATTTCTCATTATCCTCATCACAAGTCATCTCTAAGGCATGACTTTGATGGTATTCATGGCTCTCACAGCCCATTATCAGCATAAGATGCCATTGGCAAGGCATCAGATTACTTTACTTATTCATAAGGCTAACAACATGCCTTCAATGAATATAACATCAACATCCATACCTGGATATGAGTACCTTCATATCAGAACCTGCATGGTTAATACATCTGATAAAGGTAATGCAACAATAAGGAATGTACTTCCTACTCTTGTCATAAGAGTTAAATCTTTAATTTAAATCAAATAGAGTTTAATACTCAGAAACATGCCATTACCCTTGAATTAGGGTTTACTATTCACATTACATGTCATCACCCTTGAATTAGGGTTTACTATTCACATCAAGGTGAATTAAACTCATAACATCTTCATGTATGAGTAACATCTTCATTGATGCTCTTGGATTAGTTAAAGGTTCATCATTTATCATAATTAGGGTTTCTATGACCTCACCCAGGTGGACCATACCCTAATTATGCTCACTTATGTGCATTGGAGATACTTTACTCGAGTTTCCACTTAAAAAGGGTACTTTCTCTTTCTAGAAGTACTTTCTCTCTCTAGAAGTACTTTCTCTCTCATCATAATGTTAGGTGATGTCAACATCACTCTAAAACAGGTTAGATTGAGTCATCATAGGCTAACATAGCCAGAAGCATCACCATTATGTGATTAGAGTTACTTTCTCTCTCTAGGGTACTTTCTCTCTCTAGAGTACTCTCTCTTTCATCATACTAATGGTTGATGATAACATTAGACTAGATCAAGTTAGATAGAGTCATTATGACTAAAAGCATCATTCTCATATAATTAGGGTTTGAATTGAGCAAGGTATAGCTTAATTGACCCTTCAGGGGTATATTGGTAATTCACCCCATTGATCATCATTATGGTCAAAACCTTAGTCAAATAACCCCTTAATATCCTAGGTTGTCATTAGGGTTTGATTTGAGCAACATTGAACCATTTACATCATCAAATGATTGAATGTGGTCAACCTTGAATCACATTGATTAATTTCAATCATTAATCATTAATTGAATTGAGATCGGTTGAAAGTGTTGACCGTTTGCCCATTTTGACTTTCCAAGACTGCGAGCCTCCTTCTAGCTCCAAGACCGCGAGCCCCCTTTAAGGGTTCAAGACCGCGAAGCCTCCCATTGGTTCAAGTTAATGTTGAGACCGCGAAGACCAATTTGAGTTGAGACAGCGAGGGTCATGAAGACCGTTTGCCCTTCTTTGACCTCAGGACCGCGAGGCCCTTCACGGTCTTGAGACCGCGAGCCTCCTCTCGGTCTTGAGACCGTGAGCCCCCTCACGGTCTTGAGACCGCGAGCCCTCTCACGGTCTTGAGACCGCGAGGCTCTCATGGTCTCAGCCGCTTGGTCCTTCAACAAGGCTCAAAGATGCAACCGATAATGTCAACCCATGTTGAAGCCCTCAAATGGTCAAAGCTATGTTGACCACTTATGGATTTAGTCAATTAAGATTATGCTTGATCACTTGGTCATTCAATTGACCCATAATGGTTAACCAATTATGGTTGAAATCGATTCAATTAGGGTCTATCAATGTTCACCCATCAACACTCAACAATGTGCATTAACACGAGGTTGAACCCTTCAATTGAGCTCCAATTGGGCCCAAACTTGGCCCAAACAGTCTTGAGGTCATGTGGGTGGACCCCACATGGTCTTAAGACCGTTTTCCCAAGATTTCATCAAAGTCTAAAGTGATTTGATAGGGGTTGAACCATGATTGAACCACAAAATAGAATTTTGATTAAATTGATAACTTATTTGCAATTGGGTCCTCAATTGGTCAAATTACTCAACCCTAGACCTTCCAACGGTCTTGGGTGATTGTCCTCTCGGTCTTGAGACCGTTTGGATGAGTTCCAAACGGTCTTGAGACCGTTTTCCCATCAAATTTTTGGATTCTAGTGGAAATTCATCAAGGTTGAACAAATTGAGTTGATGATTATATCAATATTTAATTGCAATGTAAATTGGTGTAAACGTACCTTCAATTGGTCAACAAATCTTGACCCCAGACCTCCAAACGGTCTTGGTTGATTGCCCTCGCGGTCTTGAGACCGTTTGGTGACCCCCAAACGGTCTTGAGACCGTTTAGGTCAATCAACCCTAAAAACCCTAATTAGGTCACCATAATTTCAGTACTGATTTTACCTAGGGTTAGCCCTAGTATTCACCCTTCAACTCTTAGTCTGTTTGGAATTAGACCATAAAACTTGGTGAGTTGTTAATTAACATAATTTTGAACAGTAATCTCATACGGTCAATGCTTAGTCAACGACCTTACACGGTCTTGAGACCGTTTTCCCAAAAAGGCAATTTCAGACCGTTTGAAAATCAGCAATTAATTCATTTAAAGTTGTGACTTAAAAAGGTCATATCTCCCGATTTCTTTGGAGTTAGTCTCCCAAATTTTGAGGGTAATTATCCTATATAATTAGTAACAGATTTCTTATACGGTCCATGCTCGGTCAACGGGGCCAAACGGTCTTGAGACCGTTTTCCCTGTCGCGGTCTCGAGACCGTTTGCTCACCTCGCGGTCTTGAGTCCGAGAGAGCAAACTGTTAGGACCGTTTAAGGAAAAGAAAAGCGGTGGGTTTTTCTTGGAAATCACGCATTCATATTCTAGCTCAAGAACAGTACAGATATCCCACGGGTTTGCTTGCAAAATAGCAGGGAAAAGTAGGGAAACACTAAGAGCTATCATCAAAACGCATATAAAGATGCACATAGTAAAGCATAGGTTTAGAGTTATAAAACCCGCCTAAAGCTTGCTTCTTGAGCTCCAAGCTTTCAAGCTCCAAGCTCTAATGGCGTCCTTGAGTTCCCTCAGGTTGGCCAAGGTGAAAACTCCAAGGAAGGATGAAAAGAGATGGCTAGAAAGGTAGGGTTTCAAGAATTAGCCATGAAGCTGACCTTGAATTCGAATTCTAACCATGGAATTAGGCAAGAAGAGGGGTTTAAACCTACCTTGCACCCCTTGTTCGTCCTCCTTAGCTCCAAGGCAGTCCTTGGTCGTCTTTGGTGAAATGAAACAGTAAGGGAACGAAGGGTAAGTTCCCTTGCAACTAAGGGAAGGAGAGCTTATATACATGGGGTAGGATTTTCAACATTAGTTCATAAGTTGTCCATAATTCCAACTAGGTCCCTCCTTCTTTACTTGATCGTCCCTTCCTCTTTATTCTAAGGACAAACCTTCTCTTAAGGTCTTAGGAAAAGAAGGTAAAGGAGAGCAAGCTAATAATGAGGTACATACATAAAGAAACATTGCACATATACCCTGATTATTCACTCACAAGGTATATCTCATAACTTGATAACTCAAATGAGGTGACTTCCTCATAATTTCTTCTCTAAATGATGGCAAAAGTCTAAAAAGGTACATTAGATGACATATTTCACAATTTGTATCCCTTAATTTGGGTAAATTGCATTTTACACCAAACTAGGGTTTCAAGCACCGGGATTGCTTCCACAGCTGCACCTTGGTGCTCTAGCTTGGGAAATCCCTCAAACTTTGCTAAACAGATTTCTCATGATGTCTCAACATTAGAGGAACATCTCATCATGTGTAAATTGCAAGCTAACCCTTTTAACTGGGTAAATTGCACATAGGTCCCTATATATCAAAACAATGCTACAACTTTAAATAAAAAGGAGCAAATACTGAAATATACTTTTATGAGAAACTTAATTACATGCTCAGAGTTAATCACAAAGATTTATTCACATATTTAGGCAAAACACCTAGGGTTAACTCATAACCCAGGTCAGGGATGTTACAACCAGGGTATTCAAAACCCTATCATATGAGGTACAACCACAATCGTCCTCAATCACATGTCGTATACTGAATCATAATCATCTGATATACGCCCTCAACTGCTCTCCTATCGAGGTATGACTATGGTCATCCTCAAAAACATGCATATACTCAACAGTATATGACTCTGAGCATCCATTAGCGGAATACTCATTTCACCATCCAGCAAATCCTGACATTGGATTGGATATATGGCACAGGGCACTATATGATTAGGGTTTTAGTTGATTAGTTCATGCTAATTGGTGAGTTAAGACTACATCAATCAAGTTACATACAAACCCTAAAAGAGTTCTTCAAAAACATGGGTAGATTGAAACTTTAGAAGATATAAAAAAATATGAAATATAATGCTAATCACATCATCACATGGTACCATTTCATTGATATACATGAGATCATACTTGTTATCATACCATTATAGAATCAAAACCTTGTAACATCATGAAGAGGTTAGCACCTAAATTAGGGCACAAAACCATGTCCAAGGTCATAAGACGATTCACATTGTTCCCTGTAAGAAGATCATTATCTTTCCATGCTTTACCAAAGGCTCATCAAACCATCACCTTACATGTGACACATCAGTTCAACATAACATTGCATTTAAGAACTATGATGTTCATATAAAAACAATTTTGGGGTTACAATAACATAGAGAGAGAAAGTACATCCTTCATCATATGAATCACATAAGGAAGCTATGTATGATTGATCACCATCACTTGTATTGGGGTTAGGTTCAACAAGGTAAGTGAGTTAGGGTTACAAAACATCACCCAAGGGTAAACCCCAATTCTTAGCATTTCCATCAATCATGAGAGTAGAAGGTCAAAAAAAACCATTGACCATAGGATCAAGAAATCTCGTCGACCATCTAGGTTAGGGAAACATAGAGACCACATAAGTTAGGGACACCTTAGAAACCGCTAGGGTTAGGTGCCTTAGTGACCACTGCGGTTCACCATCTCAATGGTCGCTAGGGTCAGGTCACTCCAGTGATCACTAGGGTTAGGTAACATTAGCGATCGATGAAGACATAAAACTTGATGACTGATTAAAATCTCAACTTTTGGCAACCACTAAGAGTCCATTTCTTCATCAACCACTAAAGATCCAAAGCTTGGTGACCACGTAAGAGAAAGAACTTGGTGACCCCTCATATCTCAAAATTCTTATTGACCAATCAAGGGAATCAAAACATTGTAATATGGGCTTTGATATCATGTGAGGAGCTTAAGTTTCAAGTTTGGTCCAGTTTGGACATTATTTGAGCAAGTTATGCATATGTGTGCTTGTTTTGGACCTAAGTGCAATTTACTCATCTCTAGAGTTTTTCTTGAAAGTTTTCACATTCTTATTGTGCCTCACATGTTTTCACATCATCTTTGATATAGTTGTGCTTTGTGGTGCCTCATTTCAGCTATGATGTTCATATAACAACAACTTAGAGTTATAACAACATAGAGAGAGAGATACAAAGTATGTCCTTCATCATACTAATCACATAAGGAAGCTATTTATGATTGATCATCATCACTTGTATTAGGGTTAGGTTCAATAAGGTAAGTTAATTAGGGTTATAGAACAACACCCAAGGGTAAACCCTAATCCTTAGCATTTCCATCAATCATGAGAGCATAAGGTCAAACACAACCAATGATCATAGGATCAGGAAATCTCATTGACCATCTAGGTCAGGGAAACATAGTGACCACATAAGTTGGGGACAGCTTAGTGACCGCTAAGGTTAGGTGTCTTAGCGACTACTAGGGTTCACTATCTTAGCAACCACTAGGGTTAGGTCACTTCAACGACCACTAGGGTTAGGTAACATTGGCGAACAATGAAGACATAAAACTTGGTGACCAATTAAAATCACAACTCTTGGCAACCACTTAGAGTCCTTCTTCATCGACCACTAAAGGTCCAAAGCTTTGTGACCACATAAGGGCAAGAACTTGATGACCACTCATATGCCAACATTCTTAGCGAACAATCAAGGGAATCAAAACATTGGTGACCACATGACATCAAGGTCTCATCGGCCACATTGAACCAAATCTTAGAGACTACTGACATAAAAATTCTTGGCGACCACGTGAAATACAAAACCTTAGCGACTATCATACATTCAAAATCTTGGCGACAAACAAGAGACTAAAATCAAAATCTCATCAACCACTAAGAGTCCAAACATGTTGGTTACCACCAAGAATCTGAAAGTTCATCAAGTTGCATCACAAGGAGGAAGATTAGTTCAAACCCCTAATTAGCAACCATCATTTCAGAGAGCAATACCATCATTTCCCGCAAACATGCAAGGACTAAAACTTCCATCACCAAAGAAGAACTATCATTCCATCAAAAACCCTTGGTAAAGACATCATCTTTCCACTTGGAACAACATTTTAGGGCAAGATCATGTACATGCAAGATAAAGTAAGCAATAGTCATGGAGAAAGTTATATAAATTGCATTAGAGATGAAGAAGGAACTCTGAACAATAAGGTAGCTTGAAGGAAAGGGGGAAGAAACCCTAGCTTGATCCCTGCTCTCAGCCAAGCTAGCTTCTCCTCCAACAAGGAAGCAAACCCTAGGTCAAGGAAGCCAGAAAGATATATTCCTCAAGCTCTAGATCATGCTCCACCATGAAACCGACCAAGAAGAAAAGAGAAGAGGGTAGAACAACAAGGAAAACGAAGAGAAAGAGGGAGATCTCACTTACCAAGACCAAGAATCAAGGCAATGAAGCACCAAACGACCTCAACAAGGGTGGATTCATCCCTAGGTGTACATGCAAGGTAGATCAGTCACGTTCTTCAACCTTGGGCTCCTCCTTTTCCACAAGCAAGTGGGGAGACAAGTTGCAACAACAAGGAAGAAAAGAGAGAGGATGCTAGGTGTATAAAAAGCTTGTTTGCATGCAAGGAGGGAGGTATATATAACTTAGGGCTAGAGAAAGAAAGGGGGTTAGGTGTCAAGCCAAACATGTGATGTGTCTTGACTATGGATCTGATGATCACCTTGTTTTGGCAGTCGCCAAAGTTTTGTGTGTGTTCTCTAGGGTTTGTGGTCGCCAAGGTTTCTTGTGATACCTAGGGTTGGCGGTCGATGGGGTTCGTAACTCATCTTGGCCGCCAAGATTTCCTAGGGTTGGCGACCGTTCAGATTTTCTGATATGTTGGTCACCAAATATCTTAGCGATCGTTTGCCTTTTCCAAAAAAATATGGTGGATTAGATTTCTTGTTGTGGTTTTTAAGTGTCGATCTATATGGTCAACTTAGTTGCATGTGAGTTAGGGAATCCATGCAAACCATAATCTCAACACAATATGTCACCACTCAAACCAAGATGAAACAAGGCACCCCAAAGCACAACTATATCAAACATGACGTGAAAACATGTGAGGCACAACAAGAATGTGACAAATTGCAAGAAAAACTCTAGAGGTGGGTAAATTGCAATTAGATCCAAAACAAGTACACATATGCATAACTTGCTCAAATAATGTCCAAAGTGGACCAAACATGAAACTTAAGCTTGTCACATGACATCAAAGCACATATTAGGGTTAGATTAAGGTTTTAATCATATAATTATGATAAGAAAGCATGTTAAACCATAAAGCAAGGTTAGGGGTCTTACAACGCTGTACTTGGGAGCTATGTTCACAAGGTTGTGAACTCAACTACTTGATTGTTGGGAATGAAGGAATTTTTTTGAGGAGGATAAAATGGTTACCAAACTCCAAAATAATCTTTGTATGCATACACGAGCATTGATGATACTTGAATGAAGAGGAATATATTACCTTACTACTACATGGATAGACACAACTACTACAAGGTGTACATATGGGTCACAATTGATGGGACCCTTTATGGATTTTTAGTAAGGGGAAGATTAGTTCTGACAATTTTTTGTTTTTTTTTCTTTATTTGTCCTTCTTTTCAGGTTTTGCTTTGGATATGAGGCGTGTGTAAAGAAATTGTATGATTTTTCCTACAAGGGGAGGGTAGGATGAATGAAATTACCTATGGACTTATTTAAATAAAATCTACAATATCCCCCTGCTTCCTCTAAATATTCTACCTACAATTAACCTTAAAAAGAAACACATGCATTAACTCCAAGTCTCTGAGATAAAGCGACACTAGGTTTAACCCTCTAGTGATCCCCAATTAACACAACTTCCTTTTCCTCTCTTATTTCAACTCCATGAGGCACCTTGACTGACAATTATATAAAGTAACCTTCTACATAGATTCTCTAAGCATCTAAGGTTTGTTGCCACTTCCTTCTTACTCCATGACACTTCTTTCCACCCATGAACTTTCCTCATGTATCACCCTACTAAGGGCACACGTCTATCCAACTAATCCTACCATCGCTACTTATGGAGATGATGCAGAATGTCTTATAAAACCCCAACGAAGCTCATCCCACCACTAATTATGACCCAAGACATGTAAGAGTTTTTCCCTTTTTTCCTATTTGTGTATGTCTATACCCAATTATAGAGCACCTTGTCATAGTTACACTTAGTTCCTTCATCGCAATTTCAGTTTGCATCCACTAAATCATCGAAAATCCTATTTTTGTTTGTGTTTCAATTTGAACTAGATTTCCTTACCTCCATGTATCTCTCCCATGGTAGGAGAGCAACCTTGCTCTACATACGACGAGAATGACAAACTCAGGCTCGTTCTTTCCATACAAGTGCAAGAAACTCACCCATGATCTTACTTTATATGGAGAACTCAGTTTTAATGGTTGGTACTTGATGATTTCTTGCATGTTCTCTTTGAGAAGGGTGATGCTTACAGATAAGGAGTAAGCATGGAGGAGTGGAGCTATCGGATGTGCAAACCCTAGCTTGAGGATCTTTATAAGAAAGGACCTTGTGGGTTGTCAGTTATACCTAGTTTAGGTTTCTTGTTCTATTTATGAGAAAATATGTCGTGTTTAAGTGTGATACATGTTTAGTGTAATTTAGGTGTGAGTGATGTTGAGGACTTGAGAATGAGAATCATTATCTTTATGTTGTGACAATTTATATATAAACTTTATTTTTATGCAATTATGATCATTTTTGCTACATCCCAATGAGAGTTAAGCTTCTGCTCAATAGTGGATATGTTTTAGAAGATTGGGGTGTTAAAGAGATCCATTATAACCTTACATTTTCATATTATGTTTGGACATACTAAGTTAGGCCATTTCTCTAAAGGTGGAAAACAAAAATTTAGTGCCTACTGTCTTTACTAGAAAGAAGATAGCTTCCAATCATGTATGTGTTGTAAATGATATGTTGCTATTTCAGAAAGCATTTGTGAGATAAGGGAAAGTGATGATGAATTGTCTGAGGATATCTGAGAAAGCATTATGAAAAAATCTATCAGATGAGAAATCAAGCATCTTCTTCTCTAAATGGAACCTACATTGTTTAAATAACAAGTCTACAATATAACTAGAATATCATAAGCAGAAAATCTAGGGATACATGTGGGTGTTCCAATCGTGCATGGAAGAAATTCTAAAGAACTCTACACAGGGTTAGTGAGTAATATACATAAGAAGATGAATGGGTGGATGCAGCGTAACCTATCATTAGTCAAATGTATCACTTTAGCTAAGTCAATGTTGAATTCTTCTACATCATACATCATGCAATTTGCTAAACTATCCATCTCAATATGTAATAGAATTGATAAGTTGATAATGAACTTTATATGTAGTGTAAGTGGAGAAAGGTCAGAAACTAATCTAGTGGCTTAAAAAATGTATTGACACCTATTGATAAAGGAATCTTAGATATCTACTCAATGAAAGAATATGATGATGCACTAACCATGAAGTCTGCTTGGGAGTTCACCACGGGGAGGAATATAGAATGGAGAAAACTAATGCAATGCAAGTATAATGACAACATTGGGTACAATAAAATGGTGTCCAATATGTAGATAGTTATTCAAAATTAGATGACAAAGGTAAAGGATCATGCCAAGAGAGTAGTAGCAAACAATATTGATTAGTATCTAGGAAGATGATTAGGTTAAATCAATAGTTAAAGATGTATTGCTACCCAATAAAGAAATACCTACTGAGATTGTTGACATGAAAGTAGCAACAATAGTGAAAGATCATGGCATTTGGGACGTTGATTTCCTAGAAAGTTGGTTCGATGAGAGGATTCTACTCAAAATCTTTAGTGTGTAACCCCTCAATGCACATAATGGGGAGATGGGTATCATTGGAGCTTGCAAAAGCATGACATGTTCACTACTAGGTCTGTATATCACATGTTCATGGTAGTAGAAGCATGTCATACAGAGGGTAAATGAGACTAAGTTTGGCATAACAAATTCCCATAGAGAGTGATTTTTTTTGTGAACAACTATTGACTAATCAATTAAGATTTCTCAGACAAATGATGAGCAACCTAGTCTGTAAAAGATCTACCATTGCTACTAAGACATGTCCACACATCATGAGAGATTGCAATTCCAATGATGAGGTGTGAAGATCCTTAGATTCACATCATGTTCCCAACTTTTTCAGAATTCATAACCTAAATCAATGGCTTCATACTAACATGAGACATTCAACTTCAAACAAAAACTTGTACATCACCTTTACAACTACTTGTTTTATGGAATGAGAGGAAGAAGGTGACTTTTTAGAAGAAGAAGAATATTCTCTTGAACATTTTAATTTGAATCAAATCCCTTCAAGCTGAGACTGCCAATGCAAACATGATGACACCCATCAATTGGTAACCAACATAATACTTACCCTACTAGCCAACAACAAGTTCCTCCCATACAATAACATCACAATAGTGGATGTAGTAGTGAACAATAACACAACACAAATTACTTATAGTTATGTAATAAGGGATTGATACGAGGAGGGGCAAATACATTTAAATGAACTAATACACTTGAAGGTGAGATAAATGTTATTATATTGGGTTGTAGTATAAGTATTGAATGCAAGGTAGAAGGTTTCAAAATAGATTCAAAGGGTGAAGTGGACTACATAAAGGTAAAATTATAATGTTTAATGATGTTAAAAACATTAGGACAAAATAGTAAGACCTATCCCAGAATAACACAAGACTCGGTTGGATTTTCAGAAAAGGCAATCAATTGTATTGGTCGACAAGGTAGCAAAAGTCCATTCTAAAGGGAATCAGTTGGAAGCAAGTTTCTTTGAACGTCCACACTGGCTTAAACAAGTCTATCTCAAGGAACTTGATGAAGATAGTAGGAGACACGAGAATGGAATTTTTAAATGTGGGAGTAGAGATGAATAATATTTAATGTGATAGTTGTGTGTGCTATAAAAGATGAAAATGCTTTGTTAATGTACTCCCTTAATTTTTATATTATATTTCCTTTCCACACCAATACTAGGCATAAACTCTTGTATTGGCTTGATAACACCAGTACATTGATGGTTGTAAATGTGATGATGCATAATTATATCTAGATAAAGAAAATTAAGGAGATAAGATTGGACTATAGAAATTAAAATGTAGTAAGGTAAGTAGGATGGAAATTGTAGCATACCCAAACCTAGCATATTGGCTCGACTAACTCTATTCTAGGGGATAGGATGTTGGCATGTCCAAATCTCTACATTTGGATAAATAAAGGTACATAGAAACCCTAATGTATTAGTTTGTACTTGATGAATATCAAATACACATTTAATTATGTAACTCGTGTACAAACCCTAGCTTAAACCACATGTAACTGAAGTCTTATCCTAGAGGTATAAACCATAATATGGTGATGTCTTAGATATCTAAGCTATCCCTAAGTGTGGAATATAAAATAAAATTATCTAGTTGCCCTAAAACCAAGATTAACATAATCTACATATTCTTGGTACCTCATGTGTTGTGCTAGCATCATTATGTGACATAATAACACAAGTTGTATCCATAAATTGAGGAGAGATGAGTGTGAAATCAAGATATCCTGGTTGAGGCCATGGTTGGGTGGCATGTCGGACGGGGTGGAGAACTAATACTTCGTGGCAACGTGACAAGGTAGGTTCTCCACAACCCCTATCGTGGCCCGTGGAGAGATCAGAACCAAGAGCTGATACTTCAGTTGTAGGCTAGACAAGGTAGGCTCTAGGTGCTCTAATTTTCCTCGAGTGATGGTACTAGGCTACTTCAGTATGGACGATAGAAGTGAGGAAGATGAAAGTCGCAATGGTGGTGGCGAAGGTGAATCATCCGAGAAATCATGGCCTGGCGGTGAGGAGGCTAGTAATGAATATGACACGGGAAAATGCTAGTTCTAGAGAGAAAACTGAAGCAATCCTAAATGATGTGGCCCGAATGCTAGACCAAAATATCGAGTCTACATTGATAGGAGCTGAGTAAGGGAAACAACCTGATCTGAACTAGGATGGGGTCTTGGAAATCAGAAAGAGGAAGAGAGGCACGGACAGAGGAGGCAAGGCTTGTGAGGAAGTCAGTGTGTTGAACTAGAACAACCAGTGAAAGAAGTTCTTTGAGCTCCCAAATGATGGGTGCTTCAGGTGTTTGGGGAAAGGCCATTGGTGGAGGCAATGTACTAATAGAAGAGTTTGCTATCAATGTCGTACTACTGAGCATGTCTCGAGCAGATGCCCCAACAAGATGAGATCTTTCTAGCTAATGGGCAAAGATTTTTTGACTTTGGGTAAACCCAAAGGTCAACTGACCCTGGTCTGGCCTAAAGGAGGGAGATCAATAATGAAGGTGTGTTTGGAACAGAACAAGATAGCAAGGGAGGAGGTTGAAAAAGACCTTGACTTGGATATTCTAGTAGAATGGGAATCGGATAAGGAATGGTTGATCATTTCTGGACACCTGAAGGTGACTTGGTCGGATGTCATGATAATT
The DNA here is from genome assembly GCA_963693085.1 of Alisma plantago-aquatica. Classification (NCBI taxonomy): domain Eukaryota; kingdom Viridiplantae; phylum Streptophyta; class Magnoliopsida; order Alismatales; family Alismataceae; genus Alisma; species Alisma plantago-aquatica. The sequence goes on from OY856409.1 coordinate 998,272,396, forward strand.
GAAAGTATCAACAAGAAAAAGGTGATAATCTTCTTTGGGTCAGATGAAGAAATGAGACCAGTTATCACAACACCAACTCCTAGTGTGGAGGGCAGGATTTTGAAGATTTGACGAGCGGTCTGGATTCCAAACAATCTGAAGAAGAGGACTTTCTGGTGTTGGCTCGAAGGATTCTCATATAGTTGTAGGGATGTAGCCTCAATTAAGAATGTGGAAGGTGGGAGACTTCATGGGATTGTCAGAGTGGTGCAAATATTAGAATGACTCTGTAGGTATTCTGATCGCCATCAATGCCTTCCACGGTTAATCTTTACTACTATTGAAGTTTCAACTGACGACAGACGATTCTTGATGAACGTTATTGTGGTAGTTGAAAGTTTCCAAAACCCGGCTTCTATGGTGATTAATGCAGAAGCTAAGAGTAGGGGTTTTCCATCTGAAGCCTTTATGATAGCCATCCATACACCAGAAGTGGGGACGACTGGACCGGTGGACCCATTTGAAGTGGCTCATGACTCTTCGACTAAACCTGAGTCTAACAAGGAAGGGAAGGAAGAGGGTCAATCCAAGGGAGAGGAGTCTTATATCCATAGGAGGGACAAAGAGGTGAACAAAAGGGGCAAACATGTGATGGACCACGGAGGAGAGAAGATTAAATTCTAGGACCAAAGGCTGGATGACTTTATCCTAGACACAAGGTTCAAAAGTGAGAGGAGGAGAAGATACCCCGACAGAAATAGAGAATATATTAGAGAGAGGCATCACAGACTTCATCAGGACTTTGATTCTTGGCAAGATGATGGTCATTTTGATGGAAGGAGGGAGGCTTGGATAGAGGATGAGAGAAGAGTATACAAGGAACAAGATGACATCAATAGGGAAGAATTTTTGGCGATGAGGAGGGGTGATAGTAGGAACCTAAGTTATCAAGGGAGAACGAGATCCTACTAAGAGGATCATTGGGTGTGATGACATCAGTAGGGATGTTTATTGTTTCTTTATTGAAAAATATGTTATTTTGGAACACGAGAGGAGCGGGGAGTAAAAACTCAAGGAAATATCTGAGAAGGATATGTGTGAAACACAAACCGATTGTGGTCGCTATTTTTAAACCTTTCCTGAAAGCAGTCAAGATAGAAGAATCAGTGGAGAGTGTTAACCTTGATTGTTATTATTCTAATGAGAAGCAAGGTGGCAATGTGTGGCTATATGTGGATAGAGATCTAGATGCTACATTTTTTAAGTAGATGAGCAACAAATCATGATCACCTAGAAGGATGGTCAAGGAGAGTAGGTCTATGTGTCAGCTATATATGTGAAACGTAACATGTACGAGAGAAGGAGGTTGTAGAACTCTATGAAGGGCATGAGAGGCACGATAAGTTATGCACCACGGGTCATGGTGGGAAATTACAATGTCTTGAGGTCAGAGATAGAGCATAGAGGGTCGAGTAAACCAGAGAGGAGACCTATGCAAGAATTCAATGAATGGGTGGAGAGCATGGATATCCATGAGCTAAAGTTTGAAGGTAGTTCTTACACGTGGATTGATTAGAAGAAAGGGAACCCAACTAAGTGGGAGAGGCTTGACAGGGGCTTTTCCAGCTTCATGTGGATGAAGAAACACAACTTTATCATTATGCACCTTGCTAGGGACATGTCGTCAGATCACCACCCCATGTTGGTGATGGATTCAGCAAGTAAGAAAGACATTTGCGAGTTCTTTTCACTTTCAAGAAAGCATGGCTTTAGCACCCCAAGTGCATCAAAATTATAGAGAAGGAGTGAAAGTATGAAGGATGGGTGGAACCATCAATTAGAATCTTTCTTTAAATGAAAATTTTGAGAAGAAGCTTGACTGTGTGGAGTAAGGAGGTGTTTGGGGAGATATCGTAGAAAGTGAAATGCATGGAAGATGTTGTTGGTCAACTACAAGTGGACTATGATGAATCTCCAAATGATTAGCATTTCCAGGAAATGAGGGTGGCAGAGATTGAATTAGATGCATGGCAGGCATATGAAGAGGAAATATGGAGAGAGAATTAAAGATAAATTAGTTTCAGAATGGGGAAAGGAACACACGATTTTACCATGTAATGGTGAAAGGGAGGAACAAAAATAAGATAGTAAAGAAGAGTAGGGGTGAAGGAGGTCTGATCGTAGAGGATTTAAAACAAATGAGACAAGACGCAACTAAATATTTTGCCCATTTCCTTACTAATGTGAATCAGAACAAGGGGAGGCTAGATTGGAGTTTCATCCGGGGGGTGCAAGTGGTGATTGATATTGATGAAAACCTCAGTCTTATAGAAGTTCCACAGATGGAGGAGTTGTTTGACACCTTAAAAGTAATGGATGATAACACAATGTCGGGTCCAGATGGATTTAGTGTATCCTTCTTTGTTGCAACATGGGATGTGGTAAAACACGATCTCTGGGATATGATGAAATGGTTTTTTCAAGGGCATAAAGTCCACCAGAGCATGATGTGTAGTAACTTGATACTTATAACAATAGTGGATGATCCTTGCATTATGGACACAAACTTTAGGCTAATATAAGTAGAGAAAGTTATAGTCCGGATAATGGCCAGATTGTTGAATGACATATTAGCAAGAGTTATGCCAAGACTGATATCTAGAGAACATGGAGCTTTCATAAAAGGCAGGGATATAGATAACCAAATCAGATTGGCATGCCAGCTGATGCATGACATAAAATGTAATGATGTTAGTGATAACCTCATCATCAAAGTAGACATGACAAAGGCATATGATATGACTTGTTAGGAGTTTCTCAAAATGTTTTTGAAAAAATTGGGAATGAGGGGGGACGCAATATAACTCTTGATGAGGTTCTTTGAAGAAATGTGGATAATGGTGATCTTGAATGGTTTCAAAGAAGGATTTTTTCTGATGAATAGAGGGTTGAAACAAGGTAACCCTTTATCACTGTCATTGTTCATCATTTTTTAAGAGTGTCTTTACAAGAAGCTAAAACAGGAGGTGGATTTGGGGAGGATAGAAAGGTTCAAGACAAGGGGGTCTATGACAGCCCCGCCTATCCTGATGTTTGTTGATGACCTGGTTCTATTCACAATGACAAACAAGGAATCAATGATGAGGTTGGCGACAGTCCTTAAAGAGTATGAGGAGATCAAGAGATAGAGAATGAACAATACAAAATCATCTTTTGTGGTGGGTAGTAAGGAGGATGACAAAAAAAGAGAAGTATCTGAAACATCGGGTATAGAAGATGTAGGGGAGTTCATTACATATTTGGGAACTTTGTTGGCCAAGAAAGGTATGAAGTATCACCACTTCGAACCAACTATATGAAAGATTCAAAGAAAGATGGTGGGATGGAAATGTAAGTTTCTCTCATTCTCCAGGAGAAATGTTCTTATCAGAAACATGCTAGCATCCATGCCGATATATATATTCTAGCAGTAGCACCGGTGCTGCCGAAGGTGATAGAGAAGATCGAAAGAATGTTAGTGACCTTCCTTTGGAAAGCAATGGATGGAGGGAAAAGAAAAGAATGGGTAGTGTGGAACAAGATGATGAAGCCATACGGTGAGGATGGGGGTGGGATCCCTAACCTGAGGATCACAAATTCGGCCTCTGTGCTTAAGGATTGTTGGGAATTTCACCAAGGGAAGTCATTGTGGGCTGATTTCTACAGGTTGAAGTATCAAAGACAAAGGGTGAGTGTAACGAACTGAAATTCATGTATAATATTAGTTTCAGCCTTTTTCTAAGCTTTTCTTTCCTTTATGTCCTTGATGTTGAATTAGAGGAAATTATTAAGGTTTGGTGTACATTTGTTCCTAATATTTTACTTTGTAAGGAGTTAAGCACAAATATCTTAGTGAAACTTTACTAATGGGTTTAATTTGCAAAATGTCCACTTAAGAGAGATAAGGATAAAATAATAATTGATCTAGAAGTTTCTATGGCTTTTGTGTCGAAAAAAGAAAGAAAATCCTAAAAGTGGAGATAATGTGACAATAAATGAATTTATTTTCCCATCGAGTGAATGTAAAAATAAATTGCCTAAAAATTATAAAAGTGGAACTTAGAGGATAATTCTAAACCCAAAGTCATTTCCTTTGAGTATAAGTTTACTTGGGTGATAAGTTTTACAACTTTTGGAAAATTGGTAATTATATTTGCATTAATTGAAAAGGGAAAATAGGAGATAACTTAAAAATACAAAATAAAATCTCTAATTATTCCAAAAGTAACTATGGATGCCAAATTCGTGTTCTACATATTAAAATGTACCTTTGGGTGAATTTTCACTCAAATTGGAGAACATTTGATTAAAGGGTGAAATTAGGAGAGAGAAAGTTTGTAGAACCTTCAATATATTAAATAAATGAACAAATAATCCCAACATATAAAATTAATGACAAATTCGTATGTATCCAAGGCACGTTATGTGACTTGTGGGTAAAGTTTCATCAAATTTGGAGAATCTTATCACCATTAATGAAGAAGGAAAGAGAAAATAAGTTTTGATTTATTTAGTACATTAAAAGTTCCCAAAAGGCAAAACTAATTGTATATTCATATTCCTCATATCAAAATTAGGCTTGATGTCAATCTTCATTTAATTTGGTACATGTTTGCCCCTTCAAACAAAGAGAGAGAGAGAAAAGGGAAATTAATATATCCACACTTTAGTCCTAATTGGTTTAGGATTGCAATTATTCTGTCACACAGTATTTTTCTTTTCTTTTTCTTTTCTTTGTGCCAGCAGATGGCCCAAATTGATTTCCTGATCGATCGGATGGCTAGGAACTCGTCACCTAGCTCGTGACTAACAAGGAAAGAGGGCAACTCGGATTGGGATTTTTGATTTGAGATTTCTCAATCGTTTATTAATGAAATTGAATGATTTCTTCTCCTATGATTTCCAAATTTGATTCCACACTGATTGATCCTAATATTTTGGTGTTTTGTCAACATTTTGAGAAAGCCCCAAACCTTGCTCTCCAAGCAAGTTTGGGCAACTACCTACTCGCCTCCCTACCCAACCTTACCTATAAATATCCCTACCCGATGCTTGTTGGGTTCCCTTGCAACTCAACCATACCCTCCATTTCCCTCGTTCTCTCATGGGTGTTCATCAATGATCGAGTTTTGTCCATGTGCTTGTGGCAGATCGTGCTCGAGATCCTTGGCATCGTGGTCCCAATTGACTAGCTCATTAGGTCCGTGATCGTCTACTTGTTCTTCTCGTGTGCTTGTTTTTGAGTTTAATCGACTCACGCAATTTTGCCCAAATTGCAAGATACTGCTCATCAGCCATGGGGTGGTGCGATGAAGGGGATGAATCCCCTGTGTGTTTTGTCTCTTCTACCCTTCTTATTTTCTTCTCCTCTTTATTTTCCACTCTAGGGCAGAGATGTATTTTTGCCTAATTTTGTTTTGCTTTGGGGCGAGTCAAGGCCGCGCCTTTGACTCTTGACTTGGTCGGCTCTCATTGGGCCAAGTCAGTGTGGCAGGTCCCCTCTTTGCTTTTTCTTTGGTGCTTTGCGATCGCTTTTGTCTACGTAGCATTCTCTTATTGGCTTATTTTCATAAAATCATAACTAATTATTTCTAAGTCCAAAATTAAAAATAAAATATGTTATGAACTCGAAAAAATCTCATCTTTCTAATCAAAATAGTTCCAAAGGATGATTTTGAGTCTTGTCAAAAGTGATTTTTAGAAAATGAATTAAAAGACTAAAAAAATCACCAAAAATACACCTAAATATGTATAACTCCAAAATATAAAATAGTATATGTTTTCTTAATCAGAAAAACCTAACTAAGTCAAGGTCATAGTTTTAGAGTCAAAATCAAGATTGTGTTTGTAAAGTCCAAAAGTTAGGGTTTACTTGCCTTTACTCATGGGTAAACCCTAATTCATGTTTAAACATCAAATAGGAAAATAAGCTTTGGAATTGATTAAAGTAGTGAAGAAGAAGTAATTAGATATCTTAAGAAAAGGTCAGTGCTTTCCTTACACCTAAGTTGGGAAGATTTGTAACTTAACCTAGTTTCCCTAATGAGGCTTCTATAAAACCCTAATTTTCCTTTTTGACAATCCCTTAGCTATTTTTGCCTCAAAATCAGTTTTTATATTTATTTCTTGGGTCTTGTACCCCACTGCCATGTTTATATTCACTTGATTCTTATACTTGCCATATTTCTTAGCATGTTGATTTTATTAGACTATTAAACTAGAGTAGTGGTACTTTTGTACAACCACCCATAAACAGGGCATGTGTAAATTTGCCCTGGGGAATGTGTTACTCTCCCCAACATAGAATATTTGTAGGTGATTAGAATGTGTTACTCTCCCTCACCTATTGGTTGAGGTTAAGTAGGTGCCTCAACCCTACATAGTTTATGTAGTCAATATTAATCATGCATCCAACCTTTTTACTATTTTTGTTATGGCAATCATATTTTTATTTAGGCCTCATACTTTTGATTATCTTCATCTTATGATGAAATCTTAGCCTTATTTCCTTATAGTTTTCTTATCTTTTGTCCTTGTTCATTTTCTCTGACACATACCTTATTTTCTTTCCCTTTTGCTGGGTGTTTTCCCAACCACCCAGAGTTAGATCAAGGCATTGAATAAGGCCAAGGTGACCAAGTTCAGGAGTAGTAGATTCAAGTTTTGCTATCAAGGATGACTAGGTTGCTTATTGCTAGATCCTATCATTTCTTTCTGTTCTTTTCCTCTTCAAAGAAACTCCTATATTGAACAAGAGTTCAAAAAGCAATGTAATAACTTAGTTTCTTTCCGCTGCTATTGACATCATATATATATCTAGATCATGCTTATTTACTTAGAATATTATACATGCATTCTACATGGTCTATTTTTCTTAGAAAAAGTGAAAGTTTTGTATTTCCTTTAAATTTTAGTAAGGAGGTGATCTTGCCTCTTTACAGTGAGTGATGACAGGGACCACCCATGGGATGTGGGTCTTTCAGCAAATCCATCCCTGTTGTGGAGGAAGATGTGGAGTATGTTCCCCGACATAATGGAGCATCTTAGATGGAGGGTAAGAAGAGTAGAGTTATCATTCTGGTATGATAGATGGTGTGAGGAGCCAATGGTCCTCCATGCTAGAAGATATAGGGAGGTGAATATATGTACATTGGTGAAAGATTTATGGTAGGAAAGAGGAGAATGGGACTAGGAGGTAGTGGGAAATTTAGTAGACATGGATGGAATGGATCTAATAGCAAATAGTACTACGGTATGCGAGGAGGAAGAAGATGCTTCCTATTAGGGGTCTTACATTAATGAGAGATTTTTTCATTAAACATTTTATGCGCATGAATAATTTGAGGAGGGAGAAGATGAAGTGGATCTGGAGAGACAAAGTGCCACCTAGAGTAAATGCAATGACATGAAAAGCTATAAATCGAGCATTGCCTACGGATGACAATATCCACAGATGCACAATTCCTCTCGCCCCTATGTGAAATTGATGTGGTGAACTGGAACAGGAAGATTTGAATCATCTCTTTGTATCAAGTGAGCTGGAAAGGAAGTTGTGGGATAGAGTCGTGATTATGTTGGACCTAGGGATCAATGGCATGGAAACTGGCGGTCTAGAGCATAAAATGGAGTTTTTCTAGTCGAATGTAGGGGAACACACCTTCAAGGGTTGGTGTTGTGGGGTCCTACCCATGGTGATACCATGGGTGATTTAGAGAATGAGGTCCAAAGCTGGGTATGATGGAAAGAAGGTTGATGGTGATGTGGCTTGGATGGAGATGATCTTGATGCTGGGACAAATTAGAGGATCCATATCTTTCAAAATCAATGTAGAGGACCTGATTTGGCAGGAAAAGTTGGACATTAGCATTAAACAACCAAAGAGGAGATTTTGACACATGTCGTTCTTCAAATGGAATCCACTGGATATACATAATCTAAAGGTGAACCTGGCCTTTGATATAATAAAGGAAAGGGAAGAGGAAAGAGTTGGGTGGATGGCGTGTATGATAAAAAACCATCAAGGGAGGATGGTGATAGCTTTTAAAGCTTACATCCAGATCAACTCGCAGAATGAAGTGGGGATGAAGGCAATGGTCATTTTGCTAAAGCTAGTAAGGGATTGGGGGTCTTAGGGTGAGCTATGTGGAAACGAATGATGCCATCTTGTTTGATTATATATGGGGTGTGAAGAGAATCACATGACATATTATAACTATTCATGAGGCTGTATAGAAGGAGGAGGATAGAATGATGATGGGAATATTCATACCCAATGAGGAAACATGATTGCTGACACTCTTGGGGGTATTGGAAGGGTGCATGATGAGTTTTGGATATCACATGAACCCTGCAATCTTCCAATACAGATCCGTAGGTTGATGACGATGGAGAGAAATAGAATATCAAACTTGTTACATAGGTGAAAAAATACATAAAGGTTAGATATATATGTATTTTCTTGTTGCTTTAGACACCTCTTCAGAGGGAAGTATAGGAGTTCTGGATGGGGTGATTGTTACAACCCCAATTTTTGGGCTTGAACGGTTTGAAATGCAATTTCTCCAATAAATGTATGATCATGGAAATTGTATGATTTATGTGTATTGAATGGATTTCCTTTACAATATTTCCTTTGTGTGTGTGATTTTGTGGATCATAATAATTTAATGAGTCCAATACGACTAAAAGAAAAGGAAAAAATCATAAATGCGTTATTAAGAAGGAAATTTGAGATAATGATGCAAATATAAGAAATATGTGGAAAGATGTATGATTGATCATCATGGATGAGATTTTGAGTTCACATGATTTCTAATGGTAAAAGGAATCCAAATAAAGGAAAATAAAAGAATAGGAGAGAGAAAATATGCATAAAATATGCCTTAATAAGTGATAAGTTTCTTATGAATAAAAGTCTCTCATACTTTCAAACTTGGGTCCCAAACTTGGCACACAAGTATTTTAGGTCATTATGGACTTTCCTTTAAAATTTGGGATTAAAAGGATAAGTGGATTGGGAGATATTATTTTTATAAAATTCATTAAAGTGAGGGATATATCATTGAATGTCACGATTTGCATTCATATTGGAATTCCCTGTATCAGCCTTTGATTTGGTGTGTGAAATCTGGACCCTCAGATCTGGGATCCAATGGCGGTCCATTGTCTCCTACCTCCAGCTCATTTTAGGAAAGTTAGAATAGTAACATGCGAGATCAGTTATATCTTTCTCTCTCCCGCATCCACCAGGAGTCTTAAAAAGAGGATTTTTGAGTTCAAGAGACTAAATTAGATCTAATGATCCTTTAATGTATAGGTTTCATATGCTATTGGGAGTTTCCCCAATATCCCGGTGGAGCTGAACTCCATGGGTACTAGCTTGCGAACCAGATCTATAAAAGGGGCTATGTCCTACCCCCTCTTCACGATGAGTAGAAAGGTGTGAGACAACCCGGGTGAGTTCAAGGAACACTACTATAGAAATGGCTTATAACATCACATTTACAGGCATCAGTTGTATACTAGAAATGAACGCCTAAACCCTACAGTGTCGGTTGAATACAAAAATCAACATCTATCTGTGAAGAGTGGCCAGACAGGGGTATCCTTTTTAATTTAAGCAACCGACGCCTAAAATTGACCGCCAAATCTAAATTTTCCAATGGGAAAAAATTACCTCCAAAAATAACATACGACATTAGTTATTAACTAATTAACCGACGACTAAAGATTTTTCATGAGACAGAAATTGGGCTCATTGTTGTCGTCGATTTTCTTGCAATAACCGACGCTGATGTGTTTTCGTGCGCTGTCCCTGCGAAAATTTTCACCCCTCTTTGACGTCAGTTTTTTATGGCAGCCGACGCTGATTGTTTTTAGTGTCGTCTATTTTGAATGACCAACGCCTATTGTTAACTTAATACACCCGCACAAGCCAGGCTCTTCCCCTTTCTCTATTTCATTCCCGATTGTGAGAGCTTAGGTCTGCCGATTCCCTACTCTGCCACCGCTGCTCGCTGCCACCACGCCTGCCGCCGCTCCGGCCACCACTCGCCTGCTTGCTGCTCACTGTTGGACACCTACTACTCGTCGTCGCCGCTCCGGCCACCGCTGGACACCTGCTGCTCGCCGTCGTCGCTCCGGCCGCCACTGGACACCTACTACTCATCGCCGTCGATTGACACATGCTCGCTTCTCGCCGTTGCCGCTCGACACAAGTACCCTCTTCCTCCTCTTCTTCTGCCTACAAGAGAGTAGAAAAAATATGGTTGTGTTTCTTTCATTAAACCCAGTTGTCGGACAAGAGGGGCAAATGGAGGAAGCAAACAACAGTACATTAGGGTTCTAATCTACCCTTTTGTCCTATATTTGATGCTAATTGTGCATATATGCTGAGTTTGGGACTTTAGTGATGGACTTTGTCCTAAGTTGCTATTTTTTAATCTAATATGAACTCTAGTCTCATCTATCCATGTTGTCTGTAGTTTATAACATCGCATTGTGAATTATTGCATGTTTGAAACTATTGAATTCTTGATTTATTATTTAATAATGCTCTATAGATTAGGTACTTATCATGTCTATTAAAATCCTATAGTAGAGACATATGAATATGAAATTAGAGCATCAATAAATCATCAATGAAACCTAGATGTGACATTAGAATGACATTCTCTGGGGTGATGGGTTCATGATATATAAGTAATGAGACCTCAATTCAATGGGGAACTTTGTCCTTGTGATTTACATACTCTAACAAGATCTGGAATGTGTTTGACCCTTGATCTAATATCCAAATTGTGAGTGATGCAATGTAAGTGAGCAAATACATGTAGTGGTGGTGAAATCTTATGTCTATGTTCTTTTATAATTCTTTTATCTTATTTTTAATTTTTGCTTTTATTTTATTTACTTCCTTACATAACTTAGTTATATAAAAAGATAGTCAACTCGATCCAACCTTGTTAATCACTTATTCTTAATTGGACTAAAATCCAAATTGGCCTTAAGAAAAAATGTCCTTAGGTTCAATCCTAAAAATTTAATGTGATCAGACCCACCTACTAATGAGTTGTGTTATATTTTGTTAGCCTAGAAACCCGTCCAAGATTTACTCATTAGGAGTAAATCTTGGATAGTCCCCAGTTTGGGACTGTTCTTGAACACCTAATCTCACTTAGGATCTAAGTGTATAATGTGTATTTGGTTTTCAAGAAAATTTTGATAGCACTTCCCCGTTTGTTCTCTAAGTACATATGTACTTGGAGAACAGCGGGGAAATGTTGTCGAAATTTTCTTGAAAACCCAATACACATTATACACTTACTAGTAAGATTAGGTGTTCAAGAATGGGATAGGTGGTACACATTTATTATATATAAGACCTTAAACTCTAAAGTTTTAGCCATAAACCCTAATCTTTCAACCCTAGACTCTAATCTTGTTCTAATATATACTTGTTTTCTCTTTGATCATAGAATGGATAGATCATGGATGTCCATTCTAAATCACTGCACCCCAAAGTTTATTTTTGGTCTTGATCAGTTTATTAGATTTGCCAAGGAACATAGGAAACAACCTGGAGATAGGTTCTACTATCCATGTAGGCATTGCGGTAACAACTTGAAAGTCAGCACTGGTGACAAAATCAAAAGTCATGTCATGTGCAACAGGATTGTACAAGGTTATACAGAATGGCACTGACATGGAGAGATTTCAAACCTAAAATCTGTGGATGTCGATAGCAGTGCTTGTGTGGAAGAAGAAATTGCCTCCGGTGATGTAGATGTGAACAAACCAGTTCCAGTAGACATCGTTGATGCGATGCTGGATAGTTTTGGGGTAGAGCACACCGGTCCACCTCCCATGTTTAGAAATATTGTGCATGATGCTGAGATATCGTTATACATAGGTTGTAAGTTTACGAATCTTAGTGTTGTGTTGAGATTGTATAAGCTGAAAGCTAACAATAGATGGAGTGACAAAAGCTTCACGTCATTGTTGTCTTTGTTGAAAGAAATTCTTCCTGAAGGAAACGAGCTGCCAATCTCAACATACCGATTAAAGAAATTGTTGTGCCCAATGGGAATGAAGTCCAAGAAGATACACACGTGCCCAAATGATTGTGTATTATTTCAAAAGGACTATGTGGATTTGAAAGATTGTCAAGGTATAAATTGACGACTTTGGGGGAGTCCAAAACTGGTTCTCCTGCCAAGGTGATGTGGTATCTACCTATAATACCACAGTTTCAACGCTTGTTTACCAATCTGATAGATGCGAAGAATTTGAGATGGCATGCAGATGTTAAGAAAAATAATGATGGGATCCTACGACATGTGTCTGATTCCCCACAATGGAAGAAGATTGATATATTGTACCCTGAATTCAGTGAAGAAGTTAGGAATCTAAGACTTGGGCTTTGTACAGATGGGATGAATCTGTATGGGACATTGAGCAGCCAACATAGCACTTGGCCAATTATGCTTGTTATATACAATCTTCCTCCCTGGTTGTGTATGAAAAATAAGTATGTTATGTTGTCGTTGTTGATATCGGGCCCTAAACAACCTAGAAATTATATCGATGTTTATCTTAAACCTTTGATTGATGACTTGAAGAAACTCTGGGGTGAAGGTGTGATGACCTATGATGCTTCACGAAGAGAGACATTTCATTTGCACGCTATGTTGTTTTGCACTGTGAATGACTTTCCAGCATATGGGAATGTGTCTGGATATAGTGTCAAAGAATCTAAAGCATGTCCTATATGTGAAGAGAACACTGATTTAATACGACTAAAACACAGCGGAAAGACTGTATATCTTGGTCATTGAAGGTTTCTTCCAAAATTCCATCTGTATCGTAAGTTGTGCAAAGCATTCAATGGACGGAATGAGGAACAGAGTGCACCTAAACCTATACCAGGGGAGGATGTTTATGAAAGAGTAAAAGACTTTGCCAATGAATTTGGTAAGAGATCACAATGTACGATGGTCACACGGAGTGACAAATATTTATTCAAGAATAATCAATATTTTGGGATCTTCCTTATTGGAGTTCTTTGGCAGTCAGGCATTGTATCGATGTCATGCACGTTGAGAAAAATGTATGTGATAGAGTCATCGGTACTCTGTTAAATATTCCAGGTAAGATTAAAGATGGGATAAAATCCAGAATGGACCTACGTGAAATGGGAATAAGGACAGAATTAACAGAAGTAGTTAGTAGCGATCGGAGAACATACTTACCTCCCGCTTGTTACACGTTGTTGAGAAAGGAGAAGAAAGCTTTTAGTGAATGCTTGGTAAATGTTAAGGTGCCACAGGGTTACTCATCCAACATCCGTACATTGGTATCAATGAAAGATCTGAAGTTGATAGGTCTTAAATCTCATGATTGTCATACTCTAATGTAACAAATATTGCCCGTGACAATTTGATCTATATTGCCGAAGCATGTAAGGTTTGCAATCACCAGACTTTGTTTCTTTTTCAACAGTCTGTGCAGCAAAGTTATTAACCCTGATACTCTCGATAAATTGCAAAGAGAAGTGGTTGTTACCCTGTGTCAGCTTGAGATGTATTTTCCTCCTTTGTTCTTTGATATCATGGTAAATCTTGTTGTCCACTTGACTAGGGAAGTGAAAATATTGGGACAAGTTTTCTTGCATTGGATGTATCCCTTTGAACGATACATGAGCGTTTTTAAAGGTGATGCTCAAAACTGTTATCAGCCTGAAGGGGGTATTATTGAGGGTTATGTGGCGAGAGAGGTTATGGATTTTTGCAATGACTTTCTGAGTGCTAATGACGCTCCTGTTAATGACAAGAATATTGAGGAGCATTTTAGCAAAGGAATTTTGGGATCACGGATGAAAGTAATCAGTCATGAGCAGTTGGAACAAGGTCACTTGTATATTTTACACAACATCGACGAAGTGAGTGTTTATATCAAGGAACATACCAATTTCACCAAGAGACAATATCCTCGAGCCAATTCAATGTGGCTTGCTAGAGAGCATAACAAGACATTTATTAAGTGGTTTGAAGATAAAGTCTTACATCAACTATCTCAAACACTAGATAATCTTACTGAAACTATCAAATGCCTCGCCTTTAAACCAAAATTGAATGTTATGTCTTATGAAGGGTATGACATAAATGGATTCTCATATTACATAAAGTGTCAAGATGATAAGAGTTTTGTCCAAAATAGTGGGGTCACCCTTTAAGCGTCTTCATTATTTTTGCAAGTGCAAAGGATAAGAGTCCACGTGAAGCTAAAATGTCATATTATGGTGTCATTGAAGACATATGAGAGTTTGACTAAGTAGATTTTAGAATTCCGCTCTTTAAATGTAATTGGGTTGATAACACCAAAGGAGTTATAATGGATGAATTGGGTTTCACATTAGTGAACTTTGATAAGATTGGCGAGAAGGGTGAACCATTCATATTGGCATCACAAGTGAAATAAGTATTTTATATCGATGGTCCTGCAAATGATAAATGGTTGGTTGTTCTTCATGGTAAAATACAGTTCATTGAAGATCCTATAGATGAAGAAGAGTACTATGATAAGTATGATGACTCCAGTCCATTCTCAGTTGGGTTGCCAACACCACCAAATATTAAAGCTAATGATGACTTGTATGTGCGCGAAGATCACAATGAAGGATTGTTAATTGATAAAAGATCGCAATATTAGAGGCATGCATGTTTATATTTTTTTATATGTTTTATTTTTTTGAATGTGAACTTTACAATGTGAATGTGAACTTTACAATGTGAATTACTTTACAATGTGAATGTGAACTTTACAATGTGAATGTGAACTTTCAGATGGCTGAGCATTCTCCTGATGACCGTGTTGATGATTACCGTGAGGGTGAGGACGTCAATGTGTCGCCTCACAATGTAAGTTTTAAAAATATATCCCTGAGGTTTCTATCTATATGTTCATTTATAGTTATATCATGTAAGTGTGTTTTTTTTGTCAAATTTTAGGTTGGTGATGTACCCCCTGAAGAAATTGGGGTACTTGATGAGAAGCAAAAAAAATTGAGAAAGTGAGGGGCATCACAATGATGAACAAGTTACTACAACAAAGGGGCAATGGACCCAAACTGGTTGTGGATTTTGATCATGCAGGAAATCCAGTTGGAGTGAACCGCAACTTATTTATTTCATATCTTGGGGTTCTTACTCGTAGCCATTGTAGTCCTATTTTTGAATCATGGCATAAAGTTCCTAAGGGGAAGAAAGACTTAGTGTGGAAGGAACTATGTGTGAGTTATTATTATTTGCAATTCTATTTTTGTAGATTACTAATTTTTAGGATACTAGTTAATAACAAATTTATTTTGCAGAGTATATTTGATCTGGATGAAAAGTTGCATCGTAAATGCATGATGCAACGTTGTGGGAGGGTCCTAAGGAACTATAGGACAAATCTCACCCGAGATTACATACACGATGCCGAGAAGAGGTTCTTGATTGATTTCCAATTCTAGACATTGATCACTTTTTGACTAACTCTACACTAATAATTTTTGTTTGTATTCTCTTTGAAAAATAAATTTAGGCAAAAGGCAGCCACTGAGAAATGGAACTACCTGGACACCAAAGACTGGGATGACTTTGTTACTCAAAGAAAAATGGATGAATTCAAGATATTAAGCATCACTCCCAATTTAATTAATATATGTTCTTATATATTCACCTATTCAAGATTAACCTTTAGTGTTACTAACCAAATCAATGTGCTTACTAACAAGGCTATCGGCGATGCTCAAAGAGCAAGACGTGCACTGAATGTGCATGACCACACAATGGGACCAAGAGGCTATGCAGGCATTCGCCTAAGACTACAAGATGAGTCTATTGCTCAGTCTGCTGCTACTCAGGAGTCCTCTACTATTGGTCCTGCACCTCTGCCTTGCCATGCTATGTGGATAGCTGGGAGGCAAAACAAGAAGGGAGATATAATGAAGCCCACAACTACTGAGGCGGCTGCAAAAATGGTAAAATTCAACTCTTAGAGCAATCAATCGATATTGTATATTGTTATGTTTACTTACCAATTTCTGTTTATAGCGATTAGCGGGAGCTACACGAGCATAGGAAGGAAGGCAAGTTCATCCCTGAGGGCACAAGGGATGAATTGATAGTTTCTCTAGGTAACCTAGAGCATCCTAGACGTGTAAGGGGTACAGGCACTGTTATGGGCATCAAAGCATTCTTTGGGCCATCACAACGCAAACCAGTCCTAAAAGCGGGACTTTCACAAGCTGAGGTAACTTATTCTTTTTTTAGAATGTTATTACAAAAGAGAATTCAATAATCAGAAGCTAGTGTTTCTTTTATCCATGTATAGGTAGATCAGTTAATTGATAGGAGAGTCGAGGAAGCACTTGATAGGAGAGTCGAGGAAGCACTTGATAAGAGAGTCAATGAAGCAATTAGCAAGTGGCAGGCGCCTCAGACTGTCACTCAGACAGTACCTGTGTCAGACCGCTCTTTTCTTACTACAGAGGTTGGGAGTAATCATGTAGACCCACCACCTAGCATGTCCGCTGTAAGTATTTTTATGACATATATAGTATCTAGTCTTTTCAAGATGATATGTTTATGTATATATGTATATAACATTCTTGACGTAAATTTGTAGGGGTTGAAGCCATGTCGTCTAAAAAGTCAAGAATATATTGTTGTAGATGCACAGGCTTACCCAGCCCTTCTAGGGGAGATGATTCATGGGACTCCAGTACCAGCTGGTGCGGTTCATGTGAGCCCAATACATATACTCCCCGATTGGAGGGATCTTCCACTGCCATATGCCCATCCAAATTCTGAAATGCTTGGTGAGGCAGAAGGTAGAGTGATAATGTGGCCCAAAGCGGATGTCGTGTATACTAATATTGTATGGTAAATTTACATTACATTAATTTGTTAGTGTGTATATATGAATCAATTGATATGAAATTATATATACAGGTCAAAAGGAAGACACCCACTACATCTCGGCCTCCACCTCCAGCTTCTAAAGTACCAAGTTGTCTTCCAAGGGACCTACACGCCTCGTTTGATTCTAATTGTAGGGGTATGGCAGTATGGATAGGTGAACATGTTTCAAATTGCCCTATAAATGTTACTATTCCGGAGGATGTTGCAGGTCAGTCATACGATAACAATCTATTTATACAAGTTTTTCATACATATTAATACATACGTAATGCAAGTTTTGCATACGCATTAATGCATACGTATTAATGCAGGTCAATCATACGATAACAAGCTATTTATACAAGATATTTTGGAGTTATTTTGTTATGACTGGATGAACACATCTATGATAGAGCTGTGGATATGGTGATATCTTGTTTATACATCCATATACCTTATTGTATATACGGTGATCTGGTTTCTTATATATTAATGCATATGTAATACATGTTTTGCAGCCACTTACATATGATATGTACATATTTTGCATTTTCCCATGTGGGATTTTTGGTTCTATTTTTTATTAGTCTTGTAGATACAGACCCTTCTTCAGTTACTTCATACTGCTGTGATGCTTTTGAATATTTTGGTAAAAATAAGAAGATGGTGATAATAGCTCCATTCAATGTCAAGTAAGTTTACTTTGCTAGTAATTTGGACTTAAGAAAATTATATTTTTATTGTGGATTTTGAGTTATTAATTTTTAACTTTCTTACCTATAGTGGTAGGCATTGGGAGTTACTAGTTATTGTCCCCAAGATGTTCACTGTCTATTATCTAGATCCTGTGGGGAAGGAATTGAATACATTATATGGACACACAATGAAAAGGCCATTATTCCTGTGAGAAATATTTCATATTTTTATATCTGTTAATATATGTTATTACATTACTATTTAATTATGCAATTTAATGTGTTACATTAACATGTAGGGCTTTAGAAAAGTTCAAAAAAGCTGGAGGAAAGGTCCCCAGGAAAAAGAATCAGCCACTAATTTGGGAGAATGTGAAAGTAATTTCCCGACTTCAGTGTATATATTATTTATGTGAAATGTGCTTATTTGTATTTTTGAATATTTTGTATGTTTCAATTTATAGTGTGCTACACAAGACAATGGTTGGGCATGTGCCTACTATGTGATGCAATTTATGGACCTAATCGTCAAATATCTCGTAATGAAAATCGATACTATACATCAGGTATTATATATACTCTCATTAGATAATATGAAATATATCAGTCTTATTATATATTATTAATTATATATATACGTCATTCTCTTTGCAGGTGTTTAAAACTGACTTCAGCACAGGTAGAAAGTTATTAGATGTACATACTCCCTATATGAGGGAGGAATTAGATGTTGTAAGAGAAGAATGGGCAAAAGCCCTATAAGTAGTGGGAATTTTTAAAATAATTGGGACAATGATGACGATGATGAATAAAGAATGATATTTCTAAACTTTGTTCTCATAATTATTTTTGTGTGAATGTGAATGACTTTTTCTAATCAATACATGAATGTCTGCATGTGAAAAGAGATGAAATTAATGGAGCTGAATGTGAATGTAAATGACTTTGCAGGTTTCTACATGTATCTGATCAATACATGTGTCTGAATGTGAATGACTTTGTAGGTTTGTGGCCTGTTGTTGGCTGATATCAATGGATGTTGTAAACCTACAGTTCAGAACTGAACTGTAGATTATGCATCCTGCTGACCAGCCATACAGTAAGCCTGCAAACTGATAAGAAAAAAAAATCAGAACATAGGCGTCGGTTATTTGTATAAAACCGACACCAAAGACATATGGAGTCGGTTATTAGCAAAAAACGGATGTCTCTTCCATGGCTGGTGTCAGTTATCTGTAAGAATTGACGCCTATTGTGGCCAGGTACCACGACCGTGTTGGGAAGCACGGCCGTGCTGGTAGGAATATGGCGTCGGTTATTCACATCAAACCAACATTTTTATCCTGTTACGGCGTCGGTTATTAGTGAAAAACCGACACTTATAGTTCCCTTGCTTACACATTTTCGGTGGCTGGAAGGGTTATGGCTTCGGTTTTTATTTATTAACCAACGTCTTTAACAATTATATAGTGTCGGTTTTCTTTAATAACCGACGCCTGTAGTTCCCTTGCTGGCGCGTTTTCGGTGACGGGAAGGGTTATTGCATCGGTTAGAAACTGACGCTGAAGATGTCGATTTTTAACGGCGCCCACTTGGGTGTCACTTGCAAACCGACGCTAAAGGGTCTAAATAACTAACACCAAAGGCCTTTTCTATAGTAGTAGAACTCCCTATTACCTCCATTTTACCTGAAGAACAACACATGTTGGGGTCTCCATTCAGATTGGTGCTCTCATTGGCGGTGTTGTGGCTTGCATCGAAGTAGCCACCTCCACCAACAGAAGAAGGGTCGGTCAGCTTCGGGGGATCTGGTCGAAGTTGCCCGCGAAGACAGATGCTCCAACCTGGCCTTAGTGGGAAGTCAACACACAGATTGACCGTGGCCTAGCGCTGGCTCGTGAGTAGGAGCGTCGAGAGGTTGAAGGAGAGAAAGGGGGATATTATGTCCCTACCCTCGACTTTGATGTAGAAGGTGAAGGGTTAAAGGGTCGTTTGATCCTAAGTTTTGTCTCGATCAAGTGGGGATGGGCTACTAAGGTGGCAATCTATGGTTGGCCTGGCCTGGTCCGCATGGAAAAGGCCGGATTAGAGACTGAGTTATGCCCGTGGTAGCCAGCGATTCGCTCAAAGGTAAGTTATTTTGCGTAAATCCTAACTATTTATGGGTAACTTAGATCAAGACAAATTATATATAAAAGTTGATCAGAAAAATATGTAGATTATAATAAAAACATTTTTGAAGCCTAAATCAGTTCATGGTTCAAAAAGTACATAAAGTTGTTATCTTTAATGCTTTCATGAGTAAGAAATCCTAATTTGATGAGTAATGAATTTGGGAAAAGTAATATGGATGTTTTATGAGAATATTAACCTGTTATTCATAAAAAGGATGTTTTGAATCTAAAAGGATAATCCATGTGCTTACTTGGCTAATTTAGGGTTTCGTATGTATAAAGTGCATTAATGGGCTTAGAAACCCTAATCTAGGTGTTAATGATTTTTAATGAGTTATATTTCAAGATCATTTGTATGAGATGATACTAGGAAGATCATAAGACAAATTGACTACAAAGAGGCTTTAATATGAGTAATTGGATAATTAGGGTTTTGAACATAGAATTATTGTTTTAGGGTTTTGTTGACCTAAAAAGGTAAAGATTGAGAAATAAATCTAAAGAACCTTAATGCATCCTAATGAGACTTCCCAAGTCAATAAAGAGGTGTTTGGTATGTGATGGTAACAATTAGGTGTTATACATGTTTTTAGGATCAAGGGTGGCTTGATTTGGTTGCTTACTTGCTTGATTGGACATCTAGTTGGATTTGGATATCTTGCTTCTTTGACTCATAATCAGGTATGTGGTTACACTTATGACTAATCGCTCTAGTTTCACAGTGATTTTTGAGGTTTTACCGATTGCTTGAAATTAACTGCTTGGTTGACATTTATTTCATGCAACTATAAAGTGATTATGTCTATCAACATAAATATATGTGCATGATTGGCTCAGATTCTAGTCCTCCTCTGTAGCTTTGAGTACTTATGAGAAATGGATGACCTAGTTCATGGTCTACCCTTTGGGGTAGGATCATCAAGTTATCATGAGTCGATGTTTGGTCTACCTTTGAGGAGGATCATACGACTATAAGACCCTATGTGTTGGTCTACCCTTGGGGTAGGACCATAAGGGGCTAATTGGGATCTACCATATGAGAAAGGTAGGATCCATGTCCACTACAGGGATAGCACAGAGGCTTGGATATTTCAGGATTGAGTAGTTATGTTTAATACATAAAAGTTTGATCTGTTAAGAAATAATTTGGTTGCATTATGTTGTTACAAATAGATGTAAGATTTTGGTTCCCCCACATACCGGTATAATTCATTATGTGGACCGTCGTTTTGTTTGTCGACATTTTAGGTTAAAGTCCCTCAAATCCTATATTTTGCAGGGTATGTGAAAAGAAATTTTTTATCCTGTTTTAAGCTTAGTTGTGGTAGAATTTATTAACTATTTTTTATTATTTGCAAAACCATATGATCATGCTTTTGGATAACGGCTCTAGCCTCTTGGTCTCCCTTAATTAGGGGTTACCGAGGGATGGGGTCATTACAATTGGTATCAAAGCATGGTTTTCCATTTAATCTCTAATAATTATTAAATTTTACAAACTCTTTAGAACCCAAGGGAGTTGTGAGAGAATTTTCCAATGATGGAGGTGGATCACAATCCGGGGGATGGCAAGATTTCCCTTCGCCCCGCTAGTCGGTCTATGAGGACTTTCGGATTATGTGTGACTGTCTGGCCAAAATCGGAGGATTTGACTCAAAATAAGATACCTCTGGGTCTTCTGTCATTTGTCTTCATCCCTTCTCTACCCCGTTCATTGAATAACTTTAAGAGATTAGGGTTTCTCTCTCTCTCCACCACCGTCTTGAGTTTTAGGAATAAGGATTAAATAATCCTCCACTAAATAATAAAAAGCATGTAAGAAAGATGTCATGAACATAAGTTTTGATAATTATAAACTTAGACTGAGATTAGTTGCATGCTTAGGTTGCATGGTATGTGTTGTTGTGCCCTTGGATACCCCTTAGGATAACACTAAGGCTAGATCATAGGAACATGAGGAGAGAGATAGCCTTGGAGGAAGGAGACTCCAGGAAGAGATCTGATGCATCCTTTGAGGACGTTGCCCAATGCAAAACCTTAAGCGGTGGATAGAGAAAGAGAAGACATGATGAGTTGGACATAATAGTTGACCACACATGTATATATGTAGGTTGGACATGCATGCTCTGCACAGAGGTGGTTAGTGTGCAAGAGAAACATAGACTATGTGTGGTGGTCTGACCCCTAGTGCCTTGTCATGACCCGACCTTGGGTGGGTCGTGCCTGTTAAGGGTGAGGGATAGCTCCCTCATTGCGAAGGTTAGTGGTGACCATATAGGGATCCTTATGGGCATATATGAGCATAAAAGAGGCATGAACCTACATATAAGTGAGTGGCAGCAAGGCTGGAAGCATGTTTTGAGACCTAAGCCATAAGGGTTATGCCTGATAGTTTTGAGATAGGCATGCAGAGCTATGGATGATCTTGCCCGGACATAAGTTTTAATGGTACGTTTCACCTAGGTAGGGATATGCGTGCATCCTTAAGAGCTTGACCCGTCTTCTGAGAGAGAACCTCCAGTGGTAGGACCAGTTGTGGGGTTAGCTCTAGAGAGAGAGACCCGATGAAGAGGGTTGGAGACTAGACTATGAGATATAAGGAACCATGCAGAGCTTTGGTGTGATGTGGCCTAGAATGGACGACCCCAATAGATGTGTGGAGTTGCTTCATGCATGATCCAAATAGGTTGTTGTGCCTTAGATAACTTTAGAGGAACCAAACCCTAGGAAAGGGAAGGAGGCTTCCTGAATGAACGAATAGATGATATGAGTGCCTACCTTTTAGGTGTAGGGAAGAGAATTCCAAAGACCCTAAAAGAGGTATGGTATGATGACAAGTTGTGAGGCCTTGCACCCAGTTGGCTATCCTTGTGCAAGACTCTAAGGGTTGTTCACGTGGAAGAGTGTTAGGGAGTATATGTTATATCTTGTATAGGTTCATGTTCGAACAACTGAGCATGCATATAGACGATGATGCATAAGAGGTGAACCTGGGGTTCCTAGACCAAAGAGGGGAAGTAGTAGTACCTGGTGCACATGATGCTCACGAGGCTGATTGAGTTCATAGGAATTAAGCACGACACCCCTTCCCATGTATTAGTACAAAAGGAAACCCCACTTGAATTAAGGTATATGTTTGATGAACCACTCACACAAATTGGTGACATATGCATGTATGAGATTGGTCCAATCGTGACGAATAATGAATAAGTATGACATATCAAGGAACTTAGCATGGTTTAATAGGTTGTATCCTTGCTAGCCACGTGCATAGGTAGCTAGATAGGAGTTGTGCATATACATGATGATATAGGCTTTGGATGCCAGGACGTTTTGTGATCTCTGTTACTATCAAGTGATAGTTTTCTCCTGTCATGGGAAACCCTTCATGTAGAAGAAGGTACCAACCTTTGTTTAGGTTTGGGGTAACCTTGAGATGTCACTTATAAGAGATTGATGAGCTAAGTGTAAGAGCACATAATATGAGCATGAATCTATAGACACATTTGTGACCATCTCTAAGGGGCATTAGGATATGTTTCTATAAGGTAACATGTATGGGGCCATACCAAGTTGGGAAGGCCGCCATGATTCCTATGAAGGGATGCAAGGTTAACCATGAGTGCCTAAAGAGAGATGATGAAGATTGGGGTGAGGATTCAAGGATGAGATGTACTTCAGTATCAGCAAAGGAACCACAAGCTATAGTAGAATCCTAAGTCAATACGAAGGTCAAGTAGGGATAAGACTGATAAGAGTAGGAGTTGTTTGCTCCCTGAATGCACAAGACCACAGGGTCAAGAGGTAACAACTACATTTGCCCGAGTCCCATGAGTTAGGAGGTTGGCCACCTTCATGAGTTCATGGGGCCTAAGGGGTAAATGTGAGAGGCACTCCCTAGATGCATAAGGGTAAGATCGCCCTAAAAGTATTGGCACCCTAGAGACCTTGAGATAATGGACTAAGGATTGAACATAAGAGTAATGTTAAGACCCAGGAGTGTTTGGAAACAACCTTTCCATGGATGTGAACATAATTGAGATATTCATGGTGTGGAATCATGAGAAGTATGTTTCAACCTAGACTAGGAAGGGTAATAATGGCAAGGTGTGATGCACCATCTCTACTCTTGGAACGGGATGAACTTTGTATTTGGACTACAGCCAAATGCTTATTTCATCGTGTTATGGGTGTGAGAGATATGACAAAATGCATGCCATATACTAAGGATAAAGGTGATAGGATTTGAAACCCTTCTATGATGATTGAGGATGAAGGAAGTACCACACCCTTTGGAGTATATATTGGATAGGTGTTTTGAAAGTGTAAGGAGAACGAGGATAATATGAGAAAGTACCTACCTATTGTAGTTTGAATTTTTTGAGTTACCAATTTGGGTTTGATAATTGAGATGATGGAAGTAAGATCTTGAAGTTTTCTTGACTCACATAGACCTAAACATGAGACAAGGATGGAATGAAGGATGAATGTCTATGTTTTCACCATCATCTAGCACATAAGGAAATGAGATAATCTCAACTAAAAATATCTAACTAGTAGATAGGCTGGAAGAGATGGCTAGATGAACCCTACGATTGCTACAAGATGAGACCTGTATGGCTAACATCCAGATACAATCAGACCTATTGGTCGGATTACGGGTTACCCGATTAGCCTAGATTTTGAGGAGATAAAAGGTTTGTTAGGGAGAACCTCAGATGCACCTCTCAGGAAGTAGGTGGTGAAATCCATTACTAGAGTATTTTAGGGTTTTTGAGGATTCCCCCTAGAAGAATTATGTTGTGTAAGAAGCTCATAATTCTACGTACATTGAAGACCTTGGTATTACCAATATGGTTAAGGTTTACAGCGGTACCTCGAAGGCCTAGGATGAAGAAGGATATAGAGGTACATGTGGTTAGTTACCATACAAGCCAGAGGGTCAAGGCCAAATACCAATAACCTAGTGGATTGCTACATATAATGAGGAATCCCTGAGAGAAAATGGGAGCAGAACACCATGGACATTGTGGTGGGTCTCCCCTAGACCAAGAGAGGTAAAGATGCAATATGAGTTATGGTAGATCGCCTTACCAAGTCAACACATTCCCTTATCTAAGAGAGCACTACCAGTGTGATAGATCTGGTTGAACCATATATTTATGAGAGGGAGATAGTTAGAATGCACAGTGATCTGAGTTCAAATGGTCTTGTGTATGGCCTTAAGTTTGCTTCCATGTTGTGGAAGTAGGTACAGGAAGAACTTGATTCTAGATTGAAGTTTAGCGCAACATATCACCCCCGAATGGTGGACAGTCAAAAGAGTATGATCCAGATGTTAGAGGGTATGTGCTTGTTTGGGTGATTCATGGGAGGAGTTCCTCTCCCTAGTAGAGTTTGCTTCTTATGATAGACACCAAAGCCAGTATCAGGATGTATGAAACTCTTTATGGGAGGTTGTGTCGGTCACTGCCTCATTAGGGTGATGTCGGTGAGAGGACCTTGTGGTGGAGGTCAAAGAAACCACAATGTATGTAGATGGAGTCGCTTTGATCGAGCAATGGCTGAGAAAGCCCAGAATCGATAGGAGTCACATGTTGATACAAAGCAGACTGACTTGTAGTTCACTGTGGGTGAGCATGTGTTTTGAAAATTTGACCCCTCCGAGCTATACCTAAGAAAGTTGAATCCCCGGTACATGGATCCATTTGAGATGGATTGGTGGAGTTGCTTATGTTTAGCCTCACCCCTCAGGATAACACGATGTAAGATGGGCTACTGGAGTGGTGAGAAATAGAAGAGGAAAGGTTTTGCTGTATTACAGAACCTGGCTGCAGCCAGAAGTACACGATGGCATATATACAATCGTGTATAGTGGGTCTTAAAATCGTGGAGGATCGTTTCTTAAGAGTGTCTGCTATAGAAGTTGATGATAGGCAAACGTTTGATATGTTATGGGGGAATAATGTGGCGCCATGGAGAATCACCCCGATGTTCAGGGAGCTAAAGAAAAAGATTGTGGAAGACGACATTAGGGGATCTTTGGTGCATAAAGTGATCAATTTAGTCCTGAGGGAGATAGGTATTTGGGGCAGACATTGGGATGACATTTTCATTAATTCCTTCCAAGAGACCCTCCCACAAAAGATCAGGGGTATGCTGCAGATGGAGAATAATAACGTGCCTTATATACAGATATCATCAAAGGAGGACTGAGTGTTGGTTATGTGTTTCTCTTCTTTTTGGGGGCAAAATACAGGAGTTTTGTACGGGTGGGTTTGGTGTGATCCAGGTGAATATAGGGTGTTTTCTATGATGGGGAAATACCTGTATTTATATATGAGCAGGAGTTGTACATTTTTGGTGATATCGCCTACACGGGGAGGGTAGGATGAATAAAAGTACCTCCCGGCTTCTTAAAAAAACATGATGTATGATGTGATCCATGTGTCCGATCTAGAGCACTATGTGATGTACCCGAGTCATGTGTTGAGCATTGAACCTATTGAACTCCAAGGGAGGATGACATATCATGAGTTATGTATGGGGATTCTAGATACCAAGGTGAAAGAACTCAGATGTAAGAATATAAGATGATAAATGTTCTTCAGAATCACCATGGAGAGGATGAAGCCACATGGGAGCCAATGATGGACATGGGAAAGTCTTATCCTGATTGTTTGTATGTTTGGTGGAATTTTGATGGCAAAATTCCTATAAGAGGGGAAGGATGTTACAACCCCAATTTTTGGGCTTGAAGGGCTTGAAATGCAATTTCTCCAATAAATCTATGATCATGGAAATTATATGATTTATGTGTGTTGAATGGATTTCCTTTATAATATGTTAATGAGTCCAATATGATTAAAAGAAAAAGAAGAAATCAAATAATGCATTATTAAGAAGGAAATTTGAGATAATGATGAAAATATCAGGAATATGTGGAAAGATGTATGATTGATCATCATGGATGAGATTTCGAGTCCAGGTGATTTCTAATGGTAAAAGAAATCCAAATAAAGGAAAATAAAAGAATAAAAGAGAAAATATGCATAAAATATGCCTTAATAAGTGATAACTTGCTTATTAATAAAAGTCTCTCATACTTTCAAAATTGGGTCCCAAACTTGGCACACAAGTAGTTTAGGTCATTATGGACTTTCCTTTAAAATTTGGGATTAAAAGGATAAGTGAATTAGGAGATATGATTTTTGTAGGAATCCTTAAAGTGAGGGATATATCATTGAATGTCACAATTTGCATTCATATTAGAATTCCCTGTATCAGCCTTTGATTTGGCGCGTGAAATCTGGACCCTCAAATCTGGGATCCAATGGCGGTCTGTTGTCTCCTACCTCCAACTCATTTTAGGAAAGCTGGAACAGTAACATGTGGGATTAGTTATATCTTTCTCTCTCCCTGGTCCACTAAGAGTCTTGAAAAGAGGATTTTTGAGTTTGGGAGAGTAAATTGGATCTAATGATCCTTTGATGTCTAGGCTTTGTGCGCTATTAGGAGTTTCTCCAATATCCCGATGGAGCCAAACTCCATGGGTACTGGCTTGAGAGCTAGATCTATAAAAGGGGCTTTGCCCTCCCCCTCTCTGCAGTGAGTAGAAAGGCACGAGACAACCCGAGCGAGTTCAAGGAACTCCCTACTACCTCCATTTTGTTAAAGAACAACACTTGTTGGGGTCTCCATTCGGGTTGGCACCCTCATCGTTGTGGCTTACATCGAAGCAGCCGCCTCCACCAACAGGAGAAGGACCGGTCAACTTCGAGGGATCTATCCAAAGTTGTCCGTGAAGACGGATGCTCCAACTTAGCCTCAGAGTGGGAAGTCAATGCATGAATTGATCATGGCCTGGCGCTGGCTCGCAAGCATGAGCGTAGGGAGGTTGAAGGAGAGAAAGGGGGATATTACGTCTCTACCCTAGACTTTGATGCAGATTGCGAAGGGTAAAAGGGTCGTTTGATCCTAAGTTTTGCCTCAACCAAGCAGGGACAGGCTATTGAGGTGGCAATCTATGGTTGGTCTGGCCTGGTCCACATGGAAAAGGCCAGATTAGAAACTGACTTGTGCACGTGGTAGCCATCGATTGGCTAAAAGGTAATTTATTTTGCATAAATCCTAACTATTTATGGGTACCTCAGATCAAGACAAATTATATATGAAAGTTGATCAGAAAAATACATAGATTGCAATCAAAATAGTTTTAAAGCATGAATATGTTCATAGTTCAGAAAGTACATAAAGTTTCTATCTTTAATGCTTTCATGAGTAAGAAACCCTAATTTGATGAGTAATGAAATTGGGAAAAGTAATATGGATGTTTTATGTGAATATTAACATGTTGTTAATAAAAAGGATGTTTTGAATCTAAAAGGATAATCCATGTGCTTAATTGGCTAATTTAGGGTTTCATATGTATAAAGTGCATTAATGGGCTTAGAAATCCTGATCTAGGTGTTAATGGCTTTTAATGAATTATATTTCAAGATCCTTTGTATGAGATTATATTAGGATGATATTAGCTAAATTGATTATAAAGAGGCTTTAATATGAGTAATTGGATAATTAGGGTTTTGAATATAGAATTGTTGTTTTACAGTTTTGTTGACCTAAAAAGGTAAAGATTGAGAAAAAAATCTAAAATACCTTAATGCATCCTAATGAGACTTAGAAACCTTAGAAAGGTATCCCAAGTCAATTAAGAGTTGTTTGGGATGTGATGGTAACAACTAGGTGTTATACATGTTTTCAGGATCAAGGGTGGCTTGATTTGGTTGCTTACCTTGCTTGATTGGACATCTAGTTGGATTTAGATATCATGCTTCTTTTGACTCATAACTAGGTATGTGGTTACACTTATGACTAATCGCTCTAGTTTCATGTTGATTTTTGAGGTTTTACTAGTTGCTTGAAAATAAATGATTGGTTGACATTTATTTCATGCAACTATAAAGTGACTATGACTATCACCATAAATATATGTGCATGACTGGCTCAGATCCTAGTCCTCCTCTGTAGTTTTGAGTACTTGTGAGAAATGGATGATCTAGTTAATGGTCTACCCTTTGGGGTAGGATCATCAGGTTATCATGAGTTGGTGTTTGGTCTACCTTTAGGTAGGATCATATGACTATAAGACCCTTGGGGTAGGACCATGTGTTGGTCTACCCTTGGGGTAGGACCATAGGGGCTAATTGGGATCTACCATATGAGAAAGGTAGGATCCATGTCCAGTGCAGGGACAACACGTAGGCTTGGATATGTCAGGATTGAGTAGTTATGTTTAATACGTAAAGTTTGATCTGTTAAGCAATAATTTGGTTGCATTATGTTGTTATAAATAGATGCAAGATTTTGGTCCCCCACATACCAATATAATTCATTATATTGTCCGTCGTTTTATTTGTCGACGTTTTAGGTTTATCAAAAAGTGGATATTCCTTTAAAGTGACATTGATTAAACAAATCTTAATAAAGAATTGGAGGATTGTAGATAGATAGTTTCTTATTTGGGTAAAGTCCCTCAAATCCTATATTTTGCAAGTTATGTGAAAAGAAAAAAATTATCCTATTTTAAGCTTAGTTGTGGTATAATGTATTAATTGTTTTTTATTATTTGCAAAACCATATGATCTTGTTTTGGGATAATAGATCTAGACTCTTTGTCTCCCTTAATTGGAGGTTACCGAGGGGTGGGGTAGTTACATTGTTCTTCTTGATCATCACAAGCTGTAATACTTTTTGCTATTTTTGCCCACAATGAGGAGTGTGGTATGAATGAAATAGAATCTTGGCTCAAATAAAAAATAAAAAATCTATCCATAAACCTCAAATGAATTTAACGATCAAACATATGCTTAAAATGTAAGTAATATTCCTTAATAATGTAAATAACACTTCATGGATCACAAATGCATAGGTAATGACTAAAATGTAATTAGTAAGAAATTGAATGGGATGAAATAAAAATATATGCTAAATAGAGTTCTTTAGTTCTTAAATAATAAATGATAAGAATATATGAGTTAATGTCAAAAATAATGGTCTTAATCACAAAATCTATAAAATTACTTAATTCATGCGTATAAGGATAAAATAACTCTATCCATGTAAAATTAATAGGACCCTGGTGATTATTGATGAAAAGTGAAATACATAATATCATATATAATAATATATAACTAAATCCTTGATTGTGTTAGAACTCATAAAAGGAAGTTTCAAAGGGGTTTCTACGAGTCCTAATTATTCTAGTTGTAAAGTTTCAACCTAAGTAGATAATTATAGATATCTCAAATGTATTAGACAAGCCCAATATAAGAAGGAGTATATTGTGTTTCATTTAAATCATATAATTCTTCCACATCTTTGTTTTATTGGCTTTCCTAAAGATATTGTTGCCATGTTGGTTTTAAACTTGCCAAAACCTTCATGATCGCATGACTGCATTCCTTCTCTTGCCCCCAATTTCTTTTCTGTCTATTGTAGTTGCAGTTTATGCTCCTTGCCTAGTCAACATGTCTCACCCTAACTATCCTTTCCCTTACTTCCTCTATTTCCTCTCCTAACCCTCTCCACTTCTTCTCAAATCATATACGCATCACAGACCTATATATATAGGTATATGGACATATACCTACCTCATGTATCTGAGTACCTCGTATCCCTACCCTACCTTCATCTCTCTTGAACCCAACTTCTGGTATTTGCATTTTCAAAACCTTGAGCAGATAGTGTTTTCCTGAGCAACTTGACCCATGCTCCATCGCGATAGAAAAGGGACAATGATTTCTAACCATAGGGCCCAATTGTCTTCGACCATCTGTACTTCATCGGTAAACCTTGATTCCTCTTCGTTGTAGGGTCTACCACACAGGTCGAGGTCATAAGTTGTTGTTGATCATGTTCATCTGACCTTTGACTTGTCTCCTTTCTACCTGACATGATGGTGTTTGCCCCTCAGTATTCGACCACCTTACATTGGGCAATTGACTAATCATGTGACAGTGAGCAGCATGGCCGACGAGAGAGCTCAACAAGTCTCACAGTGAGCGACAATGATGATGGTGTCATGCTCGGTGCATGCCCCACACCCGACTACATGATTGATTCACAACTCTGAACCCTGATTCACGTCATCCTTTGTCGCCCAGGGGAACCAGCGAAGATGATGGTACGAGTGCTCTTACATCTTTGCCCCTCTTTGTAGATTTACTTTTGTCCAAGTGTCGAGGGTATTTCTATCTTTTTTCGTGCCTAGTTTTTCTCCTAATCATATTTTTGTTTGAGTGGGCCTGATGCCTCATGGACAACATTGATAGGTTTGGCTTTTGGAATGGATAAGGTAGTAAAAATGGTTGGTTGAAAATTTTTGGTTGGTATGTTATTTGAAGATTCATGTTAAATTATTTATAACTCATAAAAAAGATATGTTTTGGAATTGTGGAGGTTTTCTCTATCTATTGGTATAGTTCTCATCACATATGTATGATCTAATAAATATATGATATTTATGGATTTTTCTTAATTAGATAAGATTTCTAAAATTCATAACTAGTAATATATAAGTCAGATAAACAACATAAAATATGAAATGAAGTCAGAAAAATATAATCTATGAGATGGCATGGTTTTTATATCCTAATTTAATAACAATAAAAAGATAACTTTAGGGTTTATACAATTAATGTAAACCTAACCCTAATCTCATATATGTCTTTAAAGGTAGCTTGTGAACTAAGATGGAATTAGGGTTGGCTTTGGACTTATATTAATTGGACATGAGGTATGTTGCATTCCCCATGAGTCATATTGACTAATTACTTTCTTTACATTTCTCTTGAGCCTCGTAGAGGTATCTTGGTGATTAATATTCTATTTCTTGATTTGATGACCTATTTGGGTCTAATCTTAATGATTTTGAACTCTTAATCTATGTTGGACTTTTAAATTATACGTTGCTTCTTGATGAAACCCTAAATGTGACTATGAGCGATTTGGTCCACTTTTGTGGTAGATGTCCATTTATGTGATAGCAATCTCTTTATTTATAATCATATGATTGAACTTTTACTTGCCTCTACATTTCACATGCTTTGTGATTCAGTAGCCCTGGAGTAATGTAATACTTTGATTTTTGGGTTTTCTTTTCCTAAAGTTTTATTCCCCCTTTATGATATTATCAGGCACTAAGGTTTTAGTCCTTTTGCCATGCACTGAGGTTTCAATCCTTTTGCACTTTTATATATTTGGGATGAAGGATCGTATGCCCCATACCTGGCTTGAATGCTAGGGAGTTGGGTTGCATGTGTTTCTCTATCGAGTTATGGGTTATGTGCCTTGACTGCCACTGACTTCATATCATAATAGTGTTATGCTTATCTCACATGCATGCATGTTGGTTATTGTGATCATGGGTTTTGTGCCCTTATTTCTTTGTATGTGCTTTTGTGGCACAACTCTTATGTTTTACTAATAGCAAGTATTCTTATAGTTTATCATCCTTTTGCAATTCTTATTCTTTTGATACCCACTTGGGTGGTTCTTTCCTATTATATGGGGAAGCCTTATTATATTTAATGTCTTTTTTTCCTTAAGTTGATCAATCCATATTTAATATGCACATACCAAACTTTATGCTGATATCTTCTACTTTTTTTCTCCTTTTCTCATGGTATGCTTCCAACCCCCTGTGTAGGACTTGGAATAATGTGCATGGTGACATGGACTTGCTAGTTGGAGCTCTTGGGGAGATATACTTGAGATAGTTGGATATCCCTCTACTTGAATCCTTATGTTGTAACTTCCGTGTAAACCCTTTATGGGAGATGATGATGTACTTTTATAAAATTAAATATAGTCATGAAATATTATCCCGCAGCTACTTTGGACATTTTATATATCATCATTTGAGAAATGAAAAGTTTACAACTATTCCAACATACCTTTTGTGGGTGTTTGGAATAGATGATTTTATTCCTCAAATTAAGTAGGGAGTGTGTTATGACTGCATCTGAGCTTAATTGGTAAACTAGGGTTTACCTGGATGATTATATGCTTAATTGGATTGATCATTGCTTAAATATATTTAATGATGATAATTCAATTATGATGTTTTAAACCTAATAAGTATGTTAAGTGTTCTATTGTTTGAGAAATTAGGAGAAATATAAACCCTAGTTGGCTGAAATTAGGGTTTTTATGGTACATGAGTATGATGGAATTTGATCAGGATAGTAGTGTGGTAAATGATTTTTCATATTTTCCACAAATTTTATATTTAATTGAAATTTGGATATGATATGGATTCTCAATCATGCATATTGGAGAAAAAATTCAGAATATTTGAGTGTCCTTTAAATGTGGTTCTCAGTAGAACTATACTTCGACCAAAATGCTGTCAGAGTGCTTTTTAGTAGTGTAGTGTTTTATTTTTAACTATTTATTGGTAACTCCAAATGATCTTAAATTTTATATGGAGATCTGAAACTTAATCATTAACAACATTTAAAATTTTCATAATTTTTGGATGTGTTTAAACCTTATCAGTAGATGAATTATAGTAACTGACATTTCTGCAAAATTCTAGATAGAAGTGCACTATTCGATTTTTAATTATTTAATGGAAGCATGGGATGATCTAAAATTTTATCTGAAGCTTACTAACTAAATTATACACAACATTATAAATTATCATAATTTTTGGAGAAGGTTTTATCTCTAAAATACACGAATTACAGAAACCTTTTTATGACAGAAAAATCTACTAAAATAAGAAAAAGTTTAGTGAGGGGTCAATGTGCAATTGACCCAAGCAGCTCAATTGCTCTATATGGTCAAACTAACACCACTATAATATCTCATAATTTATTATTCATTCCAGAGAAATGAAATTCTAGAGAGAGGGAGAGTTAGGGTTTGAGAGGAGAAATTGATGGAGATGCTAACCTAGGGTTTTGCAATCTGAGGAATGATGAAATCATGTAAGTTTAGCTTCTTTAGATATAGTTTCATGGTGAATCTTCTATCACATGTCAAAATTCCGTACCTCCTCTGATTTGATCCAAAATGGTATCAAAACTTCCCCTTTTCTCACTCTTTCTTCATAATCCCTCATTTTTAGGGTTTCCAAGTTGAAAGGGAGAAAAATTGGGTGAATTGCTAGGGATTTGATATGGATTCGAGATTTTTAGATATGGGATATATTTTTAAGGTGTTTTCACACCTTAGGGTGATTGTGAACTTCCTTTAAATAGTATATTGCACGAAAATTGGTTAATTCATCCAAAATCTTTAATTGCTAGTATGCGACTACAAACCCTAAATTGTCTATTTGTTCTAAGTTGTTGCAAAATGATATGAAATGGATTCTTCCTTTATTTGAATGAATTCAGATGATAAAATCATATTAGAAATGTATACAATGCATTCTAATGAGAATTCCCTAAGTATTTATAGAGGTTATAAGAGTAAACTGAAATATAGGGAATTTGTCCATGACTAAAATTTGTTGTATAAGTAAATAGAGAAAGTTGCTTATCTAGATCCCCTTAATTTTGAATGATTGTTTATCTAAATACATAGTACATATATGTTAGATACTATTTTGGATTTCATTTAAAGTGAGTAGTGTTTGTTTGGTATCTCACTGAAGAGGGTGAAACCCTAGATGCGAGGAAAGTTGGATATTTACGAATAGATATCGTGAAATCCATTTGAAGGGATTTTCTTGACATGATAGACTTTATTTATTCAATTTTATTCTTGATGCATGATATATCGGTGAATGGCATGGAAATCCAAATTCAGCTCAG
Source organism: Alisma plantago-aquatica (assembly GCA_963693085.1). Lineage (NCBI taxonomy): Eukaryota > Viridiplantae > Streptophyta > Magnoliopsida > Alismatales > Alismataceae > Alisma > Alisma plantago-aquatica. The sequence continues at coordinate 998,307,054 of OY856409.1, forward strand.
TTCTAAGGTTTCATACATATATTGATTGTATATGATTTGTTGAAAGCAGTCTTTATTCAGTGAATGTTTATGTCGTATGAAATCCTTATGAGAGTCATGTGATAAGTGAATGAGGTAAATGAAACCCTAAGGATAGGGTGTTCAATGAATCAAGTATTGTGATATCAATGTTCTAAGTATGAGATGTGGTGATGCTTCCCCACCAAAAAAAAGATGTGGTGATGCTTAACAATTCAATTGCATGATTCTAGTATATAAAGTGCCAAGTTGACATGTATTCTATTTATTTAAGAATTTTAGTCTGCCTGTATGTATAGTATGATGATTACTCAAAATATTACAATGTTTTGAATATACTGTTATGCCAAGTTTAGAAGGATATACATGTTGTATTATAAGCTTCAGATGAATAGACTCGGTACCATAGAGATACCAAAGTCAAGAATAAGTAATAGAGAGATACAATATAGTAAGAGCTTTCTAAGAATAATAAAATAATAGACATAGGTGCCATGAACACCGTAGATTCCCTATGTATGTCTGCACTGTAGGGAGGAAACAATCCACCCTGGTAGCGACCAGTATACGGGGATCGGAACGTACCCACGGAGCGTGTGAGGAGACGAAGCCCTTGAGGAAGTCTCCTAAGAGAAGATAGGTTACCCAATATGAACCGGAGATCTCTGAGGTAACCCAGAGGTACCCATAGAGCATACTAAGATGAGGCCCACAGAGCGTCTCATACCCTCCGCCTGTGTACTCAGCCTAGAGGAGAGGTCTAGTTAAAGGCCAACTGTTTAGCCACCTTAGTCAGACGTGACGGTTTGAGTCAAGTAGACCCAGATTCAGTTCTAGGCTTAGCTTCCCGGGTTTTAAGCTAAGTCTTATACGGTGAGATCGTAGTTCACTATGAGTTTTCATATGTAGAGTACACTACATATGATCAGGGCGTAATAAAATGAATGAGAGGTCAAACAAGTGTGTACAATTATTCAATTATTCTTTGTATGTTTCTGAATTATTAGTTCTCTTTATGATCAATCAAGCATTTCATATATTGATTCACTCTTATAGATATTTAGAGTATCTTGTCATATTTATGATTGTCAATTATTAGACTCTTTAAAGCTTACGGTTGTTATAATTGATATCAATTGCTCAAAAGTATATCTATAATTATATCAGTGCTTTAGACTGTTTCTTTGAAGTACTCATTCACTGAGAGAGTAGGCTCACCCCTCTACTCACAATTTTTAGGGTTATCACATGGACTTGAAGAAGGTCATTGCATCAGAGTAGATCTGCCACAAGAGTTAAAGTCTGAGTATAGTTAAGTTCAGTCGGTCCTTGTCACTCTAGGTCCTTGTATAGATGTGAGAGAGTTGTAAATGATGTTTCGTATGCTTGTTTCCTTAATAAAAGAGAATGCAAATGATTGTCATGGCGTATGTACATGGAAGTGTGAGAAACATAATGAATGTATGTATGTGTATCATTAATGTTGAGATCACATTAGAGAAATAAAAGTTTAATTCTCTTGTAAAGTTTGTTTATGTGATTGGATGCAAGAAAACAAAGAGTTTTGAAAAAGAGAAGAAAAAGTTAAGGGTGATCTTAGTATTACGTTAAATCCTCAATTTATGCCTTAATCTCATGATTAATGGTAATTGTGAGATCGGGGTGTAACAAATTTAGTATCAGAGCTTAGGTTGAGTTGTCATGGACCATTAAGTTAGTAAGTTAGAGTCATAAGTGTGGTAGATAGGAGATGTTATGATGTTAGCTCTGGGGATTTGAGTATTTGGATATCCTGGCCCGGTATCTGAGTACTTGGATCAACCAATATCAAGCTACTTTGTCTATTCTTTCATGTATACCCTGGCCAGGTATACAGTGGAAGGATGGGCTAGAGAGAAACCCTAGAAATTTTAGGGTTAGAAACAAGATAAGTAGCATGAATTAAGAGCACATATATAATGAGATAGAACTTTTATTTCATATTGTTGTTTTATTGGAGATGAGTAGAAAAGCTCTTATATGTTGAAATTTAGATATTCAGTATTTTGAAATATATAAGGGTCTTTAAGATTTGTTGTACACTATGCAGTTGTAACATTTATTGATTACATTCTTTGTATCAAGTAGACTAGAAATGACCTTTGAATGAACTTTCCTAAGTGGATATTTTTTCCACATGTTTGAGATTAATAGGAGTTGGTTAATCTTAAGTAGCTCTTGGCTTCAGGACTGTAGGTTTGGCCTGGTCTGACTGGCAGGATGTGTTACTAGGATCTAATGACTCCTATTAAAAATATAATAAGAGTAGACTCTGGATAAATTAGACCCACATCATAGTGAGAATGTACATACACTGAAATGTTGAGACAAATGGGAAAGATTAGAATAGCTAAGAATCAGTTGAAACTGATGTCTGAGATCCACCTTTGATGCCTCATATGAGAAACCCTTAACTGGGAATAAAGGAACACGACATAAGATTCTGATTAAGTTTAATCATTAGTATTATATGAACTCTAAATATGAAATATGGAAAAGATATGAGAAAGGTATGTAAGGGCCAAGATAGTAAGAATCAATCACGAGGAATGGATTATATAATTGAGTACAATGTTTTTATGTACTCCAAAGCAAAGGGAAAATAGAAGAAAAGAGTTAAGTATTCGATAAGTACATAGAAGTGAAGAGTCTTTAGAAAAGTTAAAGTGAAGAGAACTAGATGAGCATGTAAATCATAAAACTAGGATAAGAAACTTAGTTAAAACAAAGAGAAATGTTGGAAATAATGAGTTTGATTAAGGAATGAGGGTTATGATATAATTGAGAGCATGGAATGTATAACTTTATTGTGAAGTTAATACATTCATCCTACTACCTTTGGATTCTAAGTCTCTATAGAACAACAAACTAATTTCTAAAAGAAGAAAAAAAGTGTGGCTTAACTAATGAATAAGTCATACAAAGGTATACTATATTCAAGAGGTAAAAACTTGATTAAAAGAGATGCTAAGTTTGACCCATGCATGAGCCATTTGATTTAAAATGAAGGATATGTAATGTATTAAACATGAGTTGAAACTAGTAGAGAAATTATGGATTTATAATTTCAACTTTACATTAGCAGAAGGATAAAAAGAAATATGTGCAACATGGTATATATGATCATACACCTAAAAGAAGCAACATGATCATAAGAGAAAACTAGAAGTTAAAGATGATATGTGGAATAGCAGTATATGATAAGGGGATTATGGAAAGTAATGAAAAGGTTTGAAACATGGTAGAGTAATATAGATTATAAAAGAAAGAGGTTGCGAGATTCAAGAAAGTGCTAATTAGTCAAGTATCCTTATTGATAATTAATTAAACCTACATATGAGAAATGTATTATTGAATGCTTGAAGATAAGAATTCTAAGTCTCAAAATCATCTTCTCTTTCATATCTTCCTTAAAAGAGCAATGTGGGAATGAAGTGATAAGAAAATGAATCATATCTGATGCATAACCACCATGGTAGAGGCATCTAGTGAATGTAATAATGACACACAATATGATGATGAAACCCAATAAGCTTAAATTGAGAATGTAATCTATGTAAATGGTCAATTAAGATGAAGGAAATTCAATTGATAAGATAAGGAATACTTTAGTAAAAACTTGTGAGATCCAAAGTTTGAATTTCAAATTAAGGAAGAAAAGTCACACCACAATAACGTCATGCTACTGATAAAGGCCAAACCCTAGAATGTTTAGAGTTGTAGTAGTTCAAGGGTTGTCACTAGTGATTTGACCTTGAATACTAGCATCTCTATAAAATAAGATCATGTGATTTGCACTATGAGAAGTAAACTAGCACTGATAGCAATCCTAGCTAATCTGAAAGGTTGATGAACAATATGAAAATTATTCAGAGCAAGGGGTAAGAAATAAATTTGAAATGTAACAAGTGTGTTTTGAACAAAAGAAGAAGTGCAAGATGAGCAAAGTGTAATCTAAAACAAATTCTTGCAGTGATATCAAGAATGATGAATAATCTATTCTTAGCTTGTATGTTTCAATTTTAGGGATGTTTAATCTACATGATTAAAATGAGAAGAATAAGTAGCAAAAAGTAAGTAGTAATGAATGAGGAGAGAGATAAGAGAAAACAATGGCTTTTAGTAATATGTGAATTTGTTTTTAGAAGTATAATTTGTTGAAGGTATATTAAGGGATGTAAATTGGTTCTACGTATGATTTCAGTGTACATGTGCAAGCAATATGTTAATTAAAGGTGTCTGATAGTTGTAGTTATTCGTACCAGTAATCCATCTTAGTATTATACAATTGTGGTATGGTGATATGGGTTGAATAATGATGGAACAAATGAAGGGTTACCCTGAATAAGGTAGTCTTACCTATTCACTCATATGAACAGAAGGGATGATAACCATATTGTATTGATATCTAACCCTAATGAGGTATATCTTGTTATACCTAGCTTTAATATAACTAAGTGATGGTAATTGGGTATGAATAGTCTTTGAATGACTAATACAATCATGGAGTACTCTGTTACTATTGTTGAAACCTTAGTATGCTATAATCTGATGGTTACACCTTGAATTATGTGTGGGTTCATACTTGAGAATAGTATGGAATGTGATGGTAATGCTTCACCTTATGCATCCATGATCCAATGGGGATGTTGTGAGTAGTAATGTACAATTGTTGTCGAATCTAATCTTTTAACTCAAGAATGTTTTGCTATTTGAGTAGCACAATAGTAAAATTCAAAAGAATATGGTGAACTCACTTTTGTGATTTAGAGGTAATACATAACAATAGTACATATTTAGCAGTATGAATTGAGATAGTTGGATCAGATTATTGATGTTGAGGTAACACCACAAGAGTATGAAAATGTTTAAATGGTTGTTTCTCTTTCTATCCTATGATTGATTGTGGCATAGAGAATTTGTTTATTATCATTGAGAACTATTTCAAACATGTGATTTAGTAAAGGAATAAAGGACTTAATGTTGAAAACTGCATTCAAGTATGAAATACAAAAATATAATGTCATGTAAGATTTCAGAAGCTTAAAATAAACCTTGAATGTACTTTACTTGCATATTTATGTTTCGGGGACAAAACCTTTTTAAGGGGGGGGGGAGAATTGTTATGACCGCATCTGAGCTTAATTGGTAAATTAGGGTTTACCTGGATGATTATATACTTAATTAGACTGGTCCTTGTTTAAATCTAATTAATGATGATAATTCAATTATGATGTTTTAAACCTAATAAGAATGTTAAGTGTTCTATTGTTTGAGAAATTAGGGTTTGAGAAATATAAACCCCAGTTGGTTGAAATTAGGGTTTTGATGGTACATGAGTATGTAATTTGATCAGGATAGCAGTGTAGTAAATAATTTTTCATATTTTCTACAATTTTTTTATTTAATTGAATATTGGATATGATATGGATAACTCAATCATGCATATTGGAGAAAAATTTCAGAATATTTCAGTGTTCTTTGAATGTGGTTCTCGGTCAAACTATACTTCGACCAAAATGTTGACATAGTGCTTTTTAGCAGTATAGTGTTTTTATTTTTAATTATTTATTGGTAACTCCAAATGATCTGAAATTTTACCTGGAGATCAAAAACTCAGTTATAAACAACATGTAAAATTTTCATAATTTTGGATGTGTTTAGACCTTATCATTAAACAAATTACAGTAACTGACATTCTGTAGAATTCTAGATAGCAGTGAACTTTTCAATTTTTATTTATTTAATGGAAGTTTAGAATAATCTAAAATTTTAACTTAAGCTTAGTAACTCAATTATACATAAGATGATAAATTATAATAATTTTTTGAGAAGGTTTTATCTCTGAAATACACGAATTACATAAACCTTTTTATGATAAAAAAAATCTACTGAAATAAGAAAAAGTTTAGTGAGGGGTCAATGTGCAATTGACCCAAGCAGCTCAATTGTTCTATATGGTCAACCTAACACACTAGAAGCCCTCATAATTAGTGATTCATTATAGAAAAACGAAATCCTAGAGAGAGAGGGAGAGTTAGGGTTTGAGAGGAGAAATTGATGGAGATGCTCACCTAGGGTTTTGCGGTCCGAGGAATGATGAAATCATATAAGTTTAGCTTCTTTGGATACAGTTTCATGTTGAATCTTCTCTCACATGTCAAAATTCCGTCCCTCCTCTGATTTGATCTAAAATGGTATCAAAATTCCCCTTTTCTCACTCTTTCTTCATAATCCTTCATTTTTAGGGTTTCCGAGTTGAAAGGAAGAAGAATTGGGTGATTTGCTAGGGATTTGATATGGATTTGATATTTTCAGATATGGGATACATTTTTAAGGTGTTTTCACACCTTAGGGTGAGTGAGAACTTCCTTTAAACAATATATTGCATGAAAAATGGTTAATTCATCCAAAATCTTTAATTGCTAGTATGCGACTACAAATCCTAAATTGTCTATTTGTTCTAAGTTGTTGCAAAATGATACGAAATAGATTCTTCCTTTGTTTGAATTAATTTTAAATGATAAAATCATATTAGAAATGTATATAATGCATTCTAATGAGAATTCCCTAAGTATTCGCAGAGGTTATAAGAGTAAACTGAAATATAGGGAATTTGTCTATGACTGAAATTTGTTGTATAAGTAAATAGAGAAAGTTGCTTATCAAGATTCCCTTAGTTTTGAATGATTGCTTATCTAAATTCATAGTACATATATGTCAGATACTATCTTGGATTTTGTTTAAAGTGAGTAGTGTTTGTTTGGTATCTCAGTGAAGAGGGTTCACCCTAGATGCGAGGAAAGTTGGATATTTACGAACAGATATCGTGAAATCCATTTGAAGGGATTTTCTTGACATGATAGACTTTATTTATTCAATTTTATTCTTGATGCATGATATCTCAGTGAATGGCATGGAAATCTAAATTCAGCTCAGTTCCAAGGTTTCATACATATATTGATTATATATGATTTGTTGAAAGCAGTCTTTATTCAGTGAATGTTTATATCGTATGAAATCCTTATGAGAGTCGTGTGATAAGCGAATGAGGTAAATGAAACCCTAAGGATAGGGTGTTCAATGAATCAAGTATTGTGATATCAATGTTCTCAGTATGAGATGTGGTGATGCTTAATAGTTCAATTGCATGATTCTAGTATATAAAGTGCCAAGTTGACATGTATTCTGTTTATTTAAGATTTTTAGTCTGCATGTATGTATAGTATGATGATTACTCAGAATATTACGGTGTTTTGAATATACTGCTATGCCAAGTTTAGAAGGATATACATGTTGTATTATAAGCTTCAGATGAATAGACTCAGTACCATAGAAATACCAGAGTCAAGAATAAGTAATAGAGAGATACAATATAGTAAGAGCTTTCCAAGAATAATAAAATAATAGACATAGGTGCCCTGAACACCGTAGATTCCCTACGGATGTCTGCATTATAGGGAGGAAACAATCCACCCTGGCAGCGACCAGTATACGGGGATCGGAATGCACCCACAGAGTGTACAGGGAGACGAAGCCCTTAAGGAAGTCTCATAAGAGAAGATAGGTTACCCAACATGAACCGGAGATCCCAGAGGTACCCACAGAGTGTACCAATATGAGGCCCACAGAGCATCTCAGACCCTCCGCCTGTGTACTCAACCTAGAGGAGAGGTCCAATTAAAGGCCAGATGTTTAGCCGCCTTAGTCAAACATGACAGTTTGAGTCAAGCAGACCCGGATTCAGTTCTAGGTTTAGCTTCCCGGGTTTTAAGCTATAGTCTTTTATGGTGAGATCGAGTCTTCATATGTAGAGTACACTACATATGATCAGGGCATAATAAAATGAATGAGAGGTCAAACAAGTGTGTACAATTATTCAATTATTCTTTGTATGTTTCTGAATTATTAGTTCTCTTTATGATCAATCAAGCATTTCATATATTGATTCATCTTATAGATATTTAGAGTATCCTACCATATTTATGATTGTCAATTATTAGACTCTTTAAAGCTTACTACTGTTATAATTGATATCAATTGCTCAAAAGTATATTTGTAATTATATCAGTGCTTTAGATTGTTTCTTTGAAGTACTCATTCACTGAGCGAGTAGGCTCACCCTTCTACTCACAATTTTTAGGGTTATCACATGGACTTGAAGAAGGTCATTGCATCAGAGTAGATCTGCCACAAGAGTTAAAGTCTGAGTATAGTTAAGTTCAATCAATCCCTATCACTCTAGGTCTTGTATAGATGTGAGAGAGTTGTAAATGATGTTTTGTATGTTTGTTTCTTTAATAAGAAAGAATGCAAATGATTGTCATGTCGTATGTACATGGAAGTGTGAGAAACATAATGAATGTATGGATGTGTATCATTAATGTTGAGATCATATTAGAGAAATAAAAGTTGTATTCTCTTATAAAGTTTGTTTATGTGATTGGATGCGAGAAAACAAAGAGTTTGAAAAAGAGAAGAAAAAGTTAAGGGTGATCTTTGTATTACGTTAAATCCTCAATTTATGCCATAATCTCATGATCAATGGTAATTGTGAGATCGGGGAGTAACAGAGTGGATTCCCTCTTGGGTCCCACTCCCTATAGAAATATATTTATGGAATATTGTTTCGAATAACGGCATACCATATACAATTTTAAGGAAGTGAAAAAGATCAAAAATAGTGAAGAGATGGATAAATATGGAACCGATCTTGGTTATGACATGTCAAAGGAACGATGACTGTTACTTGAAAATCGATAGGACAAAATGATCATGTCTTGCAACCTCTCTAACATTGGTTCCGAAGCACTTATAACTCTAGTAGCAAGTAAAAAAGTATGAAATCAGTGGAAGTTAGCTTTGAATGTTGATGTACAAACAACTTGATTAGAATAGACTAGGATCCATCCATTACTTAGAAAAACTTACATAAAAATTGCATGCAACTCCTCCCACACATTACAAACAAAAAAAAAGATAAGGGTATTTTTAAGTTAAAAAACTAAAGACAAAAACTGCATTAAATTCCTCCAACTACCTTTTATATAGTCATTTGATGGCACGATGCTAATTTTAAATTCCAAACAAATAAAGAAAAAAAATTGTATTGAATCCCTCACACACTTTTTATTGTATAGTAAAGAATACACAAGTTCCAATTTATCATTTAAAAAAAACTTTAGATGAAAATTGCATATAACTTTCCCCCAACCTTTCATATTCAATATGTTGAGGACAATTTATAAGTTAAAAACTAAAGGCACCCCTGCATGATATTTTATATAGCCACATTAGATGACACAAGGACTAATTTATAATTTCAACAAATAAAGAAATGATTAAGTTATACTCCTCTCTCTCTTATATACAATGCAAGACCAATCTATTATCTAATTATTTTTACAAAAAAACTTCCTAAACAACCTTTTATATACATGCTTTTATAATAATAAGATAAGACAACAATAATGAGTAAGTTGAAGAATTAAAAATAAAGACTACATCAAACCTTTTTATGCAATCTTTTATATAACCATAAGCGACACAATAACAAATTTTCTATTTAAATGAACAAAGAAAACATATTGAATTGAGCCTACTTTTTTCTTATATAACATAGATGGTTAGTTGCTTTTGCGGTGACAAGTTGAACTTTTCTACTTCCTTCACTAAATTTTCTTCTAATCCAATAGGGCACTACAATTCCCTACCTAGGGTAAATGTAGTGATGTGTAAAATCCTTAGAGTTGCCCTACCGATTGATGATAACATTAATTGATGTAACGCATCCATGTCGTCAACATGCATGTGCTGTGAGGAGACACATGAGGAGGCTACGAACCATCCTTTTTTCTATAGCGAGCTGGCTAAATTCCTATTCAGAAACTTTAAAGATGTGATGTTCTTGCTGGTGGGTTGGGCCGGACCACAACTCCCACGGTTCTTTAGGATGCTTGCGACACAACAAGACTGTGGAGTGAGAGGGTAGGTATTGGCATGTGTGTCATCCTTGATTTGCTAAGAGATTTGGAGGTTTTGTTGTAGGGCTAAATATGCTAATGCCAAACAACTAATTAGTAGGTTATGGGTAGAGATTGTGAGGAATATCAATGGGAAGATTGATAAGAGGGCCTTCCGCAAAATGGAGGATCCAACATTTTATGAGAATTTGAGATAGTTCATGATTGTTGAGCTCAGAAGTAGTTTGTGATGTCTATAACTCCTCTCTTAGGTCCCTCATGATTTAAGAAACCTCTAGATGAATGTGTGGTGGGGTTTTCATGCCTGGAAGATGGCATGGAAAAAAGATGGATGACATGAATAGTTAGAGATAGACATTGTTATGATCGTATTCGAGCTTAATTGGTAAACTAGGGTTTACCTGGATGATTATATGCTTAACTGGATTGATCATTTCTTAAATATAATTAATGATGATAATTCAATTATGATGGTTTAAACCTAATAAAAATGTTAAGTGTTCTATTATTTGAGAAATTAGGGTTTGAGAAATATAAACCCTAGTTGGCTGAAATTAGGGTTTTGATGGTACATGAGTACGGAATTTGATCAAGATAGTAGTAAGATAAATAATTTATCATATTTTCTATGTAATTTTGATATAATATGTATATCTCAATCGTACATTTTAGTGAAAAATTTCAGAATTTTTGGATGTTCTTTGAAAGTCATTCTCGATCGAGATATACTTCAACCGACCATGCTGACAGAATGTTGTTCAGCAGTATATTGTTTAATTTTTAATTATTTATTAGTAACTCCAAATGATCTAAAATTTAACTAGAGATATGAAAATCAATCATAAATAACATGTAAATTTTCATAATTTTTGGATGTGCTTAGACCTTAATAGTAGACGAATTACAGTAACTGACATTTCTATAGAATTCTAAATAGCAATGCACTATTATATTTTTAATTATTTAATGGGAGATTGGAATGATCTCAAATTTTAACTAAATCTTATTAACTAAATTATACACAACATTCTAAATAATAATAATTTTTAGATAAGGTTTGATATCTTAAATACATGAATTATAGAAACCTTTTTATGACAGAAAATTCAGTTGAAATAAGAAAAAGTATAGTGAGGGGTCAATGTGCAATTGACCCAAGTAGCTCAATATCTCTATATGGTCAAGCTAACACACAAGAAGCTCTCATAATTCATGATTCAAACCAAAGAAATGAAATCCTAGAGAGATAGGGAGAGTTAGGGTTTGAGAGGAGAAATTGATGGAGATGTTGACCTAGGGTTTTGCGGTCTGAGGAATGATGAAATCATGTAAGTTTAGCTTCTTTGGATATAGTTTTATGGTGAATCTTCTCTCACATGTCAAAATTCCGTTCCTCCTCTGATTTGATCCAAAATGGTATCAAAACTTTCCATTTTCTCACTCTTTCTTCATAATCCCTCATTTTTAGGGTTTCTGAGTTGAAAGGAAGAAGAATTGGGTGAATTGCTAGGGATTTGATATGAGATCGATATTTTCAGGGACAAGCTACATTTTTAAGGTGTTTTCACACCTTAGGGTGAGTGGTAACTTCCTTTAAACAGTATATTGCATGAAAATTGGTTAAATCATCCATAATCTTTAATTGCTTAGTATGCGACTACAAACCCTGAATTGTGTGTTTGATCTAAGTTGTTGCAAAATGATATGAAATGGATTCTTCCTATGTTTGGATGAATTTCAGATGATAAATTCATATTATAAATGTATACAATACATCCTAATGAGAATTCCCTAAGTATTCGCAAAGGTTATAAGAGTAAACTAAAATATAGAGAATTTGTCTATGACTGAAATTGTTGTATAATTAAATAGAGAAATTTGTTTATCTGGATTCTCTTAGTTATAAATGATTGTTTATCTGAATTCATAGTACATATACGTTAGATACTATCTTGGATTTCATTTAAGGTGAATAGTGTTTGTTTGATATCTCAGTAAAGAGGGTGAAACCCTAGATGTGAGGAAAGTTGGATATTTGCGAATAGATATCGTGAAACCCATTTGAACTAATTTTCTTGACATGATAGACTGTATTTATTCAATTTTATTATTGACGCATGTTATCTCAGTGAATGGCATGGAAACCCAAATTCAGCTCAGTTCCAAGGTTTCATACATATATTGATTTTATATGATTTGTTAATAGTAGTCTTTATTCAGTGAATGTTTATGTCGCATGAAATCCTTATGAGAGCTATGTGATAAGTGAATGAGGTAAATGAAACCCTAAGGATAGGGTGTTGTTCAATGAATTAAGCATTTTGATTACCATGTTCTCAGTATGAGATGCACAACCCATGATTTGGGTCGATGTGCATGTTTTCCAAGAAAGTGCAAATAATTTATGGGTGCAAATGATGATTACTTGTATGCCAAGTAATTAGCTCTTATTAGTATATTATGATGTTTAATTGCATGATTCTAGTGTATAAGTGCCAAATGGACATGCATTATGTTTATTCAAGTATTTCAGTCTGCCTGCATGTATAGTATGTTGATTTCTCAATATATTACAATGTTTGAATATACTGCTCTACCAAGTTAAGGATGATATACATGTTGTGTTATAAACTTCAAATAAATAGACACGGTACCATAGAGATACCAGAGTCAAGTATAAGTAAGGGAAAAGGTACAATATAGAAAGAGTTTTCTAGGAATAATAAAATAATAGACTTAAGAGCCCTAAAATCCGTAGAATCCCTATGAGAGGTCAGTGCCTTTGGGATGAAACGGCCTAACCCTGGCAGTGCGTCCAGTATACGAGGTTCGGAACGTACCAACAGGTGGTACAGGGGATGAATCCCTAGTAGAAGTCTCCTTAAATTATAGAATGTAGTGTCCAACATCAACTAGAGATCCTGGTGGCACTAGAGTACAGAAAAGGCCAATATGTGGCTTGACTCTCCGCCTGTGTGCTCAGGTTAGAGGAGAAGTCCAGTTTAGGCCAGAGAGCCATTTCCCTGTTGCAGACCAGGAGAGTAGTAAGACTTAGCATTTCTTGAGTGTGTCCGCTAAGTCTTGTACGGTGTGATCGTAGTGCACTATGAGTCTTCATATGTAGAGTACACTACATATGATCAAGGCATAATAAAATGAATGAGAGGTCAAACAAGTGTGTACAGTTATTCAATTATTCTTTGTATGTTTCTGAATTATTAGTTCTCTTTATGATCAATCAAGCATTTCATATATTGATTCACTCTTATAGATATTTAGAGTATCCTGCCATATTTATGATTGTCAATTATTACACTCTCTAAAGCTTTCTGTTGTTATAATTGATATCAATTGCTCAAAAGTATATATGTAATTGTATCAGTGCTTTAGATTGTTTCTTTGAAGTACTCATTCACTGAGCGAGTAGGCTCACCCCTCTACTTAAATTTTTTAGGGAAATCACATGGACCTGAAGAAGATATCATTGCATCAGAGTATATCTGCCATAAGAGTTAAGTCTGAGTATAGTTAAGTTCAGTGGGTCCCTGTCACTCTAGGTCCTTGTATAGATTTGAGAGAGAGTTGTAAATGATTTTTGTATGTTTGTTTCCTTAATGGGAGAGAATGTAAATGATTTTCATGTCGTATGTACATGGAAGTGTGAGAAACATAATGAATGTATGGATGTGTATCATAAATGCTGAGATTATATTAGAGAAATAAAAGTTTAATTCTCTTGTAAAGTTTGTTTATGTGATTGGATGCGAGAAAACAAAGAGTTTAAAAAAGAAGAAAAAGTTAAGGGTGCTCTTTGTATTACGTTAAATCCTCATTTTATGTCCTAATCTCATGATTAATGATAATTGTGAGATCAGGGTGTAACAGCTTGGTATCAAAGCTTAGGTTGAGTTTTCAGGGACCATTAAGTTAGTAAGTTAGAGTCATAAGTGTGGCAGATAGGAGATGTTATGATGTTAGCTCTGGGGATTTGAGTATTTGGATATCCTGGCCCGGTATCTGAGTACTTGGATCAACCAGTATCAAGCTACTATGTCTATTCTTTCATGTATACCATGGACAGGTATACAATGGAAGGATGGGCTAGAGAGGAACCCTAGAAATATTAAAGTTAGAAACAAGATAAGTAACATGAATTAAGAGCATAAATATATAATGAGATAGAAATTTCATTTCATATTGTTGTTTTATTGGAGATGAATAGAAATGCTCTTATATGTTTGAATTCAGATATTCAATATTTTGAAATATATATGGGTCTTTTAGATTTGTTGTACACTATGCAGTTGCAACATTTATTGATTACATTCTTTGTATCAAGTAGACTAGAAATGATCCTTGAATGAACTTTCCTAAGTGGATATTCTTTCCACATGTTTGAGGTTAATAGGAGTTGGTTAATCTTAAGTAGCTCTTGGCTTCAGGACTGTAGGTTCGGCCTGGTCCGGCTGGCAGGATGCATTACTGGGATCTAATGACTCCTATTAACAATATGATAAGAGTAGACTCTGGATAAATTAGACCCACATCATAGTGAGAATGTACATACACTAAGATGTTGAAACATATGGGAAATATTAGAATAGCTAAGAATCAGTTGGAACTGAAATCTGAGACCCAACTTTGGGGCCTCATATGAGAAATCCTTAATTGGGAATAAAGGAACACGATGTAAGGTTCATATTAAGTTTAATGATTAATATTATATGAACTCTAAATATGAAACATGGAAAAGATATGAGAAAAGTATGTAAGGGCCAAGATAGTAAGAATCAATCATGAGGAATGGATTATATAATTGAGTACATTGTTTTTATGTACTCCAAAGCAAAGGGAAAATAGAAGAAAAGAGTTAAGTATTGGATAAGTACATAGAAGTGAAAAGTCTTCAGAAGAGTTAAAGTGAAGAGAACTAGATGAGCATGTAAATCATAAAACTAGGATAAGAAGCTGAGTTGAAACAAAGAAAAATGTTAAATAATGAGCTTGATTAAGGAATGAGGGTTATGGTATAATTGAGAGCATGGAATGTATACCTTTATTGTAAAGTTAATACATTCATCCTTACTGCCTTTGGATTCTAAGTCTCTATAGAACAACAAACTAATTTCTAAAAGAAGAGCAAAAGTGTAGCTAAATAAATGAATAAGTCATACAAAGGTAGACTATATTCAGGAAGGAAAAACTTGATTGAAAGAGAAACTATGTTTCACCCATGCATGAGCTGTTTGGTTTAAAATGAAGAATATGTAATGTATTAAACATGAGTTGAAACTAGTAGGGAGATTATTGATTTAGAATTTCAACTTCACATTAGTAGAAGGATAAAAAGAAATATATGCAACATGGTATACATGATCATACACCTAAAAGAAGCAACATGATCATAAGAGAAAACTAGAAGTTAAAGATGACGTGTGGAATAGCAATATATGGTAAGGGGATTATGGAAAGTAAGGAAGGGTTTGAAACATAATGGAGTAATATAGATTATAAAAGAAAGAGGTTGCGAGATTCAAAAAAGTGCTAATTAGTCAAGTATCCTTGTTGATAACTAATTAAACCTACATATGAGAAATGTATTAATGAATGTTTGAAGATAAGAATTCTAAGTCTCAGAATCATCTTCTCTTTCATATCTTTCTTAATTAGAGCAATGTGGGAATGAAGTGATAAGAAAATGAATCATATATGATGCATAACCACCATGGTAGAGGCATCTAGTGATTGCAATAATGACATACAATATGATGATGAAACCCTAGTAGGGTAAATTGAGAATGTAATCTATCTGAATGGCCAAGTAATAGAAAGGAAATTCAATTGATAAGATAAGGAAGACTTTACTAAAACTTGTGAGATCCAAAGCTTGACTTTCAAATTAAGGGAGCAAAGTCACACACAATAACGTCGTGCTACTGATAAGGACCAAACCCTAGAATGTTTAGAGTTGTAGTAGTTCAAGGGTTGTCACTGGTGATTTGACCTTGAATACTAGCATCTCTATAAAATAAGATCATGTGATTTGCACTATGAGAAGTAAACTAGCACTGATAGTAATCCTAGCTAATCTGAAAGGTTGATGAACAATATGAAAATGATTCGGAGCAAAGAGTAAGATATAAATTTGAAATGTAACAAGTGTATTTTGAACAAAAGGAGAAATACAATATGAGTGGTGTGATATGAAATAAATTCTTGCAGTGATAGCAAAAATGATGAATAATCTATTTGTACCTTGTATGTTTCAATTTTAGGAATGTTTAATCTACATGATTAAAATGAGAAGGATAAGTAGCAAAAAGTAAGTAGTGGTGAATGAGGAGAGAGATAAGAGATAACAATGGCTTTTAGTAATATGTGAATTTGTTTTTAGAAGTATAATTTGTTGAAGGTATACTAAGGGATGTAAATTTGTTTTACATATGATTTCAGTTGTACATGTGTAAGCAATATGTTAATTAAAGGTGTCTGATGGTTTAAGTCATTCATACCAATAATCCATCTTAGTATTATACAATTGTGGTATGGTGATATGGGTTGAATAATGATGGAACAAATGAAAGGTTACCCTGAATAAGGTAGTCTTACCTATTCACTCATATGAATAGAAGGGATGATAACCATATTGCATTAATATGTAACCCTAATGAGGTATAGATTATTATACCTAGCTTTAATATAACAAAGTGATGGTAATTGGGTATGAATAGTCCTTGAATGACTAATACAATCATGGAGTACTCTGTTACTGTTGTTGAAACCTTAGTATGCTATAACCCGATGGTTACACCTTGAATTATGTGTGGGTTCATATTTGAGAATAGTATGGAATGTGATGGTAATGCTTCACCTTATGCATCCATGATCCAATGGGGATGTCGTGAGTAGTATTGTACAATTGTTGTTGAATCTAGTCTTTCAACTCAAGACTATTTTGCTATTTGAGTAGCACAATAGTAAAAATTCAAAACAACATGGTGAACTCTCTTTTGTGACTTAGAGGTAATACATAACAATAGTACATATTGAGCCATATGAATTGAGATAGTTGGATCGGATTATTAATGTTGAGGTAACACCTCAAGAGTATGAAAATATTGAAATTGTTGTTTCTCTCTCTATCCTATGATTGATCGTGACATAGAGAATTCATTTGTTATCATTGAGCAGTCATGATTTAACATGTTGTGATTAGAAAAGAAATAAAGGACTTAATGTTGAAAACTGCATTCAAGTATGAAATACAAGAATATAATGACATGTAAGATTTTAGAAGCTTAAAATAAACCTTGAAAGTCCTTTTCTTGCACGTTTATGTTTCGGGGACGAAACCTTTTAAAGGGGGGAAGAATTGTTATGACCGTATCCGAGCTTAATTGGTAAACTAGGGTTTACCTAGATGATTATATGCTTAATTAGATTGATCGTTTCTTAAATATAATTAATGATGACAATTCAATTATTATGTTTTAAACCTAATAAGAATGTTAAGTGTTCTATTGTTTGAGAAATTAGGGTTTGAGAAATATAAACCCTAGTTAGCTGAAATTAGGGTTTTGATGGTACATGAGTATGAAATTTGATCAAGATAGTAGTACGGTAAAAAATTTATCATATTTTCTATGTAATTTGGATTTAATTGAAATTTTTATATAATATGTATAACTCAATCTTCGATTTCAGTGAAAAATTCCAGAATTTTTGGATGTTCTTTGAAAGTCATTTTTGGTCGAGATATACTTCAACCGACCATGGTGACAGAATGTTGTTTAGTAGTATATTGTTTGATTTTTAATTATTTATTAGTAACTACAAATGATCTTCAATTTTAATTGGAGATCTGAAACTCAATCATAAACAACATGTAAAATTTTCATAATTTTTGGATGCATTTAGACCTTATTAGTAGACGACGCATTACAGTAACTAACATTTTTGCAGAATTCTGGATAGCAGTGTACTGTTAAATTTTTAATTATTTAATGGGGCTTGGAATGATCTCAAAATTTAACTGAAGCTTAGTAACTCAATTATAAACAACATGATAAATTATCATAATTTTTGGAGAAGTTTTGATCTCTTAAATACACGAATTACATAAACCTTTTTATGATAGAAAATTATGTTGAAATAAGAAAAAGTATAGTGAGGGGTCAATGTGCAATCGACCCAAGCAGCTCAATTGCTCTATATGGTCAAGATAACACACAAGCAACTCTCATAATTCGTGATTAAAACCAAAGAAATGAAATCCTAGAGAGAGAGAGAGAGTTAGGGTTTGAGAGGAGAAATTGATGGAGATGCTGACCTAGGGTTTTGTGGTCCAAGGAATGATGAAATCATGTCAGTTTAGCTTCTTTGGATATAGTTTTATGGTGAATCTTCTCTCACATGTCAAAATTCCATGCTCTCGATGAGGATGGAATTTGGGGCAATTTCCACAGCCCATGTCACATGGATGTGATTGTAAAGGTGACTAAGGAAGCACTTATGGAGTTATTCGTTCTTGAAAATTGCGCACACAAGGTGGTGAATGCAGTGGCCATATCGGTCAGACATGATAGAGGCTACATTTTGGAGACCATCTAAGTACCACTCATGCTCCTGATGAGGACGAGGGGCTTAATGAATTTGGAGAGAAGAAAGACACCATATGTAACAATGATCGAGACAAATAGTTAGAGAGTCAACTTGTATAGACAAGTCTCGATTGGGAGAATTCTTACAATAACTATGATAACCTAGAATTTCACAATTGATCCAAGTAACTCAATTGCTCTATATGGTCAAGCTAACACACAAGCAGCTCTCATGATTCATGATTCAAATTAGAGAAATGAAATCCTAGAAAGAGGGAAAGTTAGGGTTTGAGAGGAGAAATTGATGGCGATGCTGACCTAGGGTTTTGCGGTCTGAGGAATGATGAAATCATGTAAGTTTAGCTTCTTTGGATATAGTTTTATGGTGAATCTTTTCTCACATGTCAAAATTCCGTCCCACCTCTGATTTGATCCAAAATGGTATCAAAACTTCCCCTTTTCTCACTCTTTCTTCATAATCCCTCATTTTTAGGGTTTCCGAGTTGAAAGGAAGAAGAATTGGGTGAATTGCTAGGGATTTGATATGAGATCGAGATTTTTAGGGATGAGCTGCGTTTTTAAGGTGTTTTCACACCTTAGGGTGAGTGGGGACTTCCTTTAAACAATATATTGCATGAAAATTGGTTAAATCATCCATAATCTTTAATTGCTTAGTATGCGACTACAAACCCTGAATTGTGTGTTTGATCTAAGTTGTTGCAAAATGATATGAAATTGATTCTTCCTCTATTTGGATGAATTTCATATGATAAAATCATATTAGAAATGTATACAATACATCCTAATGAGAATTCCATAAGTATTTGCAAAGGTTATAAGAGTAAACTGAAATATAGGGAATTTGTCTATGACTGAAATTATTGCATAATTAAATAGAGAATTTTGTTTATCTGGATTCCCTTGGTTATGAATGATTGTTTATCTGAATTCATAGTACATATATGTCAGATACTATCTTGGATTTCATTTAAGGTGAATAGTGTTTGTTTGATATCTTAGTAAAGATGATAAAACCCTAGATGCAAGGAAAGTTGGATATTTGCGAATAGATATCGTGAAACCCATTTGAACTGATTTTCTTGACATGATAGACTTTATTTATTCAATTTTATTATTGATGCATGTTATCTCATTGAATGGCATGGAAACCCAAATTCAGCTCAGTTCTAAAGTTTCATACATATATTGATTTTATATTATTTGTTGATAGTAGTCTTTATTCAGTGAATGTTTATGTCGCATGAAATCCTTATGAGATCCATGTGATACGTGAATGAGGTAAATGAAACCCTAAGGATAGGGTGTTCAATGAATTAAGCATTTTGATTACCATGTTCTCAGTATGAGATGCACAACCCAAGATTTGGGTCGATGTGCATGTTTTCCAAGAAAGTGTAAATAATTTATGGGTGCAAATGACGATTACTCGTATGCCAAGTAATTAGCTCCTATCAGTATATTAAGATGTTTAATTGCATGATTCTAGTGTATAAGTGCCAAATGGACATGCATTATGTTTATTCAACTATTTCAGTCTGCTTGCATGTATAGTATGTTGATTTCTCAGTATATTATAGTGTTTGAATATACTGCTCTGCCAAGTTAAGGATAATATACATGTTGTATTATAAACTTTAAATAAATAGACATGGTACCATAGAGATACCAGAGTCAAGTATAAGGGAAAAGGTACAATGTAGAAAGAGATTTCTAGGAATAATAAAATAATAGACTTAAGAGCCATGAACACCGTAGAATCCCTATGAGAGGTCTGCGCCTTAGGGATGAAACGACCTAACCCTAGTGGTACGTCCAGTATATGGGGGTCAGAACGTATCAACAGGTGGTATGGGGGACGAAGCCCTAGTGAAAGTCTCCTTAAATTACATAATGTAGTATCCAACATCAACCAGAGATCCTGGTGGCACTAGGGTACAAAAAAAGCTAATAGGTGGCTTGACTTTCCGCCTGTGTGCTCAGGTTAGATGAGGAGTCCAGTTTAGGTCAAAGAGCCATTTCCCTGTTGCAGACCAGGAGAGTAGTCAGACTTAGCATTTCTCAGGTGTGTCCGCTAAGTCTTATACGGTGTGATCGTAGTGCACTATGAGTCTTCATATGTAGAGTACACTGCATATGATCAGGGCATAATAAAATGAATGAGAGGTCAAACAAGTGTGTACAATTATTCAATTATTCTTTGTATGTTTCTGAATTATTAGTTCCCTTTATGATCAATCAAGCATTTCATATATTGATTCACTCTTACAAATATTTAGAGTATCATGCCATATTTATGATTGTCAATTATTAGACTCTCTAAAGCTTTCTGCTGTTATAATTGATATCAATTGCTCAAAAGTATATCTGTAATTATATTAGTGCTTTAGACTATTTCTTTGAAGTACTCATTTGCTGAGCGAGTAGGCTCACCCCTCTACTCAAAATTTTTAGGGAAATCACATGGACTTGAAGAAGATATCATTGCATCAGAGTAGATCTGCCATAAGAGTTAAGTTTGAGTATAGTTAAGTTCAGTTGGTCCCTGTCACTCTAGGTCCTTGTATAGATATGAGAGAGAGTTGTAAATGATGTTTTGTTTGTTTGTTTCCTTAATAGGAGAGAATGCAAATGATTTTCATGTCGTATATACATGGAAGTGTGAGAAACATAATGAATGTATGGATGTGTATCATAAATGCTGAGATTATATTAGAGAAATAAAAGTTTAATTCTCTTGTAAAGTTTGTTTATGTGATTGGATGCGAGAAAACAAAGAGTTTGAAAAAGAATAAAAAGTTAAGGTTGGTCTTTGTATTACATTAAATCCTCATTTTATGCCCTAATCTCATGATTAATGGTAATTGTGAGATCAGGGTGTAACAGACATGGCGGTATGATCCTGGCGCACAAAACTGGATCACGTCAACCTCACATTTAGAAGCCACGATCCAATCAATGGTGACAACGTTGAAAGTGATTGAGGAATGTAACCTTCTTATAGCATCTATAGAGATTGATGACAAATGCAGCTATTAGCTAATCTGGGGTAATTGCCAGAGCCCATGTCACATGGATGTGATTGTAAAGGAGACTAAGGAAGCACTTATGGAGTTATTCGTTATTGAAAATTGCACACACAAGGCGGTGAATGCAGTGGCCATATCGGCCAGACATGATAGAGGCTACATTTTGGAGACCATCTAAGAACCACTTGTACTCCTGATGAGGATGAGGGGCTTAATGAATTTGGAGAGAAGAAAGACACCATATGTAACAATGATTGAGACAAATAGTTAGAGAGTCAACTTGTATAGACAAGTCTCAATTGGGAGAATCCTTACAATAACTATGATAACCTAGAATTTCACACCTTGTATATGACTTCTAATTTTGACCTTTCTATTTTCCCCACCTTCAAATTTATAATTGAATATGATTTGATCCATGGTTGATAACTTCTGGGTACAGTTGATATCTTGGTGACACTTAATTTGACTCCAATATAGTTTTCAAGCATAACACTCGTCATATCCTTTCCCTTAGATTTGATCATATTATTGTGAACTCTTATGACCTATTATTATGCTCATGTTGTAGAGCTCCCTCTCACAATTTCACCACAAGTTGTTTCACCAAAATCAGATCTTGAATGAATTGAGTCATGGTCAGTTGAAAAACCTAATTCTCAACCTTGCTTTTCAATTGTTTTTGCCTTTTTACCTCTTAACTTGTGGGCCGGCTAAACCAAGCCCAATTGAAGGTGCTCGTATGGGGGCCACTGGTCCCCTCCCCCATCTCTCCTCCTTCCTTCTTTTCCTTCACCCTTTCTTACCTCTCATCTGGGGTCTATATAGACCGTAGGATCTAGCTAGCCGTGGATCAGAGAGTGGATCTGACGGTCATTGCTTTCCCTAAACCAAACGTCACGCAACAACAAAGTTGCTTGCCTCCAGCCATGGCAGTGCACAACCCGCTCACCCTACGGTGCCCTCAATGTCCCTTAGTCCACTTGAACAGTCAGCATAGCTAATAACATGTACATATCTTAGGGTAGGATGAGAAGTGTACGAGCACCCCCCCCTTTTCTTCCTTGGCAGTCAGCCATCCTTTCTACAACCCTAGACACTTCTACACTCACTCATATCGCATATAAAAACCACTAGTAGCTCTGCTAGCCTCCCCTCTTGCTTCCTATCCCATCACTCGAGCCCTGCGTTCTTTGGTTTTCCTCAGGGTGACACCACCTTCCCCTGTTGTAGGGTCTGCAAACCCTAGTAGGAGGTTGGTGGTGATGTTGTGGGTGTTGGATTGGGCATCCGCGACCCAAGTTCACCTATGCTCCATCTCGTCATCTCTTTCTTGCCATCTTTCTCTCGCTCTCACGTTCTCTTGATAACGTGAACCCTGCAGATGCCCACCCACTCACGACGCAACGTACGTCCCTCCAGTTCCACTGCCCAGCTACGTGGCGACGGTTGGGTTCATCTCAGCCCCACCATCCTAGTTTCCCAATGCTTTTATGCCCACTCTAAGCTGCCTCCTGACGCAGATGCCTCTCCCCATCGCTGGTCATCATGCAAGGTTTGACCCGTCGCAACACTCCGTCGATTGCCCCCAACCTCAAGTAGTTGCCCCCATGCTTGAGGAGCTGAGACATACAATGTGAGGAGATCCCCTAGTCGCTACTCATGACCGTTGATCATGAGTGTGGAGTCCCATGACGTTGTTGGCTTGCGCACATGATGGCTCCCTAGTGGGTCGACCCATATATCCCCTCCTCAAGGCCCAATCAGGGTAAAATGCCCGAATATCCCTCCTTTAGTGTTATAAACGTCAAAACACCATACATTTCTTGCCCCTAAACCAAACATCATGATCTTATATATCATTTTGACCAAAAAAGCATCACCTTCCTCATGATGATGGTACCTCCTGCTAGTTTTGCATGTTTTATCCTTGTTTTAAGTAAAAATGGTGTCTTGTGATCTTAGGCTTCTTAATCAACTCAAACATGCACCACTTGTATGTTTAAGGATCTTGGACCTTATATTCATGCAAATTAGTAAAATTTAGCTCCCTCTTACTATGTTTGACATATTGGACCATCTAAATGAACCCTAATGATCTTTTTGACCCCATATGACTAGTTTTTCTCTATAAATGGTCCTTTCATGTACATACATGATCAAGTATACAACTTTGTCTTAGTTTGTGATGATGTAATCCCTTAAACTCAAAATTCGTAAATTACGTATTGTTTTGTTACATGTGAAGCAAAGATATCATGATAAGTGGTCCATGTTTGACTAATGGGACCTCAAGTACCTCTTTTGTGCTTGAAAATGATTTAGTTGATCTAGTTTGTTTCTATATGATGAAAGGTGACTTTTATGCAAATGTCTTGCTCTATCTAGTTCAAATCAGTAGATTCATCACACTCATAGCCCTAATACCAACTTGATCTATCCTATGCTCTTTAATGATCTTATGACTTGGACATTTAAATGTATTGCATGTGATTGATCTAATATGACTAGATGTGAACTTGCAAGTTTAAACCATGGGGATAACTTAGATCTCATGTTTATCCTACATTTAAATCAGGTCTTATCCCTACCTTATAACACTTATATTGTGGATGCCCCCCCTTAGACCTAAAATATAATGATGATGCTTGGATTGTGATGACTATTTGTATACATGTTGGGAACTTTGGAAGCTATGTGTGAACTAAGTGAAACCTAGCTCTAGGGAACATCCACATGACTCATATGATGCTTATATTATCAAACCATAGTGATCTAAGACTCTACATTATGTATTTTATATATAGGATTCTTACTCATAAATCATATCTTGTACTCTACTTGCAAGGTATGTTTTCCTCTTAACCCTGCTATGATATTGGCTTGCTTGTATGTATGCTAGTATGAATGTTTGGCTACTTGATTACTTGGTTGAGCTATTGTTCCTATGATTACTATTTTCATGATTGATTATTCTACATTGAAAAACCTTGAATATAATATACAGAAAGCCATGATGCAACCTAATGTTGACCTAATGGATAAAGGAACTTAAAACATGCTTTGTACAAAACAATGTCGTTAAGTGTTCTCGCTTTGTTTTTTCTTCTTGATTGTGATCTTGTTTCTAGCTAAGCAAGTTTTGTATTACTCTTAAACTGTTTAAATAACTTTTCATAACGTACTTAATACTTTAGCATTAGTATGTTTTGTTTATCAAATTTTTAGTTGCTAAATGAAGATCTGCTGCTCTGAATACTCTAAGACCAGACATGAAACATCATGGGATGCTAGAAGTAGAAATGGGTACATGTTTCTCTTATCTCCAAGTTTAGTATCTTGTTACCTCTTTAGTCTTGTTGATACTGCTTTTACATATATATTGCATGTGTGAAATATTTGTGCCATTCTATAGATGGGAACACAAGTCCACTCGCCTTTAACTTTGTAGCCATTAGGAGTGTGGAATTAGGGTAACAAATAGTTCTGTGACAAATGGTATCAAAACTAAACACATAGGCCTCTATACATGTTATAAGGCATAACACATTGTAAGAACCCATGAAGGAACAAAATCCTTTCCTCAAAGTTTAGAGACTCTTCTAGCATCTCATCTCTTCTTTAAGGACTACCTAAGCCGCCCAAGTAGATGATTAGTTATATTTCTTACCTTGTCATGTGATTCTTCTCTCATTACTATTAATCACATGACATCTCAATTATGAGTGGCTTATGCATGGGAAAAGTAAGACTCCTTTGAAATCATGAAAGTTGAGTAAGATGATGATGCCATGATTTGATATTAAATTGAAAAAAATGTTTGATGTATGAAACTACTCTTGAAAGCGATGTACTCAATATTACTAAAAGGGACATAAGTCTTTCTATGTTTGAGGTAAATTCTTAGTATGGTGAAATAAGAGGAACTCATGTCTTACACCTCATGTTAGATGAGGTCCCTATTGATTGAACCCATGTTTCCCTATTATTGATCCCACCTCAAACATAGTTAAGCAAACTTTTACCCCTATTCAATATGTGTAATGTTCACGCCACAAAATGATCATGTCCTTGGAACCCTAGATCATGATGTGAACACTTGTTACAAGAGGAAAATCCCCCATTGATTACTATTCCTCTTTGTAAATTCAATTTGAATAATGTGATGGACATGGATCTCACTCCTACCCTATTATGATCATGATCTTTGATCTCATGAGCTTCGAATTATGATTCGATAATTGATACTCTCCCTATTGGGATATGTTTGATGGATCATGCCTAGTATAGACTAATGTGCTAGATTTGGGGTGGTAGTCGACTTACAATTCCCCTAACATAGGCCACACCCCCTTTATGACCACCTCTAAATGGTCATCTTGTTGACTATTTAGATCTTGGAAAGGTGACCCCTTCCACATGACTTTGATTTCTTGACCTAAGTCCCTAATAAGTTATGCCTATGATGACATTGATACTCGATCTCGAAATCTCAATTTAATAACGATCTTAGAATATGATGACATTGACTATAGCTAGTGGTCAAGTTGCTAGAAAGGCCTAGGCCTAGATCATTCATCAACCATGAATGCCATGAAAATAAACTCAACATCGATGCCACAAAATGTTAAACTATGATTGAAATATTGCTCGATTGTTGTATATGGATGAATGGTTACCCTCAGAAGGGTAAGATAATCAATTGGTTTATGATTTGAGAAAACCTTGAGTATCACCTAATGTTTGGAGAGTTAAGTATACAATCATGAAAGAACAAATATCGAGTATAATTTCTTAAATCCAATATGCCATCCCATCTCTAAGGGACGTAAGGAAAAGTCACTGAGGAAGTGGCTAACAGTAGATGACCAAGCCCTAGAGGAAAGGTCACCAAGAGGCCAAGCCCAAGAGGGAGGGCCAAAAATGAAGACCAAGACCAGGAGGAAGGTCGCCAAAAGGTCAATCCCAGGAGGGAATACCAACTTGAAGTTCAAGCCTAGGAGGGAAGGTCACCAAGATGACCAAGCCCAGGATGAAGGTCGCCAAGAGGTCAAGCCCAGGAGGGAAGACCAACATGAAGACCAAGACCAGGAGGGAAGGTCACCAAGAAGACAAAGCCCAACAGGGAAGGTTGCCATGAGCCCAATGTTGGGATATAAAGTAAATGATGTGCACCTACGAGATGAAGAAAACATGGGTTAAAGAATTACACAAAAAAATTGATACACTCAAATGTTCTAGAGAGACCTAAAGAAAAATGAGAATAACATCTCAATAAAAATCTTGGGAAGGATTGAGCCCTAAGTCACCCCTAAGGTCTAAGACAAGAATCTAAACCCTAGCTTGACATGTTTGGGCCTATGGATTTGATGCCCAAACTCGAATCGACAATGATTTATGAAATCTTGAATCATGATTATTGATCTCAATCATGATTTGACTCATATGATCACTCTATGTGGATCTTGAGATCACCCTTGATATATGAGTAATGATTTTCATGTCCCTAAAGCTCGAAAACTTGAAATGAAAACTATGACGATTTGCTCGATTTATGACTTAAGGGTCAACTCCATGTGGACTAGGGTTGGACCTTCCATCGATTTTGAGCACGAAATCACGACTGTTGAAATATGACGTTGGTCTCAAATTGTTGAAATATGAAACCTCAATCATGGGATATATACCTAGGCCAATGTAGAAGCTAGAACTCTAAATGTTGGGAATGAAAGTCATGCCTTACTCTTGAATTCACAAGCTATATTTGTTTGACCTAGAAGTGATCTCTCGAAATTGGTGAATCTATAAGATGACCTCTCTCAATTGGTGACTCATGTAATGATCTCTCCTATCGGATGATTAATGTGACTGCAATTAGACCTCGATGCCCGAACACTATACTTTGAAATAATGTTGATGTTTATGGAATACCAAGATGGTTTTGATATGGAATATGAATTCCAATCTTGGTTGATGACTTGATCCAATTTTGGAGACAAACTTTTCTTTTAAGGTGGGGAGGATGTGATGACCTGGAATTTCACACCATGTATATGACTTCAATTGTTGACTTCCCTCTTGCCCCACCTTCAAATTTATAATCGAATATGATTCGATTCATAGTTGATAACTTCTGGGCACAATTGATACCTTGATGACACTCAATTTGACTCCAATATAGTTTTCAAGCATAACACTCATCATCTCCTTTCCCTTAGATTTGATTATATTCTTGTGAACTTTTATGCCCTACTATAATGTTCATGTTGTAGAGCTCTATCTCACAATTTCAACGCATGTCATTTCATCAAAATCGAAGCTTGAATGAATGCGTTATGGTCAGTTGAAAAACCTAATTCTCAACCTTGCTTTTCGATTATTTTTGCCCTTTTGCCTCTTGACTTGTGGGCCGACCGCTACTATACACTTTTTATGTTGACATTGTTTTTAATGTTTTCCTTCCCCATGTTAACCAAACACACTAACATAAGTGTCCCTCTCCGTCCCCTCCTTTCGCTTTCCCTTCCGTTCATTCACCACTCATCAAACATATCGCTAGAGTCACTAGGTTGGTGTGTGTGTGTGGGTGGGGGGGGGTGTTGAGTATACTCTCGGTGGAGGAGTTGTGATGTAATGGTTGATATTTTCTCGCTAAATTTGTCTATAAAGGCCCGACTAATTATCTAAAAAAAGGTTACTCCAATTAATAAAATTGACTTAAAAAAGGTAGTGCTTAACTTTGATTTAATAATCAGCCGCTCTCTTTCGCCTCCGCGTAGTGGAGATCCGATATCGGAGCGAGGAACTACCACTAACGACTGAGAGAATAGGAGGGAGAGGATCAACTGTAGAAACCCTAACCCTAGATCCCGCCAACATAACATCTACTCTGCTAGGTTCGAACGAGTTTACTGCCATCGTCTTATGGTGCACGCCACGATGTTCCTGGGCGGGGTTCATTTGCTCCCGTGTTCATAGTTACGGCTCCGAATGCTCCTGATGGATCGGTGCGATCGCCGCCGTCGTTTGAGATGAGCGGTGGGAGATGCCAAAGGTGGATGATGATGGGTAGGGGAGCCGATGGGGGTTGCGGAACAGAAAAAAAGACTTGCCCCGTTGCCCGGATTTCCTCTCACCCTGCTCAAGAATCCCTGGGAACCCTAGCAAGAGGAAAGGATGCGCCAGTTGAGGCATCTGGGATCAATCTGTGGGAGCAGGCTCGCAAAACTCTTACTGAGCGCTCGCCGTTCGATGCTGAGGATCAAGCTGCCACTGAAAGAGTGTCCACTCTCCCGGTCGCGTTAGCGGTGTTGTTTGCTAAGCATTCGGACAGTCGTCGTAAGCACAAGAACAACCAGGTAGACCATGAACAAAAAGCTACCCCTTCTACCGCGACTCCTGCTGCGGTGGTGTCCACTAATGTGTGGGCTGAAACTCGGGAATATTTCCGCCCCGTAACTCTGGCCGATATTGACCACCTCATTCCTAAAACTCCATCTGCTAGCGATCCTTGCTTCAGAATTCCGTTGTCGCCAATTTCTTCAGTGGAAGTTGTTGGTTGGAAAGACGATTGCGATCTGGTTGCAGGATCCATTTCAGAAAGAGTGAGTAGCCTTTGCAGAGCGGAAGCGTCGTCATCTGCTGCTCATGACTGGGCTAAACAGCCAAATGCTAACTTGCATCAAAACCCAATGTACATTGACAATGCCATTATGGATAAGTATGATGTCGTGCGCGACCACACAACAATCTCAAAAATCCGAACAGGTGAACGAAATGAAAGATCTTCGCTGAGTTGGTTGCTGGGACTCAGAAATCGCCTTTTCGTCGCTCCTGAACGTCCCAGTAAGAAGCGCAGACTCTTGGGCAGTGATGCTGAATTAGAGAGGGTATTAAAACTTCCACAATCTGAGGGATTTGCCCTGCCCTGCTGTGACTATTGTTGTGTTCAAGGGAGCGTCTCATCATCAGATCAGCTACTGAGCTGCGCTAATTGCAAAGTTTATGTTCATCAACAGTGTTATGGGGTTGGCACTGTACCTACTGGATTGTGGCTCTGCTCTCGATGTCAGCACTTGGAGAAAATCAAATGTCCTTCAAATCATATTGAAGAATTTCATTGCCTGATTTGTCCAAAGACGGGTGGTGCTTTGAAACCTGTTCGTGAGCCTTCATGCTTTAAGCAGAAATGCAAGTTTGTACACCTATTTTGTAGTGTATGGATTCCGGAACTTTATGTGGATAATCTAGAAGCAATGGAGCCAATTATGAATATTGAATCATTACCAGCAGTACCGGAAAAACTTGTGTGCAATGTTTGTAAACTAAAAGGAGGAGTATGCATCCAGTGTAGCAATGGTACGTTCCACCTTTGTACGTTTGCTTTCTGTTGCCATTAATTCTTTGGTGTGATGTGTGGTGATAAGTTAAAAAAGACCCATTCAAGTGGTATAGGGTTAAGAGAAGGTTATGAGTTTCTCCTACTCAATTTTTAATATGGGCCTCATGCCTCAATTTATAAATAATGGATTAATTCTACAAAGAAAAATGAAAAGAAGAACTCGCCAAAGCACCCAGTGAAATAACAAGCTCTATTTGCTTGTTCTTCCAAGGATGTCGTAAAGCATATCCTTACGAGTCTTTTTTTCTTCTTCATAATCCCTAGCATCTTTGGTATGAGTCTTCCAAGGATGTCGTAAAGCATATCCTTACGAGTCTTTTTTTTTCAGAATCCCTAGCATCTTTTGTATGAGCCTTAGGATCTTAGTCCAAGATGTTTGCTATGTGTCCAGGAGGTCCAAGGAAGTCCTGGAACAATACTTTTATTAGATGGTGAAGCAAATAATATCTGAAATCTTAGAATACAAGTAAATGTAAAACAAAACTATGAACTTTCTGCTATAAAGTTTGTTACATACTATCGCTATAAAGATTTTCAATTTATAGGATCATTATGATAATATTCATATTAAAAACAACTATATCAAATCAAACAGTATTAGATATCCATTTTGAAAGATCAAGTATACCGACATACTTACCCAACCAGGGATGCCTTGCATGCCCTTCCTATACTTGGAATCTGTCAACATCTTTGATGACTGATCCGTGCCACCTATCTATTGTTTTTGCATTGCCTCAGCATTTAAGAAAGTTCATAATAATGATTTTTTCATTGTTATGAGCATAATTTCTCAAATCTTTATCTGCTTTGCATAGTATACAATTCTTTTTGGTTTTGTTCTATATGATAACGGTCCTTAAAGCTTTGTTATACATAGGAGCGGTATTTTTTAGATCTAAGATTGGAATTTGACTGATCCTGATCCTGTTACTGTTTGGTGATAATTCGAGATTCTAGATTTAGTTGCCAAATCAAAGTGATAGTGATATATATTTAAGTCCTATATCCCAGTGTATATGGATGTTCTGATCTCTATAGTGGCCAGAATGGAAACATACTCCGACCACACAGATAGTAAAGACCCAAGTAACCTGTATTTTCTCTGCATTGCAGTTGTTGGGAGCATCAAAAGCCCCAGATATTCTACCACATCAAATCCTTGCAGTATTCAGATGGGTGACAGATCACCTGCGAATGCGGTCAAACCCTCCCCCCCCACAAAAAAAAAAGCATCTAGTAAAAGAAGATCGATATTCTAGATTAGAAAAATAGGTTCAGCGGCACATTGCACAGAGCTGGACAAAATTCGTTGAAGTTGCAGACTTGGTCCGAACTGAAGTAGCACCAATTCTGCTGCAAAACAATGCTGAAGGAGACTGAGGAAAAGTTGGTACTTCTAGGGGCCTTTCTCCTATCTCTTAATTGGAGTAGTACATAAACTGAGGGTAATGAATAATGTAACTCTTGAGCACCAGTGTAGTCTTAATCTAGGATTCAAGGTGTCAAATTTGACACCATTTCAACATCCACAGGAATGGGAATTATGTGAAATTTTAACCGAAGCTTTGGTTAAAGCCTGGTCTGTCGATGTAAATTTTGACCAACTAAGAAAAATTGTGAAAATGTTATGAAAAACATGGAAATTCAACTGGAAATTTGTTTGCAGTAATTAATACTCATGAAATAACCATAGGAAACTATATTGGCAACAAATTAAGTTGTGGCTTGTAGCCTGAAACACTTTTTTTAAGGCGGTCCTAGGCGGCCGCTTAACCATTCATGGTTCCGCAGCTGGGTGCATTTGCAATCAATAATACTCATGAAATAGCCATTCAAAACAACATTGGTAGGAATAAAGTTGTTGCTTGTAGCCTAAAACACTTTTTTAAAAGCGTCCTAGTTGGCCATTTTACCACGCAAGGCCGCTGGGTGCCTGATTTGGACTCTAGGTGCGTCGTTAGGCAGTTGCTGTTAAGCATCCTATTTTTTTCGCTAGGCTGCTTAAATGGCCACTTAATGGGCTCGTTTTTTGGCATTTAGGCCGCATTGTAGTCCATGCTCAGATGACAGATTAAGAAGTATGCTACTTACTAGGAAGGTGTGAAGATTTATATAAACAAGAAATATATATCTTTTTTTTTATATAAATGTATTAATAATATCAATTTTACACGTTTAACAGCAAACATAGATCACAGATTCTTCTACTACTGTACGTCATTACAATAGTAGACTAGCGGTTATATAATGTAATGCAGATGGTATACTTCACTGTTCCATAATTACTTGGTAAGTAATTATATAATTAACAATCTACTATTTACTAATAATATGATATAGAGTTTAGTAATAATATGACTATAGGTTATGAATAAACTAACCATATATAGTATACTAGTTATTGATTACTAATTATATGCAATGCTATATACAGAAGTATTATATTATACTTAGTGGTACATAATTACTAAGAATTGAAATGCAATAATTGACTAATACATGTATACTGTAATACCAATACTAGCCTGCTACAAGCTGCAATAGTTATATATTCATTCCTTTCAATTGTGATTAGTTTTCAAGAATTGTGATATAATAGGTTTATATTTGTATAAAAGCTCAAACGACACGACTATTAAAATGTGTCTATACATGTGCTACATTCTCCTTTAAAGGTTTTAAAATTAGTTTCTCCCACCACCTTAAAATTATAGGATGCTAAAGTAGAACTTGTGATCGTTTTCCTTCCTCCAGGTGAATCCCTAATAAATAACCCTCAAATCATTCTCTTCTGCTAGAATGGAAGCCTAGTTTGTTATAGGGGCTACATTAACGTCAGCTTGCATCTTAACTGGAATTGTTGGATCAAGCCTTCCACCGCTGATTCTACGTCAAGAATTGGAGCACAAATGTCATAGATCCAGGGATATAAGAGATCCTTTTCATTATTGTAGTTAATGCATGACATGATCTATGAAGGTTGCGCAAGATGTCAGCCTTTGTCTTTTTGGTGGGTAATGCAAATGCCTCTATTTGTCTCTTATTTCCTCTCATTGCGTAAAAACTCATTCTAAATATATAAATCGAAAGCAAGAATCACATCAAGAAAACGTAAAATTGCTAGAAAGATTAAATTGTGTGTAAGCCTATAAGGTACCCATTGTTTGTATATTTATTCTATGGCAATGGACAATGAGTCACGCATGTTGGTTACCTCGACGGACGTTGAAAGAACCATGGTGTAGGTCAACCTCTTTCTTTTTGATAGGTAATGCAAATACCTCTATTTGTCTCTTATGTCTTCTCATTGCATAGAAAATCTCATTATTACAAATATATAAGTCGAAAGCAAGAATCACTTCAAGAAAATGTAAAATTGCTAGAAAGATTAAATTGTGTGTAAGCCTACAAGGTACCCATTGGTTTGTATATTTATTCTATGGCAGTGGACAATGCATCACACCTGTTGGTTACCTTGGTGGATGTTGAAAGGACCATAGTGTAGGTTATAATCCGAAATCAAAACCATAATTGGTGCATGAAGATACTAGTATAAGATAAATAATATCAAGAGCATGAACTACGTAGAGGAAAAAAACATATTTGAAATGATAAACTGCACTCAATTTTGTGCATTCTTTTGTCATGTCAAAGGACAACCTGTCACAAGCCTTGGCTTCCCTGGCGGATGTAGTAAGAGCCATGCTCAAATGGCCTCCAATGTATTATATAGGAGTGGTGTTCATTTCCCATTCAGTTTCTTTTTGTTCATGTTTTGCAATCTAGTACAAAATATAGTTGAACAATACATGGTAAAGACTTAATGGTGTGCATAATTATACTTGTTTACAAAATTTATCTAATATCTACATGGCTTACAAAAAATGTAGTTCTACTAGTATATGAAAAATAATAAACTTGAAACTAGGCACAAATCGTAAAACCTTATAAACGATCATGATTCAGTGAAACTATATATTTCTTTAGTTTAATTCATTTCTTAGCAAGCATACACGACAACAGTGATGTCAGTTCTAAGCTAGAGCTTTGAATCTAGTGTGATAGTTGTACATATTGACTTCTCTAATTTTACTTACTAGATTTCTATAAATAATAGACTAGTTTGAAGTTAGCTTATATACATAAAATTACTTGCTTGACTTCAACAACATGGAATAGAGTTGTTAGATTGTTTTGAAGTTATGTTAATTATATATAAAATTACTTGCATGGTTTTAGCGACATGAAATAAAGTTGTTATCCCATTTGATTTAGACGTTTTATGAAATACCGTCATCGTCATCCTCAGAGTCATCATCTAAGCCTCAATCCTGACCATGTCGAGGTCGGCTACATGGATCCTTCTTTTCCAAGAGCTTTGTTATGGGTCATATTTTGATCAAAATGTAAATTCAAAATCTCTCTTTATAAGCTTTTCCATGTTAATTTAGGTTTGCCTCTTCTTTTAATTGTACTTGACTTCATAGCATCATTTCATATAGATGTGTTAGTCGATATGTGTTGCACATGCCAATACTATCTTAGATAGCACTCGCGTAACTTGTCCTCAATGCTCTCCATCCCCACTTTATTCTTGATATAGTCATTTCTCAAGCAATCTTTTTGGGTCTTCCTACACATTTATTTCAACATATGCATTTTGGTCACATTCATCTTGTTGAGCCCTTGTTTCTTCACTGCCCAACATTCACTCCGTATAGCATGGCTGGCCGTATAGTTGTTCTATAAAACTTATTTTTGAATTTGACACTCCATTTCAACCATCCTGCAATTGTCCTATGACAAGCATCATGTTAAACATGCCCGTCTCATTGAATAAAAAACTCAAGTAACAAAATTTAAAACATTTTGAATCATCCAGTCCATCCAACTTGACCCTAACATTCACAATTCTATATTTGATGAAATTGCAATGCATGTCCTCAATTTTGCCCCTACTAATCATCAATTCATTTGTATCCAACACATTTCTCCAAAGTTCAACGTTAACATTCAATCCATATTTAGTGTCATCGATCAACACAATATCTTCAACAAATAACATGCACCTATGAATATATCATCCTTAGACATGCTTGGTCAACTTATTCATAAGTCATAACAAAAATGAACAGATACGTGCTGACTGTTGATCCTTGATGTACCCCAACTGTGATAGCAAATGTTGGTGTCTCTCCTCCAGGAGTCTTCACACTTGCATTCGAGCCATCATACATGTCTTTAATCAAGTCAATGTATTGGATTGGAACACCCTTTTTCTCAAAAATCATCCACAACACTTCCTTGGGTACTCGATCATACGTTGTTTCCAAATCAATAAAAACCATATGAAAATCTCTTTTGCTTTCTCTATACTTCTCCACAAGCCTCCTTATCATAAACATGGCATCTGTAGTTGGATCTTTTAGGCATTAAACCAAATTGGTTGTCTGATATCTGCGTTATAGATCTTAACCTTTGCTCAATAATCCTCTCCTAAAGTTTCATAGTATGACTCATCAACTTGATACCTCTGCAGTTTTGAAGCTCCAAATCTCCTTTGTTCTTGTAGATGGGGACTGTCATACTGTTTCTCCACTTACCCGACATCTTTTTGGTCTTCGTAATCTTATTAAAGAAATATGTTAACCATATATCCCCTTCATCCTCGGTACTCTTCAATACATCAATAGGAATACCGTCTTGACCTCAAATAGTGACACACCTTGTGTTAATGATATCTCTTGTATTCATGTCACACGAGTCTCTTACATTATTCACAATTTCACAATATCTTCATTGAAAAGCTTATGAAAGTAGTTTCTACATTGGTTCTTGATATCTTCATCCTTTATTAGCACTTGACTATCTTCATTCTTGAAAACACACATGTGATATCATCATCATCATCATCTAAGCCTCAATCCCAACCATGTTGGGTTTAGCTACATGGATCTTTTTTTTCCAATAAGCTCTGTTATGGGTCATATTATGCTTTGTCAACTCATTCGTAACAAGAACTAACAGATATGGGTTGAATGTTGATCGTTGATGTACCTTAACTCTGTTAGAAAATGTTTACATCTCTCCTTCAAGAGTCTACACACTTGCGGTCGAGCTATCATACATGTCTTTAATCAAGTCAACGTAGGGGATTGACAGACATATTTTCTCCAAAACCATCCACAACACTTCCTTGGGTACTCGATCATAATTCTTTTCCAAATCAATAAAAACCATATGAAGATCTCTTTTGCTTTCTCTATACGTCCCCATTAGCCATCCTACTCCATAAGCCTCCCTATAAGAAAAACATATGTTGTTGATCTTCCAGGAAGAACCAAATTGGTTGTCTGATATTTACTGTTGTAAATCTTAGCATTTGCTTAATAATCCTCTCCCAAAGCTTCATAGTGTGACTCATCAACTTGATACCTCTGTAGTTTGTGCATCTCTGAACATCTTCTTTGTTCTTTTAGATGGGACTATAGACTATAGTACTATTTTTCCACTTAGCCAACATCTTTTTGTCTTCTTTCATTATCTTTTCAAGAAATTGTTAACCACAACTCCATCATCCCCCGTACTCTTTCATAAATCAATGGGAATACCGTCTGGTAAACATGCTTTTCTCATTTTTATTTTTTTTCAAAGCATTTTTGTCCTCTATAGTGAAAAACTTGTCACACGAATCTCTACCATCTTCCTGTCACAAGAGTCTCTTACATTCCTGTCACACGAGTCTCTTACATATTCACAGTAACTCCAGTGAAAAGCTTATGAAAGGAGTTTCTGCATTGGTTCTTGATATCGTCGTCCTTCACCAATGGTGTACCATCTTCATTCTTGATGCATCTCTGAACATCTCCTTTGTTCTTGTAGATGGACTATAGTACCATTTCCCCACTCAGCCAACATATTCTTGGTCATCATAATCTTATTAAAGAAATTCGTTAATACATCAATGAGACTGCCGTCAAGTACGCATGTCTTTGTCATTTTCTTTTTTTTTAAAGCATACAACCTCGTAATAGTGTAACTCATTATGTGTAAATGATATCTGTTGTATTACCGTCGCACGAGTCTCTACATTATTCACATTAACTCCATTGAAAAGCTTATGAAAGAAGTTTCTCCGATGGTTCTTGATTATCCTTCACCAACACTCTACTTGACTCAAGTCTGTTCCTTTCCTTTCACTTATACCAGTCATTTTACATATATCTTTCCCCCCTTCTCTTGTGTCCATCTACTTATAAATCTCTTCAAAAAATTAGACCTTGCTTCTTGGACAACCTTTTTAGTTTCTTTTTTTGCTTGCTTGTATCTCTAAAAAGTTGCATTATCTGGAGATTTGGGCAAGCTCATATAAATCTCCCTTTTGAGTCTTAAGAAGTAGCGTGTGTGTGTATATATACATATATGTATATATACACAGTTACACACACACACACACACGCAAACACAAAAAAACACACAGACACATATATATATGTCATATTCACAAGTTAACAAAAAAATCAAATAAAATGTGTAGTCAACATGATACGTAAAAATTTACAATTGCAGTCTAACACGCAATATGTATTACTTATAGGATTCTACCATAGTAGCTTAAAAGTAAAAAAAAAGCCTACATTTGTCAACTAGACGTTACAACAACATTATAAAAAAAAATCAGAAAAAACGTCTCTGCACCCCCAGGCGGTGCTAGGCGCTCTTCCAGGTGCCATTTTATTTTACGTAGGCGAGGGCTAGAAGGACCCCCTTGGGCGCTTAGCCGCCTAGGTGCCACTAGGCGGGCACCTCAACAACTTTGGATTCTACATGTAGTTGTATGCGGTGGATACCGAGTTTGAAGCGATATTTGTGAGTTGTTTTGTTGCAACATCTTTTTATTGGTAGCTTAGAATCAATAAAGTATTGAAAGATCATTTAAAATCACAAAAAAGAATGAATTCCCATGATTCCACCGTCTTTGATGGAGCAGTTGCCATAATGGTTGAACACGTTTTGAACTGTAGCATAGTGGGACACCCACAAAAACGTTCACAAAAAGTCATGTTTGTTGTTAAGTTTTGACATGATTATAAAGGCAGCAATTTGTTAGATATTTAAGGAAAGAGAGAAGGGATTGGAGATCGTAAAGCTGTGGGCAAGGAGGATTGAAGAATGTGGCTTGAGCTGAAGTTAGTTTTTTGAAAGGGGGGACAAACTGAGATAAAAAAGGAAAAAGAATCAGAGAAAAAAAACGTGAGAAGACGTGGATATTCTGGTCAATTAAAATAGAGAAATATGCAGAAGATGTGCTCATCTCCTGACACTCATTGAGATACGGTGAATTATCTGTATGTAGCTTTAACACTTTATTTTACTTACCTATTATTGATCTTCAGGAAAGAACTTCGTTGTTTTCCTATACAACTTAGAATTTTCTTTTAAATATATAAAAAATCTTGAACTTCCGGTCAATTTGAACAAGGAAATATGCAAATTTTAAATTGCCTCTAATTTGGACTGAGATATGGTGAAGTATCTGCCGACATCCTGGAGTAATCGAGACTCATACCATGTCATGGCTGGTAATACTGATAGTACAGACATTCTGGTTATCATTTCAATCAATTGATTGATATGCTTCTTGTTTACCATTTTATACGAATCATATATGCCTTGAAAGAAGATTGCATAGTTAGACATATTGATTTATCTCGTCATGAGTTTTCACAAAGTTTACTGGCTAGCAGTTAGACATACGGTCAAGCCTCTTCTGTCCGAGCCTGGTACTGGGTACAGATGAACATAAACATGTTTGTTCATAAGAAGGATCCATTTTGCCAAAGCCAACATGGCTATGATTGTGGCTTATATGAAGATGATGTGTATACAATCTAGTCGATCATCCTACTATCTCTCTCTCAGATCTTTTGTTGGAGCTATTTTGCAGTAGTAGGAATCAGGGAGTGGCGGTGGAGCTGTGCCATTGAAGTTGTTTCATACGTTGCTGGAGTGGGTTGTTACCGTTTTACCACCATTGCTTATCACCTCTATTATCAATGTTCCAAGAAAGTAAATGGTTACAATTTAAAACTATGCCAAATGGAACCATCTTGGTAGAGTCAATTTATATATATTTTGATGGTTAGACAATAGACAAGAAAAATCAAGCGCGCATATTGGGAATTTTGTAGACAGTATTGCAAAACATATGAGTATATGATGAATTTTTACACATGATGTGTATTTTATTGAGGTATTTTCAAAATTGTTCAATGTGATACACCTTTCGTCTGATATATGTAAGGTTGTTTTGTGGCTGTTCATTCATATGTAGTTTAATCTTACAACTTGTTCTCTCAAAAATATTGATAGAAAATCTTTGCATTTAATTACAAGTATGGGGATGCAAATAGACTTGGATACATCCAATGCACATATAGCTTATGCCTGATAAATTGAATTTCGAATAAGATTTATCATGATTGTTTGAGGTCATAATTACTCATCTTTTTGTGTCAATATGGTCACATAATTCTGATATTGTTATGCTTTGTGATAAATCTCTAGCAAAGTGATAAATTTATGCTTTGTTAAATTTTCAGCTTTCTCACAGTCACATTCAGGAAAAAAGGTTAGATTTTGGTGAACTAATGGGCACAAGTGATAGCACTGTCATGAAATTGGAAGCGAATATCTTAGGGGTTCTGAACCTGAGACTCCTCTCTTGTAGTGCTATACAGTCCCTCACTGCTATTCGATGCACTAACACACACACATACAAATGCAGAATATACACACGCATATGCGAGAGGTGACCTCAATTTACAATTGGCCTGCCTTTTAAGGACGCTTTATTATAAAAGTTTGTAAAAAAAGGAAAAATCAACCGAATAAACAATATACAAAAATGCATGTTTTTTCTGCTATAACATGCATTTCATATGGCTATAGTATGTCGCGGATCAAATTTTGTGAAAAAACTTTTTTACTTTTTTTCTGACGTCGGCTGGTGTTTTTTCTGGTTAATTCAAATAAAAAGTGGAGATCCATGTATTTGATCCTTTTCATCTCTAATTAAATGTTGAATTTACTACAATCCTGATTCCCCTCCGAATTTTAGTTTCTTAGGGGAATATTCTTATTTTGTATTCAAGCAGCCATTGCTTAATCTTGTCTAGCATGCTTAATTTTGATGATAACCATTTTTACTAAACATTTTCTGACATTATGAATATGGTAATAAAGGAACTTGCGGAGCATCTTTCCATCCTATGTGTGCAAGAGATGCAAAACACCAAATGGAGGTTTGGAGCAAGTTTGGTTGTGATTATGTAAGACTTCTAGTATTATATTACAATAACTTTCTATATTACTTGCACACTTTCACCAGGTAAACAAGTATCCCCTTCAATGTAGGTAGAGCTCCGAGTGTTTTGCTTAAAACACACTGAAATGCTGGAGCTTGGTTATGGTCATTTGGAAACTGTTGCTGGAGTTTGTGGCAGTGATATTGCAAAACATAATGATTATTCAGCTGCACATCAACTTTCTGAAGTGAAGTTTATTGATAACAACAGAGGGGCATGTGGTTCTCAGCAGAATGCCTTAAATCTGACTTGTGATCAAATTAGTGCAAGAGGGCCGCATCATGATGATCTTCATTCAGCAAATGAGTTTGATTCTCGTTCTGATGAAAGACTCTTAAAAGAACTAAATAGTTCGGATTTGGGGAATGAAAATCATGTCTCTGATAATTCAAGTGACCCTATGAGTTTTCTAGCTGTGAAAAAGGTATCATTGGATTTCAATGTTTCATTTATAGCATTTAATTTGTATGCTGCTTCTTGACATCATTTCTGATTTATTAATGCTGTTTTATTTTGTTAGCATTGCAGTTGACTGAAACTGAAAGAAGTAGACAGAAAAATTGTGATGTTCCACAAGGCAACAAATCAAATGATTATGTAAAAACTTCTCTTCCGGTATTTTAAATTATAATATATTCTCAGTTTTGTTTTCATCATATCTTAACCCTTTGGCTGTTAGATGCTTATCATTTTATAAACGTTCTTAATTCTTAACAATGTCATTAGAATGTGCATTCTTTCTTAAGATATCATCATGTGTATCACCACCTCTTTTATAATGCTAATATATATATGTATATATATATAAATATTATATACGTAATGATTAGTGATATAAGAATACATGTTTGTTTCCCATTGCTGTATACTGACGCCGTTCATCATGTTGTTGGCGCTAAAAGAACATTCTGTACATTTCTGTATTGTACTTGTGATGGGTGAGAACACAATCTTCAGCTAAAAATTCTTTTGCAGTTTTGTCTACACCTAAGTATTTGTTTCAAACAATGTTGTGATGTTGTTCAGTGATGTAGTTAGGTGAAACATGGGGGATGTATCTTTTCCCTTTTTGTATTTTTTAACCAGTTTTGCCTATGGTATATAAAATTTTGTATCCAGATTTCATTATACAAGAGGAAGATAAAAGTGGCTTGAAGTTGTGACCATGGCGGGTACAAAAGGTGTGTGGAGGAGGAGCACTTCGAGATTGTTATGAGTGTCCTAAAAATCTTCTTGGAGAAACATGTCCTTTGTCACTTACGTGTGAGATTGTCGCTTTTAAAGAATGGGATAGAAGCAATGCTTTTAAAAAATGTTAAGCAGTAAGCATGCGAAAAACACCTTGTAATTAAGCGGTAAGCGGGCGATTAAGCGGACAATTTTTGAAAAAACGGGTTTTAGTTTTCTGTACAATATTTTACAAAATTACACATCTATGCATATAAAATCTATACTTTTTGGAACTTCTATACATATCTAAACACCCTACACCCTACACAACGATATTAAACACCCAAATACTTTATAACACAACTATAAACAATGATTGTAGCTAATATATCAAACAATAGACTTATCATAGATCAAACACCCCATACAATTATAAAACAATAAGCATGTAGTATATATATGATACAATAACAATTTTGCATCACATTACAGCAGGCATGTCATTGACACCTGACTAACTTATTGCTACATTTACATATCATTAATTAATCATACATTACAACAGTACATTTAACCAAAGTATGCATTCTAAAATCTAAATTTTGATAATAGTTACATGCTAGGAAGCATGGACCCTTCCCAGAGGCCGCCGTGTCCGTGTCCAACACGTGTCCAACATGGACACACCATGGACACACATGGATACGTGGTGGACACTTTTCGGATGTGTCCAAGTCCCCCATTTTTTATCAGAAGTCGGACATGTCCTGGACACGGCTTGGACACACTATGACACAACACATCACTAATTAAGAAGGGGAAACATCCTATTGCACATAAACATCCTTCACCACTCTTGATGCACGTCTCCCCCTCGTCAAATCACCACCTATGTAAATACTCCTCTTCCTGTACCTACAGACTTTGGCCTCTCCTCTCTCTCCGTTCATTGCCAACCTTTCGCCTTCCTCTTCCTCTAATACTTGTCTTATTTGTCCACCATCACAACCACCACCACCACCAAGAACGTCCTCTTCCCCTTCCTTTTCTTACCAAATCTGAATGTACATCGCATTCTTTTCTACAAATAACAACATACCTTCTCTTTTTTCTGTGTTATCCACCACCATTACTATCTTTTTGTTGTCCAAATTTAGATGTGCAAATATATTACTCTAGGTCCATACTTGTAGCGCTTTAACTTGTTATTGTTTGTGAATAAAATATCTATTACTTTGACTATCATTGTGTTTACAATATGGACTTGCTTGATCGTATGCCTTTGATGGCTTAATTTCAACTTTTCAAGACGTGTGCAATGTGTTTGAATGAAATTACGAAAGTGAATATAGTAGCTTGGATGAAATGATCTTTATGTTTGAATGTGCTTGTTCTTTTTTGTGTTTATACATAAAGATAATCTATATGCTTATTTTTATTTTTCGCCGTGTCCGGCGCAGTGTTCGTGTCCTATAATTTCTAAAATTCATGTGTCCCTTGTCCACGTCCGTGTCCGTGTGTCCTTGCTTCCTAGGATATACATCAATGCTCTATTACTATGGCTTACATACAAAGTATGCATTTTAAATTAGAACCAAGGATTGTCATGGAACATGTATATTGCAGTCAATAATATTTGGACTTTAAAATTTACCTAATGTTACATGCTTGCATCATTTACACACGACGAGTTTCACTATTTGAGGTCAAGAATGCTTTGAAAAAGATGAAAATAAGAAAGACATGCGAACCAGACGATATTCTCATTAATGTATGGAAGAATATGGGGGATGAAGGAGTTATGTGGCTAACAAATTTATTTAACAAGATCATGAAGACCAAGAAGATGCCAGATGAGTGGAGAAATAATACTATAGCCCCCATCTACAAGAACAAAGGTGATGTTCAGAGCTGCACAAACTACTGGGGTATCAAGTTGATGAGTCACACAATGAAGCATTGGAAGAGGATTATTGAGCAGAGGCTAAGAATCTATAACGCAGATATCAAACAAACAATTTGGTTTCATGCTTGGTAGTTAAACTACAGATGCTATTCTTCTAATATGGAGGCTTATGGAGAAGTTATGGGAAAGCAAAAGAGTTCTTCATATGGTTTTTATCGATTTGGAAAAAAAGCCTATGATCGAGTTCACATGGAAGTGTTTGTGGATGGTTTTGAAGACTCCTGGAGGAGAGACATTAACATTTCATATTACAGTTGGGGTACACCAAGGATCCACACTCAACCCATATCTGTTCGTTCTTGTTATGGATGAATTGACAAAGAATGTTCAAGATGATATTCCTAGGTATATGTTATTTGCTGATGATATTGTATTGAATGACGGATTTAAACAATAAAGTTGAACTTTGGAGAAAGACATTGGAATCAAATGGATTGATGATTAGTAGGAGCAAAACTGAGTATATGCATTGCAATTTTAGCTAATCTTGCAGTGT
Source organism: Alisma plantago-aquatica (assembly GCA_963693085.1). Classification (NCBI taxonomy): domain Eukaryota; kingdom Viridiplantae; phylum Streptophyta; class Magnoliopsida; order Alismatales; family Alismataceae; genus Alisma; species Alisma plantago-aquatica. The sequence continues at coordinate 998,351,144 of OY856409.1, forward strand.
GAATGGTGGAGCCAAGTTGAACGGAATAGATATACCAAAATGTGATAAATTTCGTTATTTGGTTCTATTATTCAATTAGATGGGGATGTCCAAAATGATGTTTGTCATAGGATCACTGTCGGATGGTTGAAATGGAGGAGTGCAACTGGAGTTTTATGTGATAGGAAGATCCCTCTCAGACTAAGAAGTAAGTTTTATAGAACTGCTTTACAACTAACCATGCTCTATGGGAGTGAATGTTGGGCGGTGAAGAAACAAAGACTCAACAAGATGAATGTGGTTGAAATTCATATGCTGAGATGGATGTGTGGAAAGACAAGAAAAGACCGCTTGAGAAATGACTATACCAGGAATAAAATAGGGGTGGCGAGCATGAGGACAAGCTACGCGAGGGCCGACTCAGATGGTATGGACATGTGCAACGTAGGCCAACTAATGCGCCTATACGAAGCAGTGCTATTGAGGCAAGTACAAGAAATAGAAGAAGTGGAAGACCTAAATTAACATGGGAAGAGCTTATAAAGAGAGATTTTGAATCTCTACATCTTAGCCAGAATATGACCCATGATAGAGCTGAATGGAAACGAAGGATCCATGCAGCCGACCCCAACATAGTTGGGACTTGGGACTGAGGCTTAGATGATGATGGTGATGATTACAAGCTTGCAATAATATAAAAAAAAAGGTCTAACTGACCGATTTAGCGAGTGATTAAGCAGTAAAAAAGTGACCTTTTTTAGGGGGCGTCTATTTGGTGTTTAGTGGGTAACGGATGGGGGGGCTGAGTCACTTTAGTGGCTGCTTTAGTGGGTAAATTAAATGGTGGGGGGGGACTGAGCCGATTGAGCGACCACTCAACCCGTTTTTTATTTCATTGGATAGAAGCATAGTTGTCTCTACTAGCGAGGTGGTGGGCTCCAGTACTGGGGAGCCTAGGCGACTGGATGCCACTGCTTGGGCGGAGCGGCCGCTTAACCCGTTTTTCATTTCAATGGATAGAAGCATAGTTGGCTATGCAGCTAGCTAGGTGGTGGCCTCCAGGACTAGGGAGCCTAAGCGGCTGGATGCCACTGCTTGGGCGGTCTAGTGTTTTTCTAGTATGTGGTACATATTTTAGATGGTTTCTGCATATATTGGATATGTTTACATTACTAGATACACCAATAATAGTTTTTTCAACTTAATGAATTTTAAGTTTACCTAGACATGCTAGATTAGACTTAAAATGAACTAAGCGTAGAGATAACTTGACCAAATTTGAGTAAATGAATTCTAAAATAATTTCATTTGTCCAAAACCAAACTTAGATTAATCTAATTTCACCCTAAAATGAGATTTTTGTGACTTGATTTCAACTTATGTAGAATTTAATAAACCCAAGTTGCCACTAAAATAACCTAAATCAGGCCAAATTGCCCAAGATAACCACTAAATTCACCTGGGGCCTAAGCACCCAGACTTGGCACCCTACCAGAGCCTTGCCTAAAGCCTCAGTAAGTATGTATCAGTGAAGTGAAGTATATTGTGGGCCAAGATATGGATACTTATAAATTCCAATTTTGAAAGATCACTTACGATCAATGGACGAGACCGTCTATGGTGTGCATTTTGGGATATCGCGAGTCCTTACCATGAGGTCCATGAGTTTTCTTGTGTCTACTATCTATTGAACGGATTACTTAAACTTGACAGTGAGGGGTTTCAATGTAAAAACCTTTAATACCTTTGTTAGTATATTATAAAGGAGTGGGATTGCTGAAAAGTGCTTGAACTTTTTGATTGAAAAAAGGTATCTTGACATTTAGGTTTTTGCTCATGGTCATGGTATAAAATTTCGGTCAAAATCTCGAAATTTCGGTTTTGAGATATCGAACATTGAATTGCAATTGTTTAGAAATAATTTGTAAAATTTTGAAATTTCGAAAAGGGGGAAAAATATCTACAGAATAGAGAAATTTCATTGAAAAAAGGCTAGTTTTGGCATGTATATTGCGAAACACAACCAAAATGGGTTCACAATTTTGAAAATCAACGGCCCAAAGCCTATTTTACTTGGAGCGTTACTTTGGTAATTTTTTGGATTCTCTTGCTCTTGAAGGCTTGTTCTTTGGATCTAATGCAAGTTTATCTCTCTCCTTCCCATCTACATCTTTTTCTTCCACTTTTACCCCATCTTGACCAATAGATTACTCCGAAATTGTAAGTTGTAAGTGATAGACTACAACTTAAACTTGAGGATTTATGAAATTATGCTATAAATTACTTATAAATGCAATTAATTTACAAATCCAACTTGATATATATCCTATTTGTCAAGATAATGGATAAAATGTTTTCAAAATGAGCTTTTTTAAATAATGGAAATTATGACTGTAAATCCCACAAATTATGAGTTCCACCCACAAGGGGGTCCTAGTGCTGCATATAGTGATCATATGGTCACAAATGATAGGGGTAAAACATTCATTGCATTAGAGATACGGTACATGTCCCTCCAGGTCGAGGTATTTATATAGGACATATACCACTTAATGAGGATGACCAATTAGAAGCGTTGAAGGAGTATTTTCCGACGTATGGGATGTTGCAATTTGTGGGAGATGAAACATACAAAGAGCATGTACAAACATATAATACATGTTACAAAGATACCATGAGTTGGAATCAATATGTCAACAATATAAATAAGGTTGTTTGGACAACAACCACCAGGTTGGGGTGTTTAGTACGTTCTTTTGTATTACAAATTTACACTAGATTGACTGATATTCAACGGTCTAAGCTGTAATAGATTGTTGTTGAATTTATTAATGAGAATGAGATAATTCCTTATGGCACTGAAATTTGCATGGAAACCTCATCGAAAACTCGAAACAATTCAGCTTCTTTTCACTCACACGTGTAGGACCCCTGCACCAAGATCAATATATGATTTAATTGCATAGATAGGTGTGTTTATCGATGTAGACCATCTTGTAAAATTTCATGACTTAATCCCTCCCCACCAAGATCAATATATGATTTTATTGCATAGATAGGTGTGTTTATCGATGTAGACCATCTTGGTAAAATTTCATGACTTAATTCCTTTATTTGGTAGTCGAAATCTTGTGTCGAAATTCCTGTAAATGTCGAAATTTCTATAAATATCTGATTTGGAGCCATCAGAAATGGCGTCGAAATCGAAATTCTAAACCATGCTCATGGTTTAAGCTTCCCTATACCACCTTTTTTGTCTTACATGGTTTCAATTGTTGCATGCTATCGAAAAAACGGACCGAACTTGAATTATTGTCAAAAAATCAATTGGGTAATATTTCAGAAGATTCCGTACCCTAGATGTCTAGGCGGCTAGGTGTTAGGCATTTCTTAGGGGGCGCCTAGGCACCCATGCGTTTCTAGGCGTTTTTTATACTACAAATTATGTTGATTTTCAGATGTTTACATTCATAACTATAGATACGTATATATTTAATAATGACATTATTATAGTATAGAATTTAGGTTAAATAGCACCTAACATGACCAAAACTAGACCTGATTGGCCCTAATTTGAACTTACTTGATCTAAATTTGATCTAATTTGACCCAGTTTGCCCTAATTCGGTTTAAAGCATACCCAATTCTGTATAACATGACCTAATCAGACTTATCTTCCCTAGATTTCCACTATATTGACCTCAATGAGGCCAAACTCGGCCGAATCAAACCTAACCTCCCCAAGTCATACAAATTTTCCTAAGTTCCCGAATTAGACATGTTTTGGCCTAAATCAAACCTAATTTTGCAGAATAGGATCTAGTCAGTCCTAACTTCCCCAAATTTTCCCTGTGTTAACCTAAATGAAACCTAACTTGGCCAAATCAGACAAAATCTCACCAAATCGAACCTATTTCACCAATTTCAGACTCGTTTTCCCCGAACCATACCTAATTTTCCCTTATTTGACGTAGTTTGGCCTAAATCATTCTTGCATAACATGACTTAATCAAATCTAGCTACCCCTAATTTACTTTATATTGAACTAAATGAAGCCTAGTAGGCTAAATCCGACATAATTTCCCCAAATTAGACGTTTTCTCCCAAATCAGGCCTGTTTCCCCAACACAGATCTAATTTACTCAAATTTGACCTAAAACAGACCCGTTTCAACCATAAAATGACTCAACTTGATCTGATTTTGTCAACTCTAGACCTAACTTATGCTAAATTAGCTTTTAAGTGCCTTAATTTGGGCCTAAATGTCCTTAGACGGCCAGTTAGGTCACCTTAAGGTGGGTGCCCAGTGTGAGGCGAACTGTCCAGAGCCTAATGGGCGGGCACCTTGATAACCAAGTCCCCTATCACTGTTTGAAATTATGTCTTTGAAAAATGGTGAAGAATGCTTTACTGTTGGTTGAAAATCATCAAGCAAAATGTTGACACATCAAGAGGAAGTTTGAGCTTCAAAACCGTGTCAACACTAGGGTTAGCTTTAGACTCCACATGTTAGTGAATGAAAGTTGTGATGAAATTTTTGTTTTGTATGTGTTGAAGTTTTGTAACTTCGATGGTGTTTTTAGGAAAATTTTACACATGAAAATTTGCTTAAACCTTCCTCTTTTTTTAGGATCAAAAAATAAATCCTCTACAAGCCCTCTATTCTGTTTTCATTATGGTCAATTTGGTGAACTTTCAACTAGGCATCGCAGTTTTGCCCCACTGGGCCTGGCCTTGCCTGAGATCATGAGTTTTTATTAGTTTCACGCGCAAGGTTGGGGGAGTACATCAGGTGCTGCCGAGTGCACCAGGAAATTTGGGCAAGCCTGGTTCTTTATCAGGTGTGCTTGCTGCCCAGACAATGCCTAATCCCTTGGCGGTGAGGGCAACAACTGCAGGAGAAGTGTGATGTTGTTCCTGTACTGCTCCTTTCCCACACAGTCGATACAGTTCCTGATCTGCTCCTGGAGCCTCTCTACCCACCTCTGAGATCTCCAAGGCTCACTTTGCCAACGAAAGGAAAAGAGCAGCCACAGACGCACCCTTATTCCAATGCGGCCGCTCTGCTACACAGAGATGCAGGGCCGAGCTGATCTGATTTAGAAGCAGCATCTGATCAAAGCCGTCCTCACGTGCCATTCTCTTTGATGTTGACTTCCCTTCCACTGCGACAAGCAGTTATTTACACGCAAGCACAATTTACACGCAAACACAGAAACAACAGATGCGTATTCTCCCACTACCAGTCCCCTCTTCCTCTTCTCCTCGGCGCATGGGATGATTTTTTATTGTGAACTTGTGATTCAAATCTTCTTACATACATTTCATCTCCTCCAATCCCTATCCACTGATTCCACCTGATGCACGATTTCTTTTCCTACTTGCTCGATTGTTTCCTGTTTATCTGACTGCCGCTTAGCTTAGAACCAGCAACGCTAATCCTCATTAGTTAGTTGCTAATGTTTTCTGTTGGATGGAATAGTTTTTCTTCTGTGACCTCCCGAGCAAGCACCTTTCACATAAGATAATCTAAACGGTGACAACCATGACGCGGGGCTAGGTTCGCATGTGCTGTTGTGATGGTCTAATGGTTTCGTGCTGGCTATGGCTGTCAGCACCATGACGTTAGATGGTCTCGTGCTGGCTACAGCTGCAGTGTGCTTCATCGTCTTTTTCATAAAGGACATGCTCACCGACGAGGCAATATGATGTCTGACGAAGTCGTGGGGAGTAGTAGCAGTAATTCTGATGGACAGAGCAAGAACCGGGTAGTGATGAGGAAAGTGTGGAGGGTTCTGACAGGATCCTGTTGGTGGTACCGATGCTTGCGCTGGGCATCACACTAGCGCCAGCTGAATCTGTGGAACATTTCACTTTGATGTATCTTGATTGATCAACTGTTTATTGCCAGAGTTGGCATGGATAGCAAAGTTGTACAGGGCCTATACATTCACTGTTCTCTTTGAACCTTTTGGTCATGCTACCTTTACCCGTTACATTCATGTATTATGAGTATACACATGGAATATGTTAAGGGGATGGATTAGTACTTCACTATGATGGATAGTGTCTTTATAGTACATTAGTTTGCATTTTTCTTCTTTTAAAGTTTCTCTTGATACTAATCTTCTCACGACTTACATTGTACAGTATGTACTGCATGGCATACCTCATGTAATTAGACCAGATTATGATTGTCCATTAAGCTTTCTGCGCAGATCTCATGCCAATGCCATAAATGCGACACATTTTATAATAAATTTGATACTCAAAACTCAAAAGTTCTCTTTCTTTCTTGTTGAAGTTCCGATAAGTTTCTTCAACCTTCAACCTTCACAACTTGCAAATTTTGACATTCCGGACCACAGTTCATTCACTCTCTTGTTTAAAAAGCAGTGATGCTGAATAAAATGTCTTCAAGAATGCTTGAATCATTGAACTTTTCAATTTTTCACTTCTGTTATACCTGGAACTGAAAGCATTATTGAGTACACGAAAGTAATACATTGCATGACCTTTTTTTGAGGGTTATATTACATGCTAACTTTTTATAAAAAGTGCGAGTATAATATTTGCAACTAAAATCAATTAGCTTATTGCTTTAAAATAACAATACGATGTACTCAAATTCCTTATAACCCACTGTTTATGACACAGATTCAAAAATGATTGTTTATCTAGGAGCAATTGATTTTATTTTTGGCAGGTCAGTGAGGAGTATGGTCATGTGAATTATATAATCCCGAAGAATTTCAAAGGCGGCAAAGGTATTTCTATACAAGTTGGACCTTATATTTGAAGATGTCACTCCTGCTGTTATGTGGTTGATGTTTGCATCCCTCAAGTTTCAGTTTGATTGATATTGCGTGTGGTTAAGTTTGCATAAGTACATTTAAGTATCTCATAAAACTTGTAGACTTACAATGTAAGATCAGGAAAACATTGAAAACTTGTTGAAATTTTCTGGAAATAATTGTTCATTTCTGGTAAATAGAAACTTCATAAAAACTCATTCTCAAACAATTGCGTATTATTAAATTTGGCTGACGTTGTAACATTTGAAAAAAGGTTTACTAGCATATATCAAAAATATCAGTACATAGATCCCTAATTGAAACCGGTACCTTAATTACAATTTTACTTTTTAATATAGGTATCTGCATACGTATGACAATAAGCTTCCATGGAGGGAGGGATTTGTATTTGGAACTTACCCCCTTACTAACCAAGCTTGTAGGGAACTTAAACCAAACCAATATACCAGACAAGTCCAGTTGCTAGCTATACAATAGTTACATTAACTGTGTATTTGAGCTTTTAAAGAAAACTTTGAATTCCTACTTTACCATGCTAGATTAATATCATTATTGTCGTTCTATGTGTCCTAGGAAGCATATACATGGCTACAAATTCATAAAGTGACATGGGAGTAGGCATGATCATTTCATTAGATGTATATACCAAATCAATGTATCTATTATTTTTATTCCAAGATAAATCGAAAAGAAATGAATTTCAATCCCATGAACACAACATCAAAGATCAAAGATCCATAGAAATAGAAGTTGAAATTAACTTGAAGTACAAGTTAACAAAAATTATATTCTGTTGAATTATATACATAATACAATCCCATATTGTAAGATATGGGTTTGTAAGAATGACATTTACATATAATAAAACTTTAAGGTGAGTGGTAAAGAGTAGGAGAAATTTATGTGAAGCCATTATATATAAAATAAAAATATAGGGGAGAAGTATACCAAGGTAATAGACACTGTTATGAAAAAAGGTGTGGTGTACATGCGGAGGGGGTCCACATAGAATAAATGTGGAAGTGGAAAAAGCATATACAAGAGTATATGTGTTTTTGATTTTTTCCAAATCATATTCTATATATGTGAAAAAAGGGAGAAGTATACAATGAGAGTAGATCGTTATTATGAAAAGTAGTGCGCTACGTGCGTATGAGGTACTACATAGAGTAGATGCATGAGAATATAAAGCATATGCAAGAAAGGTATATGTGCTTTTAATTTTTTTCCGCATATGCATTTTATCATGAAACAATATATAAAATATACAAAAAGAATACCTGTATATATATATTTATATAACTATAAACTTATAAATATACATGTATAGTTTGTATATATATGTCTATATATGTATATGATATTTATGTAATACATGCATACATTGATTTAGAAAGCGTATGCTTTGCCGTTTAAGCACCTGGTTAAGTGGGGGCAACCTATCTACCTGAGCCTCCTTAAGATGAAACGGCTGGCAAACATTTTGTTGTTAAGTGGGTGCTTTTTCTCGCTTCATCCTGCTTCATCTTGCTTTGTGTGCTTAGGACCGTTTAATCAAATCAATATCCGACATGGTTCAATAACATATACATAAAAAATATGTTGGTTGATTTTTATTGTTTATTACGGAGTCTATGCTTATTGTGTATTATGGGCTATAAATATAAAGGAAGCAAATCATATGATTCTGTTCTTCTCCTACATATACCAAACTTTTGTATCGGAGTTGTATGCATTTCTTCCACTCGCACCCGTTACTGATAATATCTATACGACCTATATTTATAATATTGTATGAGGGTTCCTAGTTAGTATTTTGAAAGTACCTTGTTAAAGTATCATGCAAGTGCTATATGAGTACTATAAATATATAAAATACAATCTACATGTACAAACTAGAATATGTGTGTACTACTATATTAAAGTTAGATAATTTTATAATATTATAATGCATTAGATATGTGTCCTAGAATTGTCGATTGATTGCTATAATATTTTGTAGGATACCCTAATATAATCTATTTTTGATTACGGTATAATAGTTAAAAGTAAGTCAACAAGATAATCTGCTTCAAAATTATGAGTCCCTGAAATTGTAATAAATATAAATATTCTCATTGATACAATTGCCTACCATATTCTAATAAATATCGATCATATTACTTGGGCATCTACTGGTTTTTCAAAAATTTTGTACTATTGAATTACTAAAATGTAAATATTTATATTATTTTACTACACAATAAGCTTTCTGAAAAAGCATCCACTTAATTAGCCACTTCACTCTTAAGAACTATGGGTCAGTTACTTGTTTCCCGCTTTCCAAAACCTGGCATGTATATATGTATACATATTAATATGTATACGTATAAATATATTCTAAGTGGAATGTGTGGATATATGTATCATTATGCATATTGTATATGTGTCTATGTAAATATATATTGATGTCACATATCTAAATCTATACATGTAGATATATAAATTAATCTATTAAAATGTCTGTTTTATACATGTGGCACAAATTTAGTATTCAGGATATTTTTGATTGAGCTGAAAAATCCGGCATTCAGAATTATGTGGGAATTTTGGGTAAAAAGTGGTCAGCATATAGTAAAAATACGTTCAACGATTTGAGAAAAAGTCGGCAAAATTGGAGGATGTATATATACATATATATGTATATCAAGGAATGAGATATCGTCGGTATTGGCAATGTTTTGACCGAAACACCGATATTGACACTGTCGGTTATGGAAATATGCGCACGTACTGATAGGTTGGAAAATATCACTATACTGACTGGTATACCACCATGTTTTGCTGGTATTGGTGCAAAATGCTCTACTGACTTTACCGTACCGACCGAAACAGGTGGTATATCGACATGTATTGCCTTTTTTGCGTGAATAACTGTTGTTACTTCTTGGGAGGAGAAAAGAAGGTGCATTTGGCGATCGGAGCTAAAACCAACCCAAATCAAGGTAAATCTAACTAAAATCTTTCATTTTCTATTAGTTGCAACCTCTCCATCTCTTTTTCCTACTTTTGCTTCCACTTTCACGTAAAAGGTCTTCTACGCCAAAACCTAGTATTACTCCAATTTTAATGTGTTTGATGCGAACTATACATACATCTATAAGTAAATTATGTAAATCCATAAAATTATCACTATATGTACCTAATTACACCACTATTTATTACTAATATCATTCAATTTATCTGATCACTAGTACTAGTACAATAAGTACTGTTATAATTAGTTGCTTATTTATGTTTAGTAGAAGATCTTCTACTAAAGGGTAATGTGAATATAATACAAATAATATTATACACTTATACAATATTGCACACGACGCGTATGAGCATCACGTAACTTCATACAACCAACCTTACAAAATGTACATGTCATGGGAGCAGTATGTCAACCATATCAACTCAATACTTTATGGAGAATCTGTGCGTAACTCGAAATACAACTGCTATGAGTTAATAAGTTACTATGCTATTGCTGTGTTGCAAGTTGGATATTATTGCATAAGTATGTATGTATGTTAATGGATTGTGCTAGTAAAATTCAAAATCCAATTTACTACGTATTGTCATCGAAATCCTTCCAAAGAACGTCATGTTTTCTACCTCCCACATGGACACCCCACCCCCACATACCCATTATAAAAATTTATTGCATATAACGACATATTTCGGTGTAGAGATTACACCTGTAAAATTTCATGACTTAATTCGTTCATTTTGGCGTCGAAACGACCAAGATTTATATATTGCAAGCCTATTTCCAGTTCGTCAAAACGACATCGGTATCGGATACCTCGTTCCTTGATGTATATATATTGCACATGTCTATATTGCACATATTTAGACTCTTTAAATATGATTGTCAATTATTAGACTCTTTAAAGCTTACTACTGTTATAATTGATATCAATTGCTCAAAAGTATATTTGTAATTATATCAGTGCTTTAGATTGTTTCTTTGAAGTACTCATTCACTGAGCGAGTAGGCTCACCCTTCTACTCACAATTTTTAGGGTTATCACATGGACTTGAAGAAGGTCATTGCATCAGAGTAGATCTGCCACAAGAGTTAAAGTCTGAGTATAGTTAAGTTCAATCAATCCCTATCACTCTAGGTCTTGTATAGATGTGAGAGAGTTGTAAATGATGTTTTGTATGTTTGTTTCTTTAATAAGAAAGAATGCAAATGATTGTCATGTCGTATGTACATGGAAGTGTGAGAAACATAATGAATGTATGGATGTGTATCATTAATGTTGAGATCATATTAGAGAAATAAAAGTTGTATTCTCTTATAAAGTTTGTTTATGTGATTGGATGCGAGAAAACAAAGAGTTTGAAAAAGAGAAGAAAAAGTTAAGGGTGATCTTTGTATTACGTTAAATCCTCAATTTATGCCATAATCTCATGATCAATGGTAATTGTGAGATCGGGGAGTAACAGAGTGGATTCCCTCTTGGGTCCCACTCCCTATAGAAATATATTTATGGAATATTGTTTCGAATAACGGCATACCATATACAATTTTAAGGAAGTGAAAAAGATCAAAAATAGTGAAGAGATGGATAAATATGGAACCGATCTTGGTTATGACATGTCAAAGGAACGATGACTGTTACTTGAAAATCGATAGGACAAAATGATCATGTCTTGCAACCTCTCTAACATTGGTTCCGAAGCACTTATAACTCTAGTAGCAAGTAAAAAAGTATGAAATCAGTGGAAGTTAGCTTTGAATGTTGATGTACAAACAACTTGATTAGAATAGACTAGGATCCATCCATTACTTAGAAAAACTTACATAAAAATTGCATGCAACTCCTCCCACACATTACAAACAAAAAAAAAGATAAGGGTATTTTTAAGTTAAAAAACTAAAGACAAAAACTGCATTAAATTCCTCCAACTACCTTTTATATAGTCATTTGATGGCACGATGCTAATTTTAAATTCCAAACAAATAAAGAAAAAAAATTGTATTGAATCCCTCACACACTTTTTATTGTATAGTAAAGAATACACAAGTTCCAATTTATCATTTAAAAAAAACTTTAGATGAAAATTGCATATAACTTTCCCCCAACCTTTCATATTCAATATGTTGAGGACAATTTATAAGTTAAAAACTAAAGGCACCCCTGCATGATATTTTATATAGCCACATTAGATGACACAAGGACTAATTTATAATTTCAACAAATAAAGAAATGATTAAGTTATACTCCTCTCTCTCTTATATACAATGCAAGACCAATCTATTATCTAATTATTTTTACAAAAAAACTTCCTAAACAACCTTTTATATACATGCTTTTATAATAATAAGATAAGACAACAATAATGAGTAAGTTGAAGAATTAAAAATAAAGACTACATCAAACCTTTTTATGCAATCTTTTATATAACCATAAGCGACACAATAACAAATTTTCTATTTAAATGAACAAAGAAAACATATTGAATTGAGCCTACTTTTTTCTTATATAACATAGATGGTTAGTTGCTTTTGCGGTGACAAGTTGAACTTTTCTACTTCCTTCACTAAATTTTCTTCTAATCCAATAGGGCACTACAATTCCCTACCTAGGGTAAATGTAGTGATGTGTAAAATCCTTAGAGTTGCCCTACCGATTGATGATAACATTAATTGATGTAACGCATCCATGTCGTCAACATGCATGTGCTGTGAGGAGACACATGAGGAGGCTACGAACCATCCTTTTTTCTATAGCGAGCTGGCTAAATTCCTATTCAGAAACTTTAAAGATGTGATGTTCTTGCTGGTGGGTTGGGCCGGACCACAACTCCCACGGTTCTTTAGGATGCTTGCGACACAACAAGACTGTGGAGTGAGAGGGTAGGTATTGGCATGTGTGTCATCCTTGATTTGCTAAGAGATTTGGAGGTTTTGTTGTAGGGCTAAATATGCTAATGCCAAACAACTAATTAGTAGGTTATGGGTAGAGATTGTGAGGAATATCAATGGGAAGATTGATAAGAGGGCCTTCCGCAAAATGGAGGATCCAACATTTTATGAGAATTTGAGATAGTTCATGATTGTTGAGCTCAGAAGTAGTTTGTGATGTCTATAACTCCTCTCTTAGGTCCCTCATGATTTAAGAAACCTCTAGATGAATGTGTGGTGGGGTTTTCATGCCTGGAAGATGGCATGGAAAAAAGATGGATGACATGAATAGTTAGAGATAGACATTGTTATGATCGTATTCGAGCTTAATTGGTAAACTAGGGTTTACCTGGATGATTATATGCTTAACTGGATTGATCATTTCTTAAATATAATTAATGATGATAATTCAATTATGATGGTTTAAACCTAATAAAAATGTTAAGTGTTCTATTATTTGAGAAATTAGGGTTTGAGAAATATAAACCCTAGTTGGCTGAAATTAGGGTTTTGATGGTACATGAGTACGGAATTTGATCAAGATAGTAGTAAGATAAATAATTTATCATATTTTCTATGTAATTTTGATATAATATGTATATCTCAATCGTACATTTTAGTGAAAAATTTCAGAATTTTTGGATGTTCTTTGAAAGTCATTCTCGATCGAGATATACTTCAACCGACCATGCTGACAGAATGTTGTTCAGCAGTATATTGTTTAATTTTTAATTATTTATTAGTAACTCCAAATGATCTAAAATTTAACTAGAGATATGAAAATCAATCATAAATAACATGTAAATTTTCATAATTTTTGGATGTGCTTAGACCTTAATAGTAGACGAATTACAGTAACTGACATTTCTATAGAATTCTAAATAGCAATGCACTATTATATTTTTAATTATTTAATGGGAGATTGGAATGATCTCAAATTTTAACTAAATCTTATTAACTAAATTATACACAACATTCTAAATAATAATAATTTTTAGATAAGGTTTGATATCTTAAATACATGAATTATAGAAACCTTTTTATGACAGAAAATTCAGTTGAAATAAGAAAAAGTATAGTGAGGGGTCAATGTGCAATTGACCCAAGTAGCTCAATATCTCTATATGGTCAAGCTAACACACAAGAAGCTCTCATAATTCATGATTCAAACCAAAGAAATGAAATCCTAGAGAGATAGGGAGAGTTAGGGTTTGAGAGGAGAAATTGATGGAGATGTTGACCTAGGGTTTTGCGGTCTGAGGAATGATGAAATCATGTAAGTTTAGCTTCTTTGGATATAGTTTTATGGTGAATCTTCTCTCACATGTCAAAATTCCGTTCCTCCTCTGATTTGATCCAAAATGGTATCAAAACTTTCCATTTTCTCACTCTTTCTTCATAATCCCTCATTTTTAGGGTTTCTGAGTTGAAAGGAAGAAGAATTGGGTGAATTGCTAGGGATTTGATATGAGATCGATATTTTCAGGGACAAGCTACATTTTTAAGGTGTTTTCACACCTTAGGGTGAGTGGTAACTTCCTTTAAACAGTATATTGCATGAAAATTGGTTAAATCATCCATAATCTTTAATTGCTTAGTATGCGACTACAAACCCTGAATTGTGTGTTTGATCTAAGTTGTTGCAAAATGATATGAAATGGATTCTTCCTATGTTTGGATGAATTTCAGATGATAAATTCATATTATAAATGTATACAATACATCCTAATGAGAATTCCCTAAGTATTCGCAAAGGTTATAAGAGTAAACTAAAATATAGAGAATTTGTCTATGACTGAAATTGTTGTATAATTAAATAGAGAAATTTGTTTATCTGGATTCTCTTAGTTATAAATGATTGTTTATCTGAATTCATAGTACATATACGTTAGATACTATCTTGGATTTCATTTAAGGTGAATAGTGTTTGTTTGATATCTCAGTAAAGAGGGTGAAACCCTAGATGTGAGGAAAGTTGGATATTTGCGAATAGATATCGTGAAACCCATTTGAACTAATTTTCTTGACATGATAGACTGTATTTATTCAATTTTATTATTGACGCATGTTATCTCAGTGAATGGCATGGAAACCCAAATTCAGCTCAGTTCCAAGGTTTCATACATATATTGATTTTATATGATTTGTTAATAGTAGTCTTTATTCAGTGAATGTTTATGTCGCATGAAATCCTTATGAGAGCTATGTGATAAGTGAATGAGGTAAATGAAACCCTAAGGATAGGGTGTTGTTCAATGAATTAAGCATTTTGATTACCATGTTCTCAGTATGAGATGCACAACCCATGATTTGGGTCGATGTGCATGTTTTCCAAGAAAGTGCAAATAATTTATGGGTGCAAATGATGATTACTTGTATGCCAAGTAATTAGCTCTTATTAGTATATTATGATGTTTAATTGCATGATTCTAGTGTATAAGTGCCAAATGGACATGCATTATGTTTATTCAAGTATTTCAGTCTGCCTGCATGTATAGTATGTTGATTTCTCAATATATTACAATGTTTGAATATACTGCTCTACCAAGTTAAGGATGATATACATGTTGTGTTATAAACTTCAAATAAATAGACACGGTACCATAGAGATACCAGAGTCAAGTATAAGTAAGGGAAAAGGTACAATATAGAAAGAGTTTTCTAGGAATAATAAAATAATAGACTTAAGAGCCCTAAAATCCGTAGAATCCCTATGAGAGGTCAGTGCCTTTGGGATGAAACGGCCTAACCCTGGCAGTGCGTCCAGTATACGAGGTTCGGAACGTACCAACAGGTGGTACAGGGGATGAATCCCTAGTAGAAGTCTCCTTAAATTATAGAATGTAGTGTCCAACATCAACTAGAGATCCTGGTGGCACTAGAGTACAGAAAAGGCCAATATGTGGCTTGACTCTCCGCCTGTGTGCTCAGGTTAGAGGAGAAGTCCAGTTTAGGCCAGAGAGCCATTTCCCTGTTGCAGACCAGGAGAGTAGTAAGACTTAGCATTTCTTGAGTGTGTCCGCTAAGTCTTGTACGGTGTGATCGTAGTGCACTATGAGTCTTCATATGTAGAGTACACTACATATGATCAAGGCATAATAAAATGAATGAGAGGTCAAACAAGTGTGTACAGTTATTCAATTATTCTTTGTATGTTTCTGAATTATTAGTTCTCTTTATGATCAATCAAGCATTTCATATATTGATTCACTCTTATAGATATTTAGAGTATCCTGCCATATTTATGATTGTCAATTATTACACTCTCTAAAGCTTTCTGTTGTTATAATTGATATCAATTGCTCAAAAGTATATATGTAATTGTATCAGTGCTTTAGATTGTTTCTTTGAAGTACTCATTCACTGAGCGAGTAGGCTCACCCCTCTACTTAAATTTTTTAGGGAAATCACATGGACCTGAAGAAGATATCATTGCATCAGAGTATATCTGCCATAAGAGTTAAGTCTGAGTATAGTTAAGTTCAGTGGGTCCCTGTCACTCTAGGTCCTTGTATAGATTTGAGAGAGAGTTGTAAATGATTTTTGTATGTTTGTTTCCTTAATGGGAGAGAATGTAAATGATTTTCATGTCGTATGTACATGGAAGTGTGAGAAACATAATGAATGTATGGATGTGTATCATAAATGCTGAGATTATATTAGAGAAATAAAAGTTTAATTCTCTTGTAAAGTTTGTTTATGTGATTGGATGCGAGAAAACAAAGAGTTTAAAAAAGAAGAAAAAGTTAAGGGTGCTCTTTGTATTACGTTAAATCCTCATTTTATGTCCTAATCTCATGATTAATGATAATTGTGAGATCAGGGTGTAACAGCTTGGTATCAAAGCTTAGGTTGAGTTTTCAGGGACCATTAAGTTAGTAAGTTAGAGTCATAAGTGTGGCAGATAGGAGATGTTATGATGTTAGCTCTGGGGATTTGAGTATTTGGATATCCTGGCCCGGTATCTGAGTACTTGGATCAACCAGTATCAAGCTACTATGTCTATTCTTTCATGTATACCATGGACAGGTATACAATGGAAGGATGGGCTAGAGAGGAACCCTAGAAATATTAAAGTTAGAAACAAGATAAGTAACATGAATTAAGAGCATAAATATATAATGAGATAGAAATTTCATTTCATATTGTTGTTTTATTGGAGATGAATAGAAATGCTCTTATATGTTTGAATTCAGATATTCAATATTTTGAAATATATATGGGTCTTTTAGATTTGTTGTACACTATGCAGTTGCAACATTTATTGATTACATTCTTTGTATCAAGTAGACTAGAAATGATCCTTGAATGAACTTTCCTAAGTGGATATTCTTTCCACATGTTTGAGGTTAATAGGAGTTGGTTAATCTTAAGTAGCTCTTGGCTTCAGGACTGTAGGTTCGGCCTGGTCCGGCTGGCAGGATGCATTACTGGGATCTAATGACTCCTATTAACAATATGATAAGAGTAGACTCTGGATAAATTAGACCCACATCATAGTGAGAATGTACATACACTAAGATGTTGAAACATATGGGAAATATTAGAATAGCTAAGAATCAGTTGGAACTGAAATCTGAGACCCAACTTTGGGGCCTCATATGAGAAATCCTTAATTGGGAATAAAGGAACACGATGTAAGGTTCATATTAAGTTTAATGATTAATATTATATGAACTCTAAATATGAAACATGGAAAAGATATGAGAAAAGTATGTAAGGGCCAAGATAGTAAGAATCAATCATGAGGAATGGATTATATAATTGAGTACATTGTTTTTATGTACTCCAAAGCAAAGGGAAAATAGAAGAAAAGAGTTAAGTATTGGATAAGTACATAGAAGTGAAAAGTCTTCAGAAGAGTTAAAGTGAAGAGAACTAGATGAGCATGTAAATCATAAAACTAGGATAAGAAGCTGAGTTGAAACAAAGAAAAATGTTAAATAATGAGCTTGATTAAGGAATGAGGGTTATGGTATAATTGAGAGCATGGAATGTATACCTTTATTGTAAAGTTAATACATTCATCCTTACTGCCTTTGGATTCTAAGTCTCTATAGAACAACAAACTAATTTCTAAAAGAAGAGCAAAAGTGTAGCTAAATAAATGAATAAGTCATACAAAGGTAGACTATATTCAGGAAGGAAAAACTTGATTGAAAGAGAAACTATGTTTCACCCATGCATGAGCTGTTTGGTTTAAAATGAAGAATATGTAATGTATTAAACATGAGTTGAAACTAGTAGGGAGATTATTGATTTAGAATTTCAACTTCACATTAGTAGAAGGATAAAAAGAAATATATGCAACATGGTATACATGATCATACACCTAAAAGAAGCAACATGATCATAAGAGAAAACTAGAAGTTAAAGATGACGTGTGGAATAGCAATATATGGTAAGGGGATTATGGAAAGTAAGGAAGGGTTTGAAACATAATGGAGTAATATAGATTATAAAAGAAAGAGGTTGCGAGATTCAAAAAAGTGCTAATTAGTCAAGTATCCTTGTTGATAACTAATTAAACCTACATATGAGAAATGTATTAATGAATGTTTGAAGATAAGAATTCTAAGTCTCAGAATCATCTTCTCTTTCATATCTTTCTTAATTAGAGCAATGTGGGAATGAAGTGATAAGAAAATGAATCATATATGATGCATAACCACCATGGTAGAGGCATCTAGTGATTGCAATAATGACATACAATATGATGATGAAACCCTAGTAGGGTAAATTGAGAATGTAATCTATCTGAATGGCCAAGTAATAGAAAGGAAATTCAATTGATAAGATAAGGAAGACTTTACTAAAACTTGTGAGATCCAAAGCTTGACTTTCAAATTAAGGGAGCAAAGTCACACACAATAACGTCGTGCTACTGATAAGGACCAAACCCTAGAATGTTTAGAGTTGTAGTAGTTCAAGGGTTGTCACTGGTGATTTGACCTTGAATACTAGCATCTCTATAAAATAAGATCATGTGATTTGCACTATGAGAAGTAAACTAGCACTGATAGTAATCCTAGCTAATCTGAAAGGTTGATGAACAATATGAAAATGATTCGGAGCAAAGAGTAAGATATAAATTTGAAATGTAACAAGTGTATTTTGAACAAAAGGAGAAATACAATATGAGTGGTGTGATATGAAATAAATTCTTGCAGTGATAGCAAAAATGATGAATAATCTATTTGTACCTTGTATGTTTCAATTTTAGGAATGTTTAATCTACATGATTAAAATGAGAAGGATAAGTAGCAAAAAGTAAGTAGTGGTGAATGAGGAGAGAGATAAGAGATAACAATGGCTTTTAGTAATATGTGAATTTGTTTTTAGAAGTATAATTTGTTGAAGGTATACTAAGGGATGTAAATTTGTTTTACATATGATTTCAGTTGTACATGTGTAAGCAATATGTTAATTAAAGGTGTCTGATGGTTTAAGTCATTCATACCAATAATCCATCTTAGTATTATACAATTGTGGTATGGTGATATGGGTTGAATAATGATGGAACAAATGAAAGGTTACCCTGAATAAGGTAGTCTTACCTATTCACTCATATGAATAGAAGGGATGATAACCATATTGCATTAATATGTAACCCTAATGAGGTATAGATTATTATACCTAGCTTTAATATAACAAAGTGATGGTAATTGGGTATGAATAGTCCTTGAATGACTAATACAATCATGGAGTACTCTGTTACTGTTGTTGAAACCTTAGTATGCTATAACCCGATGGTTACACCTTGAATTATGTGTGGGTTCATATTTGAGAATAGTATGGAATGTGATGGTAATGCTTCACCTTATGCATCCATGATCCAATGGGGATGTCGTGAGTAGTATTGTACAATTGTTGTTGAATCTAGTCTTTCAACTCAAGACTATTTTGCTATTTGAGTAGCACAATAGTAAAAATTCAAAACAACATGGTGAACTCTCTTTTGTGACTTAGAGGTAATACATAACAATAGTACATATTGAGCCATATGAATTGAGATAGTTGGATCGGATTATTAATGTTGAGGTAACACCTCAAGAGTATGAAAATATTGAAATTGTTGTTTCTCTCTCTATCCTATGATTGATCGTGACATAGAGAATTCATTTGTTATCATTGAGCAGTCATGATTTAACATGTTGTGATTAGAAAAGAAATAAAGGACTTAATGTTGAAAACTGCATTCAAGTATGAAATACAAGAATATAATGACATGTAAGATTTTAGAAGCTTAAAATAAACCTTGAAAGTCCTTTTCTTGCACGTTTATGTTTCGGGGACGAAACCTTTTAAAGGGGGGAAGAATTGTTATGACCGTATCCGAGCTTAATTGGTAAACTAGGGTTTACCTAGATGATTATATGCTTAATTAGATTGATCGTTTCTTAAATATAATTAATGATGACAATTCAATTATTATGTTTTAAACCTAATAAGAATGTTAAGTGTTCTATTGTTTGAGAAATTAGGGTTTGAGAAATATAAACCCTAGTTAGCTGAAATTAGGGTTTTGATGGTACATGAGTATGAAATTTGATCAAGATAGTAGTACGGTAAAAAATTTATCATATTTTCTATGTAATTTGGATTTAATTGAAATTTTTATATAATATGTATAACTCAATCTTCGATTTCAGTGAAAAATTCCAGAATTTTTGGATGTTCTTTGAAAGTCATTTTTGGTCGAGATATACTTCAACCGACCATGGTGACAGAATGTTGTTTAGTAGTATATTGTTTGATTTTTAATTATTTATTAGTAACTACAAATGATCTTCAATTTTAATTGGAGATCTGAAACTCAATCATAAACAACATGTAAAATTTTCATAATTTTTGGATGCATTTAGACCTTATTAGTAGACGACGCATTACAGTAACTAACATTTTTGCAGAATTCTGGATAGCAGTGTACTGTTAAATTTTTAATTATTTAATGGGGCTTGGAATGATCTCAAAATTTAACTGAAGCTTAGTAACTCAATTATAAACAACATGATAAATTATCATAATTTTTGGAGAAGTTTTGATCTCTTAAATACACGAATTACATAAACCTTTTTATGATAGAAAATTATGTTGAAATAAGAAAAAGTATAGTGAGGGGTCAATGTGCAATCGACCCAAGCAGCTCAATTGCTCTATATGGTCAAGATAACACACAAGCAACTCTCATAATTCGTGATTAAAACCAAAGAAATGAAATCCTAGAGAGAGAGAGAGAGTTAGGGTTTGAGAGGAGAAATTGATGGAGATGCTGACCTAGGGTTTTGTGGTCCAAGGAATGATGAAATCATGTCAGTTTAGCTTCTTTGGATATAGTTTTATGGTGAATCTTCTCTCACATGTCAAAATTCCATGCTCTCGATGAGGATGGAATTTGGGGCAATTTCCACAGCCCATGTCACATGGATGTGATTGTAAAGGTGACTAAGGAAGCACTTATGGAGTTATTCGTTCTTGAAAATTGCGCACACAAGGTGGTGAATGCAGTGGCCATATCGGTCAGACATGATAGAGGCTACATTTTGGAGACCATCTAAGTACCACTCATGCTCCTGATGAGGACGAGGGGCTTAATGAATTTGGAGAGAAGAAAGACACCATATGTAACAATGATCGAGACAAATAGTTAGAGAGTCAACTTGTATAGACAAGTCTCGATTGGGAGAATTCTTACAATAACTATGATAACCTAGAATTTCACAATTGATCCAAGTAACTCAATTGCTCTATATGGTCAAGCTAACACACAAGCAGCTCTCATGATTCATGATTCAAATTAGAGAAATGAAATCCTAGAAAGAGGGAAAGTTAGGGTTTGAGAGGAGAAATTGATGGCGATGCTGACCTAGGGTTTTGCGGTCTGAGGAATGATGAAATCATGTAAGTTTAGCTTCTTTGGATATAGTTTTATGGTGAATCTTTTCTCACATGTCAAAATTCCGTCCCACCTCTGATTTGATCCAAAATGGTATCAAAACTTCCCCTTTTCTCACTCTTTCTTCATAATCCCTCATTTTTAGGGTTTCCGAGTTGAAAGGAAGAAGAATTGGGTGAATTGCTAGGGATTTGATATGAGATCGAGATTTTTAGGGATGAGCTGCGTTTTTAAGGTGTTTTCACACCTTAGGGTGAGTGGGGACTTCCTTTAAACAATATATTGCATGAAAATTGGTTAAATCATCCATAATCTTTAATTGCTTAGTATGCGACTACAAACCCTGAATTGTGTGTTTGATCTAAGTTGTTGCAAAATGATATGAAATTGATTCTTCCTCTATTTGGATGAATTTCATATGATAAAATCATATTAGAAATGTATACAATACATCCTAATGAGAATTCCATAAGTATTTGCAAAGGTTATAAGAGTAAACTGAAATATAGGGAATTTGTCTATGACTGAAATTATTGCATAATTAAATAGAGAATTTTGTTTATCTGGATTCCCTTGGTTATGAATGATTGTTTATCTGAATTCATAGTACATATATGTCAGATACTATCTTGGATTTCATTTAAGGTGAATAGTGTTTGTTTGATATCTTAGTAAAGATGATAAAACCCTAGATGCAAGGAAAGTTGGATATTTGCGAATAGATATCGTGAAACCCATTTGAACTGATTTTCTTGACATGATAGACTTTATTTATTCAATTTTATTATTGATGCATGTTATCTCATTGAATGGCATGGAAACCCAAATTCAGCTCAGTTCTAAAGTTTCATACATATATTAATTTTATATTATTTGTTGATAGTAGTCTTTATTCAGTGAATGTTTATGTCGCATGAAATCCTTATGAGATCCATGTGATACGTGAATGAGGTAAATGAAACCCTAAGGATAGGGTGTTCAATGAATTAAGCATTTTGATTACCATGTTCTCAGTATGAGATGCACAACCCAAGATTTGGGTCGATGTGCATGTTTTCCAAGAAAGTGTAAATAATTTATGGGTGCAAATGACGATTACTCGTATGCCAAGTAATTAGCTCCTATCAGTATATTAAGATGTTTAATTGCATGATTCTAGTGTATAAGTGCCAAATGGACATGCATTATGTTTATTCAACTATTTCAGTCTGCTTGCATGTATAGTATGTTGATTTCTCAGTATATTATAGTGTTTGAATATACTGCTCTGCCAAGTTAAGGATAATATACATGTTGTATTATAAACTTTAAATAAATAGACATGGTACCATAGAGATACCAGAGTCAAGTATAAGGGAAAAGGTACAATGTAGAAAGAGATTTCTAGGAATAATAAAATAATAGACTTAAGAGCCATGAACACCGTAGAATCCCTATGAGAGGTCTGCGCCTTAGGGATGAAACGACCTAACCCTAGTGGTACGTCCAGTATATGGGGGTCAGAACGTATCAACAGGTGGTATGGGGGACGAAGCCCTAGTGAAAGTCTCCTTAAATTACATAATGTAGTATCCAACATCAACCAGAGATCCTGGTGGCACTAGGGTACAAAAAAAGCTAATAGGTGGCTTGACTTTCCGCCTGTGTGCTCAGGTTAGATGAGGAGTCCAGTTTAGGTCAAAGAGCCATTTCCCTGTTGCAGACCAGGAGAGTAGTCAGACTTAGCATTTCTCAGGTGTGTCCGCTAAGTCTTATACGGTGTGATCGTAGTGCACTATGAGTCTTCATATGTAGAGTACACTGCATATGATCAGGGCATAATAAAATGAATGAGAGGTCAAACAAGTGTGTACAATTATTCAATTATTCTTTGTATGTTTCTGAATTATTAGTTCCCTTTATGATCAATCAAGCATTTCATATATTGATTCACTCTTACAAATATTTAGAGTATCATGCCATATTTATGATTGTCAATTATTAGACTCTCTAAAGCTTTCTGCTGTTATAATTGATATCAATTGCTCAAAAGTATATCTGTAATTATATTAGTGCTTTAGACTATTTCTTTGAAGTACTCATTTGCTGAGCGAGTAGGCTCACCCCTCTACTCAAAATTTTTAGGGAAATCACATGGACTTGAAGAAGATATCATTGCATCAGAGTAGATCTGCCATAAGAGTTAAGTTTGAGTATAGTTAAGTTCAGTTGGTCCCTGTCACTCTAGGTCCTTGTATAGATATGAGAGAGAGTTGTAAATGATGTTTTGTTTGTTTGTTTCCTTAATAGGAGAGAATGCAAATGATTTTCATGTCGTATATACATGGAAGTGTGAGAAACATAATGAATGTATGGATGTGTATCATAAATGCTGAGATTATATTAGAGAAATAAAAGTTTAATTCTCTTGTAAAGTTTGTTTATGTGATTGGATGCGAGAAAACAAAGAGTTTGAAAAAGAATAAAAAGTTAAGGTTGGTCTTTGTATTACATTAAATCCTCATTTTATGCCCTAATCTCATGATTAATGGTAATTGTGAGATCAGGGTGTAACAGACATGGCGGTATGATCCTGGCGCACAAAACTGGATCACGTCAACCTCACATTTAGAAGCCACGATCCAATCAATGGTGACAACGTTGAAAGTGATTGAGGAATGTAACCTTCTTATAGCATCTATAGAGATTGATGACAAATGCAGCTATTAGCTAATCTGGGGTAATTGCCAGAGCCCATGTCACATGGATGTGATTGTAAAGGAGACTAAGGAAGCACTTATGGAGTTATTCGTTATTGAAAATTGCACACACAAGGCGGTGAATGCAGTGGCCATATCGGCCAGACATGATAGAGGCTACATTTTGGAGACCATCTAAGAACCACTTGTACTCCTGATGAGGATGAGGGGCTTAATGAATTTGGAGAGAAGAAAGACACCATATGTAACAATGATTGAGACAAATAGTTAGAGAGTCAACTTGTATAGACAAGTCTCAATTGGGAGAATCCTTACAATAACTATGATAACCTAGAATTTCACACCTTGTATATGACTTCTAATTTTGACCTTTCTATTTTCCCCACCTTCAAATTTATAATTGAATATGATTTGATCCATGGTTGATAACTTCTGGGTACAGTTGATATCTTGGTGACACTTAATTTGACTCCAATATAGTTTTCAAGCATAACACTCGTCATATCCTTTCCCTTAGATTTGATCATATTATTGTGAACTCTTATGACCTATTATTATGCTCATGTTGTAGAGCTCCCTCTCACAATTTCACCACAAGTTGTTTCACCAAAATCAGATCTTGAATGAATTGAGTCATGGTCAGTTGAAAAACCTAATTCTCAACCTTGCTTTTCAATTGTTTTTGCCTTTTTACCTCTTAACTTGTGGGCCGGCTAAACCAAGCCCAATTGAAGGTGCTCGTATGGGGGCCACTGGTCCCCTCCCCCATCTCTCCTCCTTCCTTCTTTTCCTTCACCCTTTCTTACCTCTCATCTGGGGTCTATATAGACCGTAGGATCTAGCTAGCCGTGGATCAGAGAGTGGATCTGACGGTCATTGCTTTCCCTAAACCAAACGTCACGCAACAACAAAGTTGCTTGCCTCCAGCCATGGCAGTGCACAACCCGCTCACCCTACGGTGCCCTCAATGTCCCTTAGTCCACTTGAACAGTCAGCATAGCTAATAACATGTACATATCTTAGGGTAGGATGAGAAGTGTACGAGCACCCCCCCCTTTTCTTCCTTGGCAGTCAGCCATCCTTTCTACAACCCTAGACACTTCTACACTCACTCATATCGCATATAAAAACCACTAGTAGCTCTGCTAGCCTCCCCTCTTGCTTCCTATCCCATCACTCGAGCCCTGCGTTCTTTGGTTTTCCTCAGGGTGACACCACCTTCCCCTGTTGTAGGGTCTGCAAACCCTAGTAGGAGGTTGGTGGTGATGTTGTGGGTGTTGGATTGGGCATCCGCGACCCAAGTTCACCTATGCTCCATCTCGTCATCTCTTTCTTGCCATCTTTCTCTCGCTCTCACGTTCTCTTGATAACGTGAACCCTGCAGATGCCCACCCACTCACGACGCAACGTACGTCCCTCCAGTTCCACTGCCCAGCTACGTGGCGACGGTTGGGTTCATCTCAGCCCCACCATCCTAGTTTCCCAATGCTTTTATGCCCACTCTAAGCTGCCTCCTGACGCAGATGCCTCTCCCCATCGCTGGTCATCATGCAAGGTTTGACCCGTCGCAACACTCCGTCGATTGCCCCCAACCTCAAGTAGTTGCCCCCATGCTTGAGGAGCTGAGACATACAATGTGAGGAGATCCCCTAGTCGCTACTCATGACCGTTGATCATGAGTGTGGAGTCCCATGACGTTGTTGGCTTGCGCACATGATGGCTCCCTAGTGGGTCGACCCATATATCCCCTCCTCAAGGCCCAATCAGGGTAAAATGCCCGAATATCCCTCCTTTAGTGTTATAAACGTCAAAACACCATACATTTCTTGCCCCTAAACCAAACATCATGATCTTATATATCATTTTGACCAAAAAAGCATCACCTTCCTCATGATGATGGTACCTCCTGCTAGTTTTGCATGTTTTATCCTTGTTTTAAGTAAAAATGGTGTCTTGTGATCTTAGGCTTCTTAATCAACTCAAACATGCACCACTTGTATGTTTAAGGATCTTGGACCTTATATTCATGCAAATTAGTAAAATTTAGCTCCCTCTTACTATGTTTGACATATTGGACCATCTAAATGAACCCTAATGATCTTTTTGACCCCATATGACTAGTTTTTCTCTATAAATGGTCCTTTCATGTACATACATGATCAAGTATACAACTTTGTCTTAGTTTGTGATGATGTAATCCCTTAAACTCAAAATTCGTAAATTACGTATTGTTTTGTTACATGTGAAGCAAAGATATCATGATAAGTGGTCCATGTTTGACTAATGGGACCTCAAGTACCTCTTTTGTGCTTGAAAATGATTTAGTTGATCTAGTTTGTTTCTATATGATGAAAGGTGACTTTTATGCAAATGTCTTGCTCTATCTAGTTCAAATCAGTAGATTCATCACACTCATAGCCCTAATACCAACTTGATCTATCCTATGCTCTTTAATGATCTTATGACTTGGACATTTAAATGTATTGCATGTGATTGATCTAATATGACTAGATGTGAACTTGCAAGTTTAAACCATGGGGATAACTTAGATCTCATGTTTATCCTACATTTAAATCAGGTCTTATCCCTACCTTATAACACTTATATTGTGGATGCCCCCCCTTAGACCTAAAATATAATGATGATGCTTGGATTGTGATGACTATTTGTATACATGTTGGGAACTTTGGAAGCTATGTGTGAACTAAGTGAAACCTAGCTCTAGGGAACATCCACATGACTCATATGATGCTTATATTATCAAACCATAGTGATCTAAGACTCTACATTATGTATTTTATATATAGGATTCTTACTCATAAATCATATCTTGTACTCTACTTGCAAGGTATGTTTTCCTCTTAACCCTGCTATGATATTGGCTTGCTTGTATGTATGCTAGTATGAATGTTTGGCTACTTGATTACTTGGTTGAGCTATTGTTCCTATGATTACTATTTTCATGATTGATTATTCTACATTGAAAAACCTTGAATATAATATACAGAAAGCCATGATGCAACCTAATGTTGACCTAATGGATAAAGGAACTTAAAACATGCTTTGTACAAAACAATGTCGTTAAGTGTTCTCGCTTTGTTTTTTCTTCTTGATTGTGATCTTGTTTCTAGCTAAGCAAGTTTTGTATTACTCTTAAACTGTTTAAATAACTTTTCATAACGTACTTAATACTTTAGCATTAGTATGTTTTGTTTATCAAATTTTTAGTTGCTAAATGAAGATCTGCTGCTCTGAATACTCTAAGACCAGACATGAAACATCATGGGATGCTAGAAGTAGAAATGGGTACATGTTTCTCTTATCTCCAAGTTTAGTATCTTGTTACCTCTTTAGTCTTGTTGATACTGCTTTTACATATATATTGCATGTGTGAAATATTTGTGCCATTCTATAGATGGGAACACAAGTCCACTCGCCTTTAACTTTGTAGCCATTAGGAGTGTGGAATTAGGGTAACAAATAGTTCTGTGACAAATGGTATCAAAACTAAACACATAGGCCTCTATACATGTTATAAGGCATAACACATTGTAAGAACCCATGAAGGAACAAAATCCTTTCCTCAAAGTTTAGAGACTCTTCTAGCATCTCATCTCTTCTTTAAGGACTACCTAAGCCGCCCAAGTAGATGATTAGTTATATTTCTTACCTTGTCATGTGATTCTTCTCTCATTACTATTAATCACATGACATCTCAATTATGAGTGGCTTATGCATGGGAAAAGTAAGACTCCTTTGAAATCATGAAAGTTGAGTAAGATGATGATGCCATGATTTGATATTAAATTGAAAAAAATGTTTGATGTATGAAACTACTCTTGAAAGCGATGTACTCAATATTACTAAAAGGGACATAAGTCTTTCTATGTTTGAGGTAAATTCTTAGTATGGTGAAATAAGAGGAACTCATGTCTTACACCTCATGTTAGATGAGGTCCCTATTGATTGAACCCATGTTTCCCTATTATTGATCCCACCTCAAACATAGTTAAGCAAACTTTTACCCCTATTCAATATGTGTAATGTTCACGCCACAAAATGATCATGTCCTTGGAACCCTAGATCATGATGTGAACACTTGTTACAAGAGGAAAATCCCCCATTGATTACTATTCCTCTTTGTAAATTCAATTTGAATAATGTGATGGACATGGATCTCACTCCTACCCTATTATGATCATGATCTTTGATCTCATGAGCTTCGAATTATGATTCGATAATTGATACTCTCCCTATTGGGATATGTTTGATGGATCATGCCTAGTATAGACTAATGTGCTAGATTTGGGGTGGTAGTCGACTTACAATTCCCCTAACATAGGCCACACCCCCTTTATGACCACCTCTAAATGGTCATCTTGTTGACTATTTAGATCTTGGAAAGGTGACCCCTTCCACATGACTTTGATTTCTTGACCTAAGTCCCTAATAAGTTATGCCTATGATGACATTGATACTCGATCTCGAAATCTCAATTTAATAACGATCTTAGAATATGATGACATTGACTATAGCTAGTGGTCAAGTTGCTAGAAAGGCCTAGGCCTAGATCATTCATCAACCATGAATGCCATGAAAATAAACTCAACATCGATGCCACAAAATGTTAAACTATGATTGAAATATTGCTCGATTGTTGTATATGGATGAATGGTTACCCTCAGAAGGGTAAGATAATCAATTGGTTTATGATTTGAGAAAACCTTGAGTATCACCTAATGTTTGGAGAGTTAAGTATACAATCATGAAAGAACAAATATCGAGTATAATTTCTTAAATCCAATATGCCATCCCATCTCTAAGGGACGTAAGGAAAAGTCACTGAGGAAGTGGCTAACAGTAGATGACCAAGCCCTAGAGGAAAGGTCACCAAGAGGCCAAGCCCAAGAGGGAGGGCCAAAAATGAAGACCAAGACCAGGAGGAAGGTCGCCAAAAGGTCAATCCCAGGAGGGAATACCAACTTGAAGTTCAAGCCTAGGAGGGAAGGTCACCAAGATGACCAAGCCCAGGATGAAGGTCGCCAAGAGGTCAAGCCCAGGAGGGAAGACCAACATGAAGACCAAGACCAGGAGGGAAGGTCACCAAGAAGACAAAGCCCAACAGGGAAGGTTGCCATGAGCCCAATGTTGGGATATAAAGTAAATGATGTGCACCTACGAGATGAAGAAAACATGGGTTAAAGAATTACACAAAAAAATTGATACACTCAAATGTTCTAGAGAGACCTAAAGAAAAATGAGAATAACATCTCAATAAAAATCTTGGGAAGGATTGAGCCCTAAGTCACCCCTAAGGTCTAAGACAAGAATCTAAACCCTAGCTTGACATGTTTGGGCCTATGGATTTGATGCCCAAACTCGAATCGACAATGATTTATGAAATCTTGAATCATGATTATTGATCTCAATCATGATTTGACTCATATGATCACTCTATGTGGATCTTGAGATCACCCTTGATATATGAGTAATGATTTTCATGTCCCTAAAGCTCGAAAACTTGAAATGAAAACTATGACGATTTGCTCGATTTATGACTTAAGGGTCAACTCCATGTGGACTAGGGTTGGACCTTCCATCGATTTTGAGCACGAAATCACGACTGTTGAAATATGACGTTGGTCTCAAATTGTTGAAATATGAAACCTCAATCATGGGATATATACCTAGGCCAATGTAGAAGCTAGAACTCTAAATGTTGGGAATGAAAGTCATGCCTTACTCTTGAATTCACAAGCTATATTTGTTTGACCTAGAAGTGATCTCTCGAAATTGGTGAATCTATAAGATGACCTCTCTCAATTGGTGACTCATGTAATGATCTCTCCTATCGGATGATTAATGTGACTGCAATTAGACCTCGATGCCCGAACACTATACTTTGAAATAATGTTGATGTTTATGGAATACCAAGATGGTTTTGATATGGAATATGAATTCCAATCTTGGTTGATGACTTGATCCAATTTTGGAGACAAACTTTTCTTTTAAGGTGGGGAGGATGTGATGACCTGGAATTTCACACCATGTATATGACTTCAATTGTTGACTTCCCTCTTGCCCCACCTTCAAATTTATAATCGAATATGATTCGATTCATAGTTGATAACTTCTGGGCACAATTGATACCTTGATGACACTCAATTTGACTCCAATATAGTTTTCAAGCATAACACTCATCATCTCCTTTCCCTTAGATTTGATTATATTCTTGTGAACTTTTATGCCCTACTATAATGTTCATGTTGTAGAGCTCTATCTCACAATTTCAACGCATGTCATTTCATCAAAATCGAAGCTTGAATGAATGCGTTATGGTCAGTTGAAAAACCTAATTCTCAACCTTGCTTTTCGATTATTTTTGCCCTTTTGCCTCTTGACTTGTGGGCCGACCGCTACTATACACTTTTTATGTTGACATTGTTTTTAATGTTTTCCTTCCCCATGTTAACCAAACACACTAACATAAGTGTCCCTCTCCGTCCCCTCCTTTCGCTTTCCCTTCCGTTCATTCACCACTCATCAAACATATCGCTAGAGTCACTAGGTTGGTGTGTGTGTGTGGGTGGGGGGGGGTGTTGAGTATACTCTCGGTGGAGGAGTTGTGATGTAATGGTTGATATTTTCTCGCTAAATTTGTCTATAAAGGCCCGACTAATTATCTAAAAAAAGGTTACTCCAATTAATAAAATTGACTTAAAAAAGGTAGTGCTTAACTTTGATTTAATAATCAGCCGCTCTCTTTCGCCTCCGCGTAGTGGAGATCCGATATCGGAGCGAGGAACTACCACTAACGACTGAGAGAATAGGAGGGAGAGGATCAACTGTAGAAACCCTAACCCTAGATCCCGCCAACATAACATCTACTCTGCTAGGTTCGAACGAGTTTACTGCCATCGTCTTATGGTGCACGCCACGATGTTCCTGGGCGGGGTTCATTTGCTCCCGTGTTCATAGTTACGGCTCCGAATGCTCCTGATGGATCGGTGCGATCGCCGCCGTCGTTTGAGATGAGCGGTGGGAGATGCCAAAGGTGGATGATGATGGGTAGGGGAGCCGATGGGGGTTGCGGAACAGAAAAAAAGACTTGCCCCGTTGCCCGGATTTCCTCTCACCCTGCTCAAGAATCCCTGGGAACCCTAGCAAGAGGAAAGGATGCGCCAGTTGAGGCATCTGGGATCAATCTGTGGGAGCAGGCTCGCAAAACTCTTACTGAGCGCTCGCCGTTCGATGCTGAGGATCAAGCTGCCACTGAAAGAGTGTCCACTCTCCCGGTCGCGTTAGCGGTGTTGTTTGCTAAGCATTCGGACAGTCGTCGTAAGCACAAGAACAACCAGGTAGACCATGAACAAAAAGCTACCCCTTCTACCGCGACTCCTGCTGCGGTGGTGTCCACTAATGTGTGGGCTGAAACTCGGGAATATTTCCGCCCCGTAACTCTGGCCGATATTGACCACCTCATTCCTAAAACTCCATCTGCTAGCGATCCTTGCTTCAGAATTCCGTTGTCGCCAATTTCTTCAGTGGAAGTTGTTGGTTGGAAAGACGATTGCGATCTGGTTGCAGGATCCATTTCAGAAAGAGTGAGTAGCCTTTGCAGAGCGGAAGCGTCGTCATCTGCTGCTCATGACTGGGCTAAACAGCCAAATGCTAACTTGCATCAAAACCCAATGTACATTGACAATGCCATTATGGATAAGTATGATGTCGTGCGCGACCACACAACAATCTCAAAAATCCGAACAGGTGAACGAAATGAAAGATCTTCGCTGAGTTGGTTGCTGGGACTCAGAAATCGCCTTTTCGTCGCTCCTGAACGTCCCAGTAAGAAGCGCAGACTCTTGGGCAGTGATGCTGAATTAGAGAGGGTATTAAAACTTCCACAATCTGAGGGATTTGCCCTGCCCTGCTGTGACTATTGTTGTGTTCAAGGGAGCGTCTCATCATCAGATCAGCTACTGAGCTGCGCTAATTGCAAAGTTTATGTTCATCAACAGTGTTATGGGGTTGGCACTGTACCTACTGGATTGTGGCTCTGCTCTCGATGTCAGCACTTGGAGAAAATCAAATGTCCTTCAAATCATATTGAAGAATTTCATTGCCTGATTTGTCCAAAGACGGGTGGTGCTTTGAAACCTGTTCGTGAGCCTTCATGCTTTAAGCAGAAATGCAAGTTTGTACACCTATTTTGTAGTGTATGGATTCCGGAACTTTATGTGGATAATCTAGAAGCAATGGAGCCAATTATGAATATTGAATCATTACCAGCAGTACCGGAAAAACTTGTGTGCAATGTTTGTAAACTAAAAGGAGGAGTATGCATCCAGTGTAGCAATGGTACGTTCCACCTTTGTACGTTTGCTTTCTGTTGCCATTAATTCTTTGGTGTGATGTGTGGTGATAAGTTAAAAAAGACCCATTCAAGTGGTATAGGGTTAAGAGAAGGTTATGAGTTTCTCCTACTCAATTTTTAATATGGGCCTCATGCCTCAATTTATAAATAATGGATTAATTCTACAAAGAAAAATGAAAAGAAGAACTCGCCAAAGCACCCAGTGAAATAACAAGCTCTATTTGCTTGTTCTTCCAAGGATGTCGTAAAGCATATCCTTACGAGTCTTTTTTTCTTCTTCATAATCCCTAGCATCTTTGGTATGAGTCTTCCAAGGATGTCGTAAAGCATATCCTTACGAGTCTTTTTTTTTCAGAATCCCTAGCATCTTTTGTATGAGCCTTAGGATCTTAGTCCAAGATGTTTGCTATGTGTCCAGGAGGTCCAAGGAAGTCCTGGAACAATACTTTTATTAGATGGTGAAGCAAATAATATCTGAAATCTTAGAATACAAGTAAATGTAAAACAAAACTATGAACTTTCTGCTATAAAGTTTGTTACATACTATCGCTATAAAGATTTTCAATTTATAGGATCATTATGATAATATTCATATTAAAAACAACTATATCAAATCAAACAGTATTAGATATCCATTTTGAAAGATCAAGTATACCGACATACTTACCCAACCAGGGATGCCTTGCATGCCCTTCCTATACTTGGAATCTGTCAACATCTTTGATGACTGATCCGTGCCACCTATCTATTGTTTTTGCATTGCCTCAGCATTTAAGAAAGTTCATAATAATGATTTTTTCATTGTTATGAGCATAATTTCTCAAATCTTTATCTGCTTTGCATAGTATACAATTCTTTTTGGTTTTGTTCTATATGATAACGGTCCTTAAAGCTTTGTTATACATAGGAGCGGTATTTTTTAGATCTAAGATTGGAATTTGACTGATCCTGATCCTGTTACTGTTTGGTGATAATTCGAGATTCTAGATTTAGTTGCCAAATCAAAGTGATAGTGATATATATTTAAGTCCTATATCCCAGTGTATATGGATGTTCTGATCTCTATAGTGGCCAGAATGGAAACATACTCCGACCACACAGATAGTAAAGACCCAAGTAACCTGTATTTTCTCTGCATTGCAGTTGTTGGGAGCATCAAAAGCCCCAGATATTCTACCACATCAAATCCTTGCAGTATTCAGATGGGTGACAGATCACCTGCGAATGCGGTCAAACCCTCCCCCCCCACAAAAAAAAAAGCATCTAGTAAAAGAAGATCGATATTCTAGATTAGAAAAATAGGTTCAGCGGCACATTGCACAGAGCTGGACAAAATTCGTTGAAGTTGCAGACTTGGTCCGAACTGAAGTAGCACCAATTCTGCTGCAAAACAATGCTGAAGGAGACTGAGGAAAAGTTGGTACTTCTAGGGGCCTTTCTCCTATCTCTTAATTGGAGTAGTACATAAACTGAGGGTAATGAATAATGTAACTCTTGAGCACCAGTGTAGTCTTAATCTAGGATTCAAGGTGTCAAATTTGACACCATTTCAACATCCACAGGAATGGGAATTATGTGAAATTTTAACCGAAGCTTTGGTTAAAGCCTGGTCTGTCGATGTAAATTTTGACCAACTAAGAAAAATTGTGAAAATGTTATGAAAAACATGGAAATTCAACTGGAAATTTGTTTGCAGTAATTAATACTCATGAAATAACCATAGGAAACTATATTGGCAACAAATTAAGTTGTGGCTTGTAGCCTGAAACACTTTTTTTAAGGCGGTCCTAGGCGGCCGCTTAACCATTCATGGTTCCGCAGCTGGGTGCATTTGCAATCAATAATACTCATGAAATAGCCATTCAAAACAACATTGGTAGGAATAAAGTTGTTGCTTGTAGCCTAAAACACTTTTTTAAAAGCGTCCTAGTTGGCCATTTTACCACGCAAGGCCGCTGGGTGCCTGATTTGGACTCTAGGTGCGTCGTTAGGCAGTTGCTGTTAAGCATCCTATTTTTTTCGCTAGGCTGCTTAAATGGCCACTTAATGGGCTCGTTTTTTGGCATTTAGGCCGCATTGTAGTCCATGCTCAGATGACAGATTAAGAAGTATGCTACTTACTAGGAAGGTGTGAAGATTTATATAAACAAGAAATATATATCTTTTTTTTTATATAAATGTATTAATAATATCAATTTTACACGTTTAACAGCAAACATAGATCACAGATTCTTCTACTACTGTACGTCATTACAATAGTAGACTAGCGGTTATATAATGTAATGCAGATGGTATACTTCACTGTTCCATAATTACTTGGTAAGTAATTATATAATTAACAATCTACTATTTACTAATAATATGATATAGAGTTTAGTAATAATATGACTATAGGTTATGAATAAACTAACCATATATAGTATACTAGTTATTGATTACTAATTATATGCAATGCTATATACAGAAGTATTATATTATACTTAGTGGTACATAATTACTAAGAATTGAAATGCAATAATTGACTAATACATGTATACTGTAATACCAATACTAGCCTGCTACAAGCTGCAATAGTTATATATTCATTCCTTTCAATTGTGATTAGTTTTCAAGAATTGTGATATAATAGGTTTATATTTGTATAAAAGCTCAAACGACACGACTATTAAAATGTGTCTATACATGTGCTACATTCTCCTTTAAAGGTTTTAAAATTAGTTTCTCCCACCACCTTAAAATTATAGGATGCTAAAGTAGAACTTGTGATCGTTTTCCTTCCTCCAGGTGAATCCCTAATAAATAACCCTCAAATCATTCTCTTCTGCTAGAATGGAAGCCTAGTTTGTTATAGGGGCTACATTAACGTCAGCTTGCATCTTAACTGGAATTGTTGGATCAAGCCTTCCACCGCTGATTCTACGTCAAGAATTGGAGCACAAATGTCATAGATCCAGGGATATAAGAGATCCTTTTCATTATTGTAGTTAATGCATGACATGATCTATGAAGGTTGCGCAAGATGTCAGCCTTTGTCTTTTTGGTGGGTAATGCAAATGCCTCTATTTGTCTCTTATTTCCTCTCATTGCGTAAAAACTCATTCTAAATATATAAATCGAAAGCAAGAATCACATCAAGAAAACGTAAAATTGCTAGAAAGATTAAATTGTGTGTAAGCCTATAAGGTACCCATTGTTTGTATATTTATTCTATGGCAATGGACAATGAGTCACGCATGTTGGTTACCTCGACGGACGTTGAAAGAACCATGGTGTAGGTCAACCTCTTTCTTTTTGATAGGTAATGCAAATACCTCTATTTGTCTCTTATGTCTTCTCATTGCATAGAAAATCTCATTATTACAAATATATAAGTCGAAAGCAAGAATCACTTCAAGAAAATGTAAAATTGCTAGAAAGATTAAATTGTGTGTAAGCCTACAAGGTACCCATTGGTTTGTATATTTATTCTATGGCAGTGGACAATGCATCACACCTGTTGGTTACCTTGGTGGATGTTGAAAGGACCATAGTGTAGGTTATAATCCGAAATCAAAACCATAATTGGTGCATGAAGATACTAGTATAAGATAAATAATATCAAGAGCATGAACTACGTAGAGGAAAAAAACATATTTGAAATGATAAACTGCACTCAATTTTGTGCATTCTTTTGTCATGTCAAAGGACAACCTGTCACAAGCCTTGGCTTCCCTGGCGGATGTAGTAAGAGCCATGCTCAAATGGCCTCCAATGTATTATATAGGAGTGGTGTTCATTTCCCATTCAGTTTCTTTTTGTTCATGTTTTGCAATCTAGTACAAAATATAGTTGAACAATACATGGTAAAGACTTAATGGTGTGCATAATTATACTTGTTTACAAAATTTATCTAATATCTACATGGCTTACAAAAAATGTAGTTCTACTAGTATATGAAAAATAATAAACTTGAAACTAGGCACAAATCGTAAAACCTTATAAACGATCATGATTCAGTGAAACTATATATTTCTTTAGTTTAATTCATTTCTTAGCAAGCATACACGACAACAGTGATGTCAGTTCTAAGCTAGAGCTTTGAATCTAGTGTGATAGTTGTACATATTGACTTCTCTAATTTTACTTACTAGATTTCTATAAATAATAGACTAGTTTGAAGTTAGCTTATATACATAAAATTACTTGCTTGACTTCAACAACATGGAATAGAGTTGTTAGATTGTTTTGAAGTTATGTTAATTATATATAAAATTACTTGCATGGTTTTAGCGACATGAAATAAAGTTGTTATCCCATTTGATTTAGACGTTTTATGAAATACCGTCATCGTCATCCTCAGAGTCATCATCTAAGCCTCAATCCTGACCATGTCGAGGTCGGCTACATGGATCCTTCTTTTCCAAGAGCTTTGTTATGGGTCATATTTTGATCAAAATGTAAATTCAAAATCTCTCTTTATAAGCTTTTCCATGTTAATTTAGGTTTGCCTCTTCTTTTAATTGTACTTGACTTCATAGCATCATTTCATATAGATGTGTTAGTCGATATGTGTTGCACATGCCAATACTATCTTAGATAGCACTCGCGTAACTTGTCCTCAATGCTCTCCATCCCCACTTTATTCTTGATATAGTCATTTCTCAAGCAATCTTTTTGGGTCTTCCTACACATTTATTTCAACATATGCATTTTGGTCACATTCATCTTGTTGAGCCCTTGTTTCTTCACTGCCCAACATTCACTCCGTATAGCATGGCTGGCCGTATAGTTGTTCTATAAAACTTATTTTTGAATTTGACACTCCATTTCAACCATCCTGCAATTGTCCTATGACAAGCATCATGTTAAACATGCCCGTCTCATTGAATAAAAAACTCAAGTAACAAAATTTAAAACATTTTGAATCATCCAGTCCATCCAACTTGACCCTAACATTCACAATTCTATATTTGATGAAATTGCAATGCATGTCCTCAATTTTGCCCCTACTAATCATCAATTCATTTGTATCCAACACATTTCTCCAAAGTTCAACGTTAACATTCAATCCATATTTAGTGTCATCGATCAACACAATATCTTCAACAAATAACATGCACCTATGAATATATCATCCTTAGACATGCTTGGTCAACTTATTCATAAGTCATAACAAAAATGAACAGATACGTGCTGACTGTTGATCCTTGATGTACCCCAACTGTGATAGCAAATGTTGGTGTCTCTCCTCCAGGAGTCTTCACACTTGCATTCGAGCCATCATACATGTCTTTAATCAAGTCAATGTATTGGATTGGAACACCCTTTTTCTCAAAAATCATCCACAACACTTCCTTGGGTACTCGATCATACGTTGTTTCCAAATCAATAAAAACCATATGAAAATCTCTTTTGCTTTCTCTATACTTCTCCACAAGCCTCCTTATCATAAACATGGCATCTGTAGTTGGATCTTTTAGGCATTAAACCAAATTGGTTGTCTGATATCTGCGTTATAGATCTTAACCTTTGCTCAATAATCCTCTCCTAAAGTTTCATAGTATGACTCATCAACTTGATACCTCTGCAGTTTTGAAGCTCCAAATCTCCTTTGTTCTTGTAGATGGGGACTGTCATACTGTTTCTCCACTTACCCGACATCTTTTTGGTCTTCGTAATCTTATTAAAGAAATATGTTAACCATATATCCCCTTCATCCTCGGTACTCTTCAATACATCAATAGGAATACCGTCTTGACCTCAAATAGTGACACACCTTGTGTTAATGATATCTCTTGTATTCATGTCACACGAGTCTCTTACATTATTCACAATTTCACAATATCTTCATTGAAAAGCTTATGAAAGTAGTTTCTACATTGGTTCTTGATATCTTCATCCTTTATTAGCACTTGACTATCTTCATTCTTGAAAACACACATGTGATATCATCATCATCATCATCTAAGCCTCAATCCCAACCATGTTGGGTTTAGCTACATGGATCTTTTTTTTCCAATAAGCTCTGTTATGGGTCATATTATGCTTTGTCAACTCATTCGTAACAAGAACTAACAGATATGGGTTGAATGTTGATCGTTGATGTACCTTAACTCTGTTAGAAAATGTTTACATCTCTCCTTCAAGAGTCTACACACTTGCGGTCGAGCTATCATACATGTCTTTAATCAAGTCAACGTAGGGGATTGACAGACATATTTTCTCCAAAACCATCCACAACACTTCCTTGGGTACTCGATCATAATTCTTTTCCAAATCAATAAAAACCATATGAAGATCTCTTTTGCTTTCTCTATACGTCCCCATTAGCCATCCTACTCCATAAGCCTCCCTATAAGAAAAACATATGTTGTTGATCTTCCAGGAAGAACCAAATTGGTTGTCTGATATTTACTGTTGTAAATCTTAGCATTTGCTTAATAATCCTCTCCCAAAGCTTCATAGTGTGACTCATCAACTTGATACCTCTGTAGTTTGTGCATCTCTGAACATCTTCTTTGTTCTTTTAGATGGGACTATAGACTATAGTACTATTTTTCCACTTAGCCAACATCTTTTTGTCTTCTTTCATTATCTTTTCAAGAAATTGTTAACCACAACTCCATCATCCCCCGTACTCTTTCATAAATCAATGGGAATACCGTCTGGTAAACATGCTTTTCTCATTTTTATTTTTTTTCAAAGCATTTTTGTCCTCTATAGTGAAAAACTTGTCACACGAATCTCTACCATCTTCCTGTCACAAGAGTCTCTTACATTCCTGTCACACGAGTCTCTTACATATTCACAGTAACTCCAGTGAAAAGCTTATGAAAGGAGTTTCTGCATTGGTTCTTGATATCGTCGTCCTTCACCAATGGTGTACCATCTTCATTCTTGATGCATCTCTGAACATCTCCTTTGTTCTTGTAGATGGACTATAGTACCATTTCCCCACTCAGCCAACATATTCTTGGTCATCATAATCTTATTAAAGAAATTCGTTAATACATCAATGAGACTGCCGTCAAGTACGCATGTCTTTGTCATTTTCTTTTTTTTTAAAGCATACAACCTCGTAATAGTGTAACTCATTATGTGTAAATGATATCTGTTGTATTACCGTCGCACGAGTCTCTACATTATTCACATTAACTCCATTGAAAAGCTTATGAAAGAAGTTTCTCCGATGGTTCTTGATTATCCTTCACCAACACTCTACTTGACTCAAGTCTGTTCCTTTCCTTTCACTTATACCAGTCATTTTACATATATCTTTCCCCCCTTCTCTTGTGTCCATCTACTTATAAATCTCTTCAAAAAATTAGACCTTGCTTCTTGGACAACCTTTTTAGTTTCTTTTTTTGCTTGCTTGTATCTCTAAAAAGTTGCATTATCTGGAGATTTGGGCAAGCTCATATAAATCTCCCTTTTGAGTCTTAAGAAGTAGCGTGTGTGTGTATATATACATATATGTATATATACACAGTTACACACACACACACACACGCAAACACAAAAAAACACACAGACACATATATATATGTCATATTCACAAGTTAACAAAAAAATCAAATAAAATGTGTAGTCAACATGATACGTAAAAATTTACAATTGCAGTCTAACACGCAATATGTATTACTTATAGGATTCTACCATAGTAGCTTAAAAGTAAAAAAAAAGCCTACATTTGTCAACTAGACGTTACAACAACATTATAAAAAAAAATCAGAAAAAACGTCTCTGCACCCCCAGGCGGTGCTAGGCGCTCTTCCAGGTGCCATTTTATTTTACGTAGGCGAGGGCTAGAAGGACCCCCTTGGGCGCTTAGCCGCCTAGGTGCCACTAGGCGGGCACCTCAACAACTTTGGATTCTACATGTAGTTGTATGCGGTGGATACCGAGTTTGAAGCGATATTTGTGAGTTGTTTTGTTGCAACATCTTTTTATTGGTAGCTTAGAATCAATAAAGTATTGAAAGATCATTTAAAATCACAAAAAAGAATGAATTCCCATGATTCCACCGTCTTTGATGGAGCAGTTGCCATAATGGTTGAACACGTTTTGAACTGTAGCATAGTGGGACACCCACAAAAACGTTCACAAAAAGTCATGTTTGTTGTTAAGTTTTGACATGATTATAAAGGCAGCAATTTGTTAGATATTTAAGGAAAGAGAGAAGGGATTGGAGATCGTAAAGCTGTGGGCAAGGAGGATTGAAGAATGTGGCTTGAGCTGAAGTTAGTTTTTTGAAAGGGGGGACAAACTGAGATAAAAAAGGAAAAAGAATCAGAGAAAAAAAACGTGAGAAGACGTGGATATTCTGGTCAATTAAAATAGAGAAATATGCAGAAGATGTGCTCATCTCCTGACACTCATTGAGATACGGTGAATTATCTGTATGTAGCTTTAACACTTTATTTTACTTACCTATTATTGATCTTCAGGAAAGAACTTCGTTGTTTTCCTATACAACTTAGAATTTTCTTTTAAATATATAAAAAATCTTGAACTTCCGGTCAATTTGAACAAGGAAATATGCAAATTTTAAATTGCCTCTAATTTGGACTGAGATATGGTGAAGTATCTGCCGACATCCTGGAGTAATCGAGACTCATACCATGTCATGGCTGGTAATACTGATAGTACAGACATTCTGGTTATCATTTCAATCAATTGATTGATATGCTTCTTGTTTACCATTTTATACGAATCATATATGCCTTGAAAGAAGATTGCATAGTTAGACATATTGATTTATCTCGTCATGAGTTTTCACAAAGTTTACTGGCTAGCAGTTAGACATACGGTCAAGCCTCTTCTGTCCGAGCCTGGTACTGGGTACAGATGAACATAAACATGTTTGTTCATAAGAAGGATCCATTTTGCCAAAGCCAACATGGCTATGATTGTGGCTTATATGAAGATGATGTGTATACAATCTAGTCGATCATCCTACTATCTCTCTCTCAGATCTTTTGTTGGAGCTATTTTGCAGTAGTAGGAATCAGGGAGTGGCGGTGGAGCTGTGCCATTGAAGTTGTTTCATACGTTGCTGGAGTGGGTTGTTACCGTTTTACCACCATTGCTTATCACCTCTATTATCAATGTTCCAAGAAAGTAAATGGTTACAATTTAAAACTATGCCAAATGGAACCATCTTGGTAGAGTCAATTTATATATATTTTGATGGTTAGACAATAGACAAGAAAAATCAAGCGCGCATATTGGGAATTTTGTAGACAGTATTGCAAAACATATGAGTATATGATGAATTTTTACACATGATGTGTATTTTATTGAGGTATTTTCAAAATTGTTCAATGTGATACACCTTTCGTCTGATATATGTAAGGTTGTTTTGTGGCTGTTCATTCATATGTAGTTTAATCTTACAACTTGTTCTCTCAAAAATATTGATAGAAAATCTTTGCATTTAATTACAAGTATGGGGATGCAAATAGACTTGGATACATCCAATGCACATATAGCTTATGCCTGATAAATTGAATTTCGAATAAGATTTATCATGATTGTTTGAGGTCATAATTACTCATCTTTTTGTGTCAATATGGTCACATAATTCTGATATTGTTATGCTTTGTGATAAATCTCTAGCAAAGTGATAAATTTATGCTTTGTTAAATTTTCAGCTTTCTCACAGTCACATTCAGGAAAAAAGGTTAGATTTTGGTGAACTAATGGGCACAAGTGATAGCACTGTCATGAAATTGGAAGCGAATATCTTAGGGGTTCTGAACCTGAGACTCCTCTCTTGTAGTGCTATACAGTCCCTCACTGCTATTCGATGCACTAACACACACACATACAAATGCAGAATATACACACGCATATGCGAGAGGTGACCTCAATTTACAATTGGCCTGCCTTTTAAGGACGCTTTATTATAAAAGTTTGTAAAAAAAGGAAAAATCAACCGAATAAACAATATACAAAAATGCATGTTTTTTCTGCTATAACATGCATTTCATATGGCTATAGTATGTCGCGGATCAAATTTTGTGAAAAAACTTTTTTACTTTTTTTCTGACGTCGGCTGGTGTTTTTTCTGGTTAATTCAAATAAAAAGTGGAGATCCATGTATTTGATCCTTTTCATCTCTAATTAAATGTTGAATTTACTACAATCCTGATTCCCCTCCGAATTTTAGTTTCTTAGGGGAATATTCTTATTTTGTATTCAAGCAGCCATTGCTTAATCTTGTCTAGCATGCTTAATTTTGATGATAACCATTTTTACTAAACATTTTCTGACATTATGAATATGGTAATAAAGGAACTTGCGGAGCATCTTTCCATCCTATGTGTGCAAGAGATGCAAAACACCAAATGGAGGTTTGGAGCAAGTTTGGTTGTGATTATGTAAGACTTCTAGTATTATATTACAATAACTTTCTATATTACTTGCACACTTTCACCAGGTAAACAAGTATCCCCTTCAATGTAGGTAGAGCTCCGAGTGTTTTGCTTAAAACACACTGAAATGCTGGAGCTTGGTTATGGTCATTTGGAAACTGTTGCTGGAGTTTGTGGCAGTGATATTGCAAAACATAATGATTATTCAGCTGCACATCAACTTTCTGAAGTGAAGTTTATTGATAACAACAGAGGGGCATGTGGTTCTCAGCAGAATGCCTTAAATCTGACTTGTGATCAAATTAGTGCAAGAGGGCCGCATCATGATGATCTTCATTCAGCAAATGAGTTTGATTCTCGTTCTGATGAAAGACTCTTAAAAGAACTAAATAGTTCGGATTTGGGGAATGAAAATCATGTCTCTGATAATTCAAGTGACCCTATGAGTTTTCTAGCTGTGAAAAAGGTATCATTGGATTTCAATGTTTCATTTATAGCATTTAATTTGTAT
The DNA here is from genome assembly GCA_963693085.1 of Alisma plantago-aquatica. NCBI lineage: Eukaryota > Viridiplantae > Streptophyta > Magnoliopsida > Alismatales > Alismataceae > Alisma > Alisma plantago-aquatica. The sequence continues at coordinate 998,394,714 of OY856409.1, forward strand.
GCTGCTTCTTGACATCATTTCTGATTTATTAATGCTGTTTTATTTTGTTAGCATTGCAGTTGACTGAAACTGAAAGAAGTAGACAGAAAAATTGTGATGTTCCACAAGGCAACAAATCAAATGATTATGTAAAAACTTCTCTTCCGGTATTTTAAATTATAATATATTCTCAGTTTTGTTTTCATCATATCTTAACCCTTTGGCTGTTAGATGCTTATCATTTTATAAACGTTCTTAATTCTTAACAATGTCATTAGAATGTGCATTCTTTCTTAAGATATCATCATGTGTATCACCACCTCTTTTATAATGCTAATATATATATGTATATATATATAAATATTATATACGTAATGATTAGTGATATAAGAATACATGTTTGTTTCCCATTGCTGTATACTGACGCCGTTCATCATGTTGTTGGCGCTAAAAGAACATTCTGTACATTTCTGTATTGTACTTGTGATGGGTGAGAACACAATCTTCAGCTAAAAATTCTTTTGCAGTTTTGTCTACACCTAAGTATTTGTTTCAAACAATGTTGTGATGTTGTTCAGTGATGTAGTTAGGTGAAACATGGGGGATGTATCTTTTCCCTTTTTGTATTTTTTAACCAGTTTTGCCTATGGTATATAAAATTTTGTATCCAGATTTCATTATACAAGAGGAAGATAAAAGTGGCTTGAAGTTGTGACCATGGCGGGTACAAAAGGTGTGTGGAGGAGGAGCACTTCGAGATTGTTATGAGTGTCCTAAAAATCTTCTTGGAGAAACATGTCCTTTGTCACTTACGTGTGAGATTGTCGCTTTTAAAGAATGGGATAGAAGCAATGCTTTTAAAAAATGTTAAGCAGTAAGCATGCGAAAAACACCTTGTAATTAAGCGGTAAGCGGGCGATTAAGCGGACAATTTTTGAAAAAACGGGTTTTAGTTTTCTGTACAATATTTTACAAAATTACACATCTATGCATATAAAATCTATACTTTTTGGAACTTCTATACATATCTAAACACCCTACACCCTACACAACGATATTAAACACCCAAATACTTTATAACACAACTATAAACAATGATTGTAGCTAATATATCAAACAATAGACTTATCATAGATCAAACACCCCATACAATTATAAAACAATAAGCATGTAGTATATATATGATACAATAACAATTTTGCATCACATTACAGCAGGCATGTCATTGACACCTGACTAACTTATTGCTACATTTACATATCATTAATTAATCATACATTACAACAGTACATTTAACCAAAGTATGCATTCTAAAATCTAAATTTTGATAATAGTTACATGCTAGGAAGCATGGACCCTTCCCAGAGGCCGCCGTGTCCGTGTCCAACACGTGTCCAACATGGACACACCATGGACACACATGGATACGTGGTGGACACTTTTCGGATGTGTCCAAGTCCCCCATTTTTTATCAGAAGTCGGACATGTCCTGGACACGGCTTGGACACACTATGACACAACACATCACTAATTAAGAAGGGGAAACATCCTATTGCACATAAACATCCTTCACCACTCTTGATGCACGTCTCCCCCTCGTCAAATCACCACCTATGTAAATACTCCTCTTCCTGTACCTACAGACTTTGGCCTCTCCTCTCTCTCCGTTCATTGCCAACCTTTCGCCTTCCTCTTCCTCTAATACTTGTCTTATTTGTCCACCATCACAACCACCACCACCACCAAGAACGTCCTCTTCCCCTTCCTTTTCTTACCAAATCTGAATGTACATCGCATTCTTTTCTACAAATAACAACATACCTTCTCTTTTTTCTGTGTTATCCACCACCATTACTATCTTTTTGTTGTCCAAATTTAGATGTGCAAATATATTACTCTAGGTCCATACTTGTAGCGCTTTAACTTGTTATTGTTTGTGAATAAAATATCTATTACTTTGACTATCATTGTGTTTACAATATGGACTTGCTTGATCGTATGCCTTTGATGGCTTAATTTCAACTTTTCAAGACGTGTGCAATGTGTTTGAATGAAATTACGAAAGTGAATATAGTAGCTTGGATGAAATGATCTTTATGTTTGAATGTGCTTGTTCTTTTTTGTGTTTATACATAAAGATAATCTATATGCTTATTTTTATTTTTCGCCGTGTCCGGCGCAGTGTTCGTGTCCTATAATTTCTAAAATTCATGTGTCCCTTGTCCACGTCCGTGTCCGTGTGTCCTTGCTTCCTAGGATATACATCAATGCTCTATTACTATGGCTTACATACAAAGTATGCATTTTAAATTAGAACCAAGGATTGTCATGGAACATGTATATTGCAGTCAATAATATTTGGACTTTAAAATTTACCTAATGTTACATGCTTGCATCATTTACACACGACGAGTTTCACTATTTGAGGTCAAGAATGCTTTGAAAAAGATGAAAATAAGAAAGACATGCGAACCAGACGATATTCTCATTAATGTATGGAAGAATATGGGGGATGAAGGAGTTATGTGGCTAACAAATTTATTTAACAAGATCATGAAGACCAAGAAGATGCCAGATGAGTGGAGAAATAATACTATAGCCCCCATCTACAAGAACAAAGGTGATGTTCAGAGCTGCACAAACTACTGGGGTATCAAGTTGATGAGTCACACAATGAAGCATTGGAAGAGGATTATTGAGCAGAGGCTAAGAATCTATAACGCAGATATCAAACAAACAATTTGGTTTCATGCTTGGTAGTTAAACTACAGATGCTATTCTTCTAATATGGAGGCTTATGGAGAAGTTATGGGAAAGCAAAAGAGTTCTTCATATGGTTTTTATCGATTTGGAAAAAAAGCCTATGATCGAGTTCACATGGAAGTGTTTGTGGATGGTTTTGAAGACTCCTGGAGGAGAGACATTAACATTTCATATTACAGTTGGGGTACACCAAGGATCCACACTCAACCCATATCTGTTCGTTCTTGTTATGGATGAATTGACAAAGAATGTTCAAGATGATATTCCTAGGTATATGTTATTTGCTGATGATATTGTATTGAATGACGGATTTAAACAATAAAGTTGAACTTTGGAGAAAGACATTGGAATCAAATGGATTGATGATTAGTAGGAGCAAAACTGAGTATATGCATTGCAATTTTAGCTAATCTTGCAGTGTGAATGGTGGAGCCAAGTTGAACGGAATAGATATACCAAAATGTGATAAATTTCGTTATTTGGTTCTATTATTCAATTAGATGGGGATGTCCAAAATGATGTTTGTCATAGGATCACTGTCGGATGGTTGAAATGGAGGAGTGCAACTGGAGTTTTATGTGATAGGAAGATCCCTCTCAGACTAAGAAGTAAGTTTTATAGAACTGCTTTACAACTAACCATGCTCTATGGGAGTGAATGTTGGGCGGTGAAGAAACAAAGACTCAACAAGATGAATGTGGTTGAAATTCATATGCTGAGATGGATGTGTGGAAAGACAAGAAAAGACCGCTTGAGAAATGACTATACCAGGAATAAAATAGGGGTGGCGAGCATGAGGACAAGCTACGCGAGGGCCGACTCAGATGGTATGGACATGTGCAACGTAGGCCAACTAATGCGCCTATACGAAGCAGTGCTATTGAGGCAAGTACAAGAAATAGAAGAAGTGGAAGACCTAAATTAACATGGGAAGAGCTTATAAAGAGAGATTTTGAATCTCTACATCTTAGCCAGAATATGACCCATGATAGAGCTGAATGGAAACGAAGGATCCATGCAGCCGACCCCAACATAGTTGGGACTTGGGACTGAGGCTTAGATGATGATGGTGATGATTACAAGCTTGCAATAATATAAAAAAAAAGGTCTAACTGACCGATTTAGCGAGTGATTAAGCAGTAAAAAAGTGACCTTTTTTAGGGGGCGTCTATTTGGTGTTTAGTGGGTAACGGATGGGGGGGCTGAGTCACTTTAGTGGCTGCTTTAGTGGGTAAATTAAATGGTGGGGGGGGACTGAGCCGATTGAGCGACCACTCAACCCGTTTTTTATTTCATTGGATAGAAGCATAGTTGTCTCTACTAGCGAGGTGGTGGGCTCCAGTACTGGGGAGCCTAGGCGACTGGATGCCACTGCTTGGGCGGAGCGGCCGCTTAACCCGTTTTTCATTTCAATGGATAGAAGCATAGTTGGCTATGCAGCTAGCTAGGTGGTGGCCTCCAGGACTAGGGAGCCTAAGCGGCTGGATGCCACTGCTTGGGCGGTCTAGTGTTTTTCTAGTATGTGGTACATATTTTAGATGGTTTCTGCATATATTGGATATGTTTACATTACTAGATACACCAATAATAGTTTTTTCAACTTAATGAATTTTAAGTTTACCTAGACATGCTAGATTAGACTTAAAATGAACTAAGCGTAGAGATAACTTGACCAAATTTGAGTAAATGAATTCTAAAATAATTTCATTTGTCCAAAACCAAACTTAGATTAATCTAATTTCACCCTAAAATGAGATTTTTGTGACTTGATTTCAACTTATGTAGAATTTAATAAACCCAAGTTGCCACTAAAATAACCTAAATCAGGCCAAATTGCCCAAGATAACCACTAAATTCACCTGGGGCCTAAGCACCCAGACTTGGCACCCTACCAGAGCCTTGCCTAAAGCCTCAGTAAGTATGTATCAGTGAAGTGAAGTATATTGTGGGCCAAGATATGGATACTTATAAATTCCAATTTTGAAAGATCACTTACGATCAATGGACGAGACCGTCTATGGTGTGCATTTTGGGATATCGCGAGTCCTTACCATGAGGTCCATGAGTTTTCTTGTGTCTACTATCTATTGAACGGATTACTTAAACTTGACAGTGAGGGGTTTCAATGTAAAAACCTTTAATACCTTTGTTAGTATATTATAAAGGAGTGGGATTGCTGAAAAGTGCTTGAACTTTTTGATTGAAAAAAGGTATCTTGACATTTAGGTTTTTGCTCATGGTCATGGTATAAAATTTCGGTCAAAATCTCGAAATTTCGGTTTTGAGATATCGAACATTGAATTGCAATTGTTTAGAAATAATTTGTAAAATTTTGAAATTTCGAAAAGGGGGAAAAATATCTACAGAATAGAGAAATTTCATTGAAAAAAGGCTAGTTTTGGCATGTATATTGCGAAACACAACCAAAATGGGTTCACAATTTTGAAAATCAACGGCCCAAAGCCTATTTTACTTGGAGCGTTACTTTGGTAATTTTTTGGATTCTCTTGCTCTTGAAGGCTTGTTCTTTGGATCTAATGCAAGTTTATCTCTCTCCTTCCCATCTACATCTTTTTCTTCCACTTTTACCCCATCTTGACCAATAGATTACTCCGAAATTGTAAGTTGTAAGTGATAGACTACAACTTAAACTTGAGGATTTATGAAATTATGCTATAAATTACTTATAAATGCAATTAATTTACAAATCCAACTTGATATATATCCTATTTGTCAAGATAATGGATAAAATGTTTTCAAAATGAGCTTTTTTAAATAATGGAAATTATGACTGTAAATCCCACAAATTATGAGTTCCACCCACAAGGGGGTCCTAGTGCTGCATATAGTGATCATATGGTCACAAATGATAGGGGTAAAACATTCATTGCATTAGAGATACGGTACATGTCCCTCCAGGTCGAGGTATTTATATAGGACATATACCACTTAATGAGGATGACCAATTAGAAGCGTTGAAGGAGTATTTTCCGACGTATGGGATGTTGCAATTTGTGGGAGATGAAACATACAAAGAGCATGTACAAACATATAATACATGTTACAAAGATACCATGAGTTGGAATCAATATGTCAACAATATAAATAAGGTTGTTTGGACAACAACCACCAGGTTGGGGTGTTTAGTACGTTCTTTTGTATTACAAATTTACACTAGATTGACTGATATTCAACGGTCTAAGCTGTAATAGATTGTTGTTGAATTTATTAATGAGAATGAGATAATTCCTTATGGCACTGAAATTTGCATGGAAACCTCATCGAAAACTCGAAACAATTCAGCTTCTTTTCACTCACACGTGTAGGACCCCTGCACCAAGATCAATATATGATTTAATTGCATAGATAGGTGTGTTTATCGATGTAGACCATCTTGTAAAATTTCATGACTTAATCCCTCCCCACCAAGATCAATATATGATTTTATTGCATAGATAGGTGTGTTTATCGATGTAGACCATCTTGGTAAAATTTCATGACTTAATTCCTTTATTTGGTAGTCGAAATCTTGTGTCGAAATTCCTGTAAATGTCGAAATTTCTATAAATATCTGATTTGGAGCCATCAGAAATGGCGTCGAAATCGAAATTCTAAACCATGCTCATGGTTTAAGCTTCCCTATACCACCTTTTTTGTCTTACATGGTTTCAATTGTTGCATGCTATCGAAAAAACGGACCGAACTTGAATTATTGTCAAAAAATCAATTGGGTAATATTTCAGAAGATTCCGTACCCTAGATGTCTAGGCGGCTAGGTGTTAGGCATTTCTTAGGGGGCGCCTAGGCACCCATGCGTTTCTAGGCGTTTTTTATACTACAAATTATGTTGATTTTCAGATGTTTACATTCATAACTATAGATACGTATATATTTAATAATGACATTATTATAGTATAGAATTTAGGTTAAATAGCACCTAACATGACCAAAACTAGACCTGATTGGCCCTAATTTGAACTTACTTGATCTAAATTTGATCTAATTTGACCCAGTTTGCCCTAATTCGGTTTAAAGCATACCCAATTCTGTATAACATGACCTAATCAGACTTATCTTCCCTAGATTTCCACTATATTGACCTCAATGAGGCCAAACTCGGCCGAATCAAACCTAACCTCCCCAAGTCATACAAATTTTCCTAAGTTCCCGAATTAGACATGTTTTGGCCTAAATCAAACCTAATTTTGCAGAATAGGATCTAGTCAGTCCTAACTTCCCCAAATTTTCCCTGTGTTAACCTAAATGAAACCTAACTTGGCCAAATCAGACAAAATCTCACCAAATCGAACCTATTTCACCAATTTCAGACTCGTTTTCCCCGAACCATACCTAATTTTCCCTTATTTGACGTAGTTTGGCCTAAATCATTCTTGCATAACATGACTTAATCAAATCTAGCTACCCCTAATTTACTTTATATTGAACTAAATGAAGCCTAGTAGGCTAAATCCGACATAATTTCCCCAAATTAGACGTTTTCTCCCAAATCAGGCCTGTTTCCCCAACACAGATCTAATTTACTCAAATTTGACCTAAAACAGACCCGTTTCAACCATAAAATGACTCAACTTGATCTGATTTTGTCAACTCTAGACCTAACTTATGCTAAATTAGCTTTTAAGTGCCTTAATTTGGGCCTAAATGTCCTTAGACGGCCAGTTAGGTCACCTTAAGGTGGGTGCCCAGTGTGAGGCGAACTGTCCAGAGCCTAATGGGCGGGCACCTTGATAACCAAGTCCCCTATCACTGTTTGAAATTATGTCTTTGAAAAATGGTGAAGAATGCTTTACTGTTGGTTGAAAATCATCAAGCAAAATGTTGACACATCAAGAGGAAGTTTGAGCTTCAAAACCGTGTCAACACTAGGGTTAGCTTTAGACTCCACATGTTAGTGAATGAAAGTTGTGATGAAATTTTTGTTTTGTATGTGTTGAAGTTTTGTAACTTCGATGGTGTTTTTAGGAAAATTTTACACATGAAAATTTGCTTAAACCTTCCTCTTTTTTTAGGATCAAAAAATAAATCCTCTACAAGCCCTCTATTCTGTTTTCATTATGGTCAATTTGGTGAACTTTCAACTAGGCATCGCAGTTTTGCCCCACTGGGCCTGGCCTTGCCTGAGATCATGAGTTTTTATTAGTTTCACGCGCAAGGTTGGGGGAGTACATCAGGTGCTGCCGAGTGCACCAGGAAATTTGGGCAAGCCTGGTTCTTTATCAGGTGTGCTTGCTGCCCAGACAATGCCTAATCCCTTGGCGGTGAGGGCAACAACTGCAGGAGAAGTGTGATGTTGTTCCTGTACTGCTCCTTTCCCACACAGTCGATACAGTTCCTGATCTGCTCCTGGAGCCTCTCTACCCACCTCTGAGATCTCCAAGGCTCACTTTGCCAACGAAAGGAAAAGAGCAGCCACAGACGCACCCTTATTCCAATGCGGCCGCTCTGCTACACAGAGATGCAGGGCCGAGCTGATCTGATTTAGAAGCAGCATCTGATCAAAGCCGTCCTCACGTGCCATTCTCTTTGATGTTGACTTCCCTTCCACTGCGACAAGCAGTTATTTACACGCAAGCACAATTTACACGCAAACACAGAAACAACAGATGCGTATTCTCCCACTACCAGTCCCCTCTTCCTCTTCTCCTCGGCGCATGGGATGATTTTTTATTGTGAACTTGTGATTCAAATCTTCTTACATACATTTCATCTCCTCCAATCCCTATCCACTGATTCCACCTGATGCACGATTTCTTTTCCTACTTGCTCGATTGTTTCCTGTTTATCTGACTGCCGCTTAGCTTAGAACCAGCAACGCTAATCCTCATTAGTTAGTTGCTAATGTTTTCTGTTGGATGGAATAGTTTTTCTTCTGTGACCTCCCGAGCAAGCACCTTTCACATAAGATAATCTAAACGGTGACAACCATGACGCGGGGCTAGGTTCGCATGTGCTGTTGTGATGGTCTAATGGTTTCGTGCTGGCTATGGCTGTCAGCACCATGACGTTAGATGGTCTCGTGCTGGCTACAGCTGCAGTGTGCTTCATCGTCTTTTTCATAAAGGACATGCTCACCGACGAGGCAATATGATGTCTGACGAAGTCGTGGGGAGTAGTAGCAGTAATTCTGATGGACAGAGCAAGAACCGGGTAGTGATGAGGAAAGTGTGGAGGGTTCTGACAGGATCCTGTTGGTGGTACCGATGCTTGCGCTGGGCATCACACTAGCGCCAGCTGAATCTGTGGAACATTTCACTTTGATGTATCTTGATTGATCAACTGTTTATTGCCAGAGTTGGCATGGATAGCAAAGTTGTACAGGGCCTATACATTCACTGTTCTCTTTGAACCTTTTGGTCATGCTACCTTTACCCGTTACATTCATGTATTATGAGTATACACATGGAATATGTTAAGGGGATGGATTAGTACTTCACTATGATGGATAGTGTCTTTATAGTACATTAGTTTGCATTTTTCTTCTTTTAAAGTTTCTCTTGATACTAATCTTCTCACGACTTACATTGTACAGTATGTACTGCATGGCATACCTCATGTAATTAGACCAGATTATGATTGTCCATTAAGCTTTCTGCGCAGATCTCATGCCAATGCCATAAATGCGACACATTTTATAATAAATTTGATACTCAAAACTCAAAAGTTCTCTTTCTTTCTTGTTGAAGTTCCGATAAGTTTCTTCAACCTTCAACCTTCACAACTTGCAAATTTTGACATTCCGGACCACAGTTCATTCACTCTCTTGTTTAAAAAGCAGTGATGCTGAATAAAATGTCTTCAAGAATGCTTGAATCATTGAACTTTTCAATTTTTCACTTCTGTTATACCTGGAACTGAAAGCATTATTGAGTACACGAAAGTAATACATTGCATGACCTTTTTTTGAGGGTTATATTACATGCTAACTTTTTATAAAAAGTGCGAGTATAATATTTGCAACTAAAATCAATTAGCTTATTGCTTTAAAATAACAATACGATGTACTCAAATTCCTTATAACCCACTGTTTATGACACAGATTCAAAAATGATTGTTTATCTAGGAGCAATTGATTTTATTTTTGGCAGGTCAGTGAGGAGTATGGTCATGTGAATTATATAATCCCGAAGAATTTCAAAGGCGGCAAAGGTATTTCTATACAAGTTGGACCTTATATTTGAAGATGTCACTCCTGCTGTTATGTGGTTGATGTTTGCATCCCTCAAGTTTCAGTTTGATTGATATTGCGTGTGGTTAAGTTTGCATAAGTACATTTAAGTATCTCATAAAACTTGTAGACTTACAATGTAAGATCAGGAAAACATTGAAAACTTGTTGAAATTTTCTGGAAATAATTGTTCATTTCTGGTAAATAGAAACTTCATAAAAACTCATTCTCAAACAATTGCGTATTATTAAATTTGGCTGACGTTGTAACATTTGAAAAAAGGTTTACTAGCATATATCAAAAATATCAGTACATAGATCCCTAATTGAAACCGGTACCTTAATTACAATTTTACTTTTTAATATAGGTATCTGCATACGTATGACAATAAGCTTCCATGGAGGGAGGGATTTGTATTTGGAACTTACCCCCTTACTAACCAAGCTTGTAGGGAACTTAAACCAAACCAATATACCAGACAAGTCCAGTTGCTAGCTATACAATAGTTACATTAACTGTGTATTTGAGCTTTTAAAGAAAACTTTGAATTCCTACTTTACCATGCTAGATTAATATCATTATTGTCGTTCTATGTGTCCTAGGAAGCATATACATGGCTACAAATTCATAAAGTGACATGGGAGTAGGCATGATCATTTCATTAGATGTATATACCAAATCAATGTATCTATTATTTTTATTCCAAGATAAATCGAAAAGAAATGAATTTCAATCCCATGAACACAACATCAAAGATCAAAGATCCATAGAAATAGAAGTTGAAATTAACTTGAAGTACAAGTTAACAAAAATTATATTCTGTTGAATTATATACATAATACAATCCCATATTGTAAGATATGGGTTTGTAAGAATGACATTTACATATAATAAAACTTTAAGGTGAGTGGTAAAGAGTAGGAGAAATTTATGTGAAGCCATTATATATAAAATAAAAATATAGGGGAGAAGTATACCAAGGTAATAGACACTGTTATGAAAAAAGGTGTGGTGTACATGCGGAGGGGGTCCACATAGAATAAATGTGGAAGTGGAAAAAGCATATACAAGAGTATATGTGTTTTTGATTTTTTCCAAATCATATTCTATATATGTGAAAAAAGGGAGAAGTATACAATGAGAGTAGATCGTTATTATGAAAAGTAGTGCGCTACGTGCGTATGAGGTACTACATAGAGTAGATGCATGAGAATATAAAGCATATGCAAGAAAGGTATATGTGCTTTTAATTTTTTTCCGCATATGCATTTTATCATGAAACAATATATAAAATATACAAAAAGAATACCTGTATATATATATTTATATAACTATAAACTTATAAATATACATGTATAGTTTGTATATATATGTCTATATATGTATATGATATTTATGTAATACATGCATACATTGATTTAGAAAGCGTATGCTTTGCCGTTTAAGCACCTGGTTAAGTGGGGGCAACCTATCTACCTGAGCCTCCTTAAGATGAAACGGCTGGCAAACATTTTGTTGTTAAGTGGGTGCTTTTTCTCGCTTCATCCTGCTTCATCTTGCTTTGTGTGCTTAGGACCGTTTAATCAAATCAATATCCGACATGGTTCAATAACATATACATAAAAAATATGTTGGTTGATTTTTATTGTTTATTACGGAGTCTATGCTTATTGTGTATTATGGGCTATAAATATAAAGGAAGCAAATCATATGATTCTGTTCTTCTCCTACATATACCAAACTTTTGTATCGGAGTTGTATGCATTTCTTCCACTCGCACCCGTTACTGATAATATCTATACGACCTATATTTATAATATTGTATGAGGGTTCCTAGTTAGTATTTTGAAAGTACCTTGTTAAAGTATCATGCAAGTGCTATATGAGTACTATAAATATATAAAATACAATCTACATGTACAAACTAGAATATGTGTGTACTACTATATTAAAGTTAGATAATTTTATAATATTATAATGCATTAGATATGTGTCCTAGAATTGTCGATTGATTGCTATAATATTTTGTAGGATACCCTAATATAATCTATTTTTGATTACGGTATAATAGTTAAAAGTAAGTCAACAAGATAATCTGCTTCAAAATTATGAGTCCCTGAAATTGTAATAAATATAAATATTCTCATTGATACAATTGCCTACCATATTCTAATAAATATCGATCATATTACTTGGGCATCTACTGGTTTTTCAAAAATTTTGTACTATTGAATTACTAAAATGTAAATATTTATATTATTTTACTACACAATAAGCTTTCTGAAAAAGCATCCACTTAATTAGCCACTTCACTCTTAAGAACTATGGGTCAGTTACTTGTTTCCCGCTTTCCAAAACCTGGCATGTATATATGTATACATATTAATATGTATACGTATAAATATATTCTAAGTGGAATGTGTGGATATATGTATCATTATGCATATTGTATATGTGTCTATGTAAATATATATTGATGTCACATATCTAAATCTATACATGTAGATATATAAATTAATCTATTAAAATGTCTGTTTTATACATGTGGCACAAATTTAGTATTCAGGATATTTTTGATTGAGCTGAAAAATCCGGCATTCAGAATTATGTGGGAATTTTGGGTAAAAAGTGGTCAGCATATAGTAAAAATACGTTCAACGATTTGAGAAAAAGTCGGCAAAATTGGAGGATGTATATATACATATATATGTATATCAAGGAATGAGATATCGTCGGTATTGGCAATGTTTTGACCGAAACACCGATATTGACACTGTCGGTTATGGAAATATGCGCACGTACTGATAGGTTGGAAAATATCACTATACTGACTGGTATACCACCATGTTTTGCTGGTATTGGTGCAAAATGCTCTACTGACTTTACCGTACCGACCGAAACAGGTGGTATATCGACATGTATTGCCTTTTTTGCGTGAATAACTGTTGTTACTTCTTGGGAGGAGAAAAGAAGGTGCATTTGGCGATCGGAGCTAAAACCAACCCAAATCAAGGTAAATCTAACTAAAATCTTTCATTTTCTATTAGTTGCAACCTCTCCATCTCTTTTTCCTACTTTTGCTTCCACTTTCACGTAAAAGGTCTTCTACGCCAAAACCTAGTATTACTCCAATTTTAATGTGTTTGATGCGAACTATACATACATCTATAAGTAAATTATGTAAATCCATAAAATTATCACTATATGTACCTAATTACACCACTATTTATTACTAATATCATTCAATTTATCTGATCACTAGTACTAGTACAATAAGTACTGTTATAATTAGTTGCTTATTTATGTTTAGTAGAAGATCTTCTACTAAAGGGTAATGTGAATATAATACAAATAATATTATACACTTATACAATATTGCACACGACGCGTATGAGCATCACGTAACTTCATACAACCAACCTTACAAAATGTACATGTCATGGGAGCAGTATGTCAACCATATCAACTCAATACTTTATGGAGAATCTGTGCGTAACTCGAAATACAACTGCTATGAGTTAATAAGTTACTATGCTATTGCTGTGTTGCAAGTTGGATATTATTGCATAAGTATGTATGTATGTTAATGGATTGTGCTAGTAAAATTCAAAATCCAATTTACTACGTATTGTCATCGAAATCCTTCCAAAGAACGTCATGTTTTCTACCTCCCACATGGACACCCCACCCCCACATACCCATTATAAAAATTTATTGCATATAACGACATATTTCGGTGTAGAGATTACACCTGTAAAATTTCATGACTTAATTCGTTCATTTTGGCGTCGAAACGACCAAGATTTATATATTGCAAGCCTATTTCCAGTTCGTCAAAACGACATCGGTATCGGATACCTCGTTCCTTGATGTATATATATTGCACATGTCTATATTGCACATATTTATATTGTACATATATATATATATATGTATATATATGTATACATATAGTGCACATATATAAGTCTATACATATGAGTGTAAGTAGTTGGCGTTCTAAAAAGCAGTGACTATTTGACACCGAATTTGCCAGGTGGCTGCATGTATGGGATATGACTGCTTAGAGGACTAATATCAATATGTTTGGGTCCCTCTTGAATTAGATTCCATCGAGCCCAAAATTACCAATCTCAAATATCCGTGGGTTTTTTGTCAAAGCATGCCATCTATCAAGCCGAACTCAACCAACTTGAACCTGAACTAGTCTGACTATCCCAAAGGAATGCTTCATGATAGTCAATCATACATTTTAGAATTTGGTTGTTGTTGAGGTTGTTTTCATTTTAGGCATGGACATGATCAAAACGCACTGGACACGTCGTTCACGCGGCATGCCCAAACCAATTTACTAACCTAGTAGAAATACAAATAGCATGTATCCTCTATCCCACTTGTCCTCCAGTATCCAGGTACCATCAACATGTCTCCTCTAATCCTCTCCCTCTACACTAATATTGATAGCTGTCTATTATACATTACTTTTGTTCATATAGTTTATCATAAGAGAATAAGGGATGGGCCTAGGACACACCAACGCTTAACAACGGTCGTGTCATGCTCATGGAGGAAAATGTAGATGAGAGGGTGGGTGGTTCACTGATTGTTGTTGGAGTATTGTGGCACCCGATAGTTATTGTGGCAAACTGACTTTGTAGAGAAAAGAAGAGAGGTGAAGAGTAGAAAAAATGGGAAAGAGAGGAAGGGTTCATATGATGGTGGAAAGAAAAGATTAGATGAGGCTAAAGATGATGAGGAATAAGATTGATTTTGGCATACAATTCTTGCATTTTTTGTTATGATTGTAACTAACCTTGTGTTTTGATCCAATGGAGGATGGAGTTGGCACCTAGACCTAGCACCTAGGTTTTAAGAGGCCAATAAAAGAAGTGTGCTAAACCTAGCCCTAGTGTCTAGATTTTGGGCTTTGGGGTTTGATACCAACCATTGGGAGAACGAATCCCTAAAACTCAATTTATAATAAGCGCGCGCACACACACTATATATATATATCAGTGTATCAGAAAGCGGGAAGCGGGAGGCGTGCGGACAGCACCCTGTAACCGATTAAGCGGGCGATTTTTGAAAAAGCGGGTGTCTAAATTTTATATATTTTTATACAAAATTACATGTATGTGTATATAAAAAATATATTTATAAGGAACTTCTATACATATCTAATCAGCAAATCAGTAATTAACTAAGTATTCATCAATACTTACTATTAATCAGTATCTCTAATCACTAAAATCAGCAAGCAGATCAGTAATTGTAAATAACAAACTATGAATTGTTGAATTAAAGTAATCACTAAAGTAATACTAACCAGTAGTACCAATCATTAATCACTCTAAGCAGCAAGGAAATCAGTAAAACTAATCATGCATTACTAGTATAATAGAGCAATAGGATATTTACTTAGATGCATTACAGCAGTACCCAATTATTACAGCTTACACACAAAGTATGCATTCTAAATTAGGACTAGCTATATCATAGAACATTTAATGTATACAAGTTTCATATATTATAGTCAACACTACTTGGACTATGTAATTAATTAATGTTAGATGCCTACATTTGGATTTTTAAACAAAAGCGGGAAAAAAAACGGGTGAGGCGGGCAAAAAGCGGGCGATTATGTTCAAAACGATTAAGCTGATGCTTAGGGGCTAAATTAGGCGGATGTGGTCATGGCCGCTTAAGCGGCCCGTCTGGCGGATGAGGGTCACTGATATATATATATATATAGACACACACACACACACACACTCGAGTGTATCAACCATCTGCGCACCTCAATCTATAGTCGTTCGATCCAACATTTGCCACCTTACATGGAAGTGATTAGTGAGAGAATGGGAGCTCCGTTCTTTTACTCGGCGTCTACTTGGTGTTTCCCTTATCTAGTCTTCCTTTGTAATCAAGGCCTGATAACCTCAAGCAGGTGTTACAGATTGACGTCTAAGACGTGGATGGCTGTTATAGTATAATGCATGCTGTAATTTTCGTGTAATACGATTAAGGATCTTCTCAGGGTCAGAGGCAAGTGTGCATGTTGAATAAAAGCCCTTTGTTCCCCTGTTGCCAATGAACGCCATAACTTGTAGCTATCGAGCTGCTAAGCCTAGTTGACATTGTTCATGAAATGAATTGACAATAGCAAACAGCCTGAAGCCAGAAAAATAAAGAAGAGAGACAAAAATGATTTGTTCAATACCATGGCATTGTTGCATGGTCATGGGTCCTGGGACACAACCGGGCACTAATTTTTGTTAGGATCGGATGATGAATAAGGAATACGAAACACAGTTGCCTGTTTGTAAGAATAGCCATCGTGATAATAAATACATATATTGTTTAATAGACTGTATGGTGTGGTTGTGAGGGAAATCCTTGTGGGTACAAAGAACGAAATATGTACTTTTTTATCTCTAAAATTTCCCTGGATTCGACACCGACAATGTCATTTAAATTGGACTTTTTGTTTGATATGGGGGAGTGCGGGTGCATTATACATCTTACAAGGACAACAAAAGTGCAGAGGTTAGTGTTTCATATTAACAATTGTATACGGGCCGATCATCATGTTAACACGCGCACAGCTTTTATTACATGGTGGGCTCTCTACTGAACATTTAATTGTCAACAGTCAGGGTCGTCGTCATTGTTGTAGTTACTTGGTTATTATAGCTTTTGACACAAGGCGAAATCAATGTACATAGTATAATATTATTATGTATAATTCTGGCTAAATTAAAAGTAAAAAGACCTAAAGTAGAACTGATTGACCCTAATTTGAACTCATTTGATCTAAATTTGACATAATTTACCCTAATTTTTGCCTAAACCAGACCTAATTTTGTATACCATGACGTAATCAATCCCAATTTCCATAATTTTTTCATATATTCACCTAAATGAGACGAAATTTGGCAAATAAGACCTAATCATCCATTTTAGAACAGTTTCCCCAAATCATACTTGTTTCCTCTAAATTAGACCCAATGTGCCCAATTTTGACATGATTTGGCCTAAATAAAACCTAATTTTGTATATTATGATCCAATCAGACCAAAGTTCCCCAAATTTTCCCTATATCGACCTAAACAATATGTAATTTGGCCAAATTAGGCCTAATCTCACCATATCAGACCATTTCCCCAAAATCAGACTTGTTTTTACCAAATCAGAACTAATCTGCTCAAATTTGACATAATTTGGCCTAAAATCAAACCAAATTTCCATAACATGACCAAATCAAACCTAACTAACCCTAAATTTCCCTATGTTGATCTAAACGAGGCCTTACATGACCAAATCAGTCCTAATTCCCCCAAATTAGACCTAATTCCCCCAAATCAATCATGTTTTCCCCCAAATCAGACCTTATTTACCCTAAATTGACCCTCTTTTGGGATAAATCAGACCCAATTTAACCATAAAATGACTCAATGTGATTAAATTTAGATATAATTTATGCTGAATTAGCCTTGAATTGGCTTAATTTGGGCCTCAAAAGGCCTTAGGCAACAACTTAGGTCAATGAGGGGGCTGGGCGCCCAGTTTGAAGCGGGCTAGCTTAAAGCGCCTCGGCACCGCCCAGGCGGGCACCTGCACAACACAGAGAATAAGTTCCTATAGTTGGATTTTATATATAGCTGATCCAAGATGGTAAACTATGAGTTCTATTTGTGCTCTAATAGAACTGATTCTACCCTAGTTTGACTCTCTCTCTCTCTTTATACATATATATAAATCGAAGATGTAATATAAGTTTTTTACATGTTAAATTTATATAATAACCATTCAAGTAATATATATTTTTAACATCAATTATAAAAGTTTTGGAAATTTGAACTCATTGAATGATTAATATTACATATCATAAATTATTGTCAACAACTTCAAAACTTGATAAATGTAGAAAAATACACAATTTTTAGGTGAAATATAAAAGGGGAAAAGAAAGATTCACACCAACGAGATAATGAAAATTCAGAGATTCACCAACTAGATAATGGAAATTCACATGTAGAATATTCCTAGGTGTATATCCTACTTGAACTAAATTGTACCCACATGCAATCTGAAAAGAGTTCTATGATAATCTGTATACTGTAAAAATTTCGAAGTTACAAGAAATAACATTTGATAGAATCTAAATTAATAGAAAAAAAATCAATTTATCAACTTTGGTTTTTGATAAAAAATTCCCACAAATATGTTCTAATGATAATCAATATATATATATATATATATATATACATTTAGAAGAATGATCCAGTGAAAGCCCTAAGATGGTGAGAGCATGAGAGCCCTTTGAATAACTACCAAAGATGATATATTTTTTCAGTTCCAACCATATGGATTGAAAATATATCCTTGTATTTACCTACCCAAAAAATTTCCTATACATCGGACTTACGGATTGTCCGTGGTAATAGAAAAGTTTTTAACGCTTCATATTGAATTCTCGACTGACCGTTAGATACAATATATGTAAATTGTATATATGGCTGAGCAAACGATGTTCGATCATGATAATTTTTTGTGTGAAGCTAATGGCAATGTTGCTTTTTACATCCATGCGGTTGGATTTGCAAAAAACCTTCAAAATTTGTAGTCATTAAAACGGCTCTCATGCTCTCACGAAAGGAGGGCTCTCATAGGATCGGCCCTCTATACATATATACATATATATTTATATATATAAAAATATGTATATATATAAAACTTGTTATGCTCATTTTTATAATGGCTGAAAACTCATCATTATCCTTTGATTTTTAGTTGTATTGTGAGGTGCCAACTTAAACAAGGTGGCTCAACTTAAAACTTTTGGACCGGTGTGACAAAAGACATGATCCCATGAGGGCTACCTCTCCTCCTTCTCCACTTCTCGTCTACCTTAAAACACTCACTTTCTAGAAATGTTGAGCATTTGGTACTAAAAGATAAAAGGTTAACAATCTGAATATTCTTTACCATATTAGAATAAGGAGGTAATTGATGGCCATGGATAGAAAAGTAACATGGATAAAAGGATCGTAATGTCTGTATTTATTTACTCTTTCCATGGACGCTCAATAAATATAATCATAGTGTGATCGATGATGGTCATCATGTATATATGATCACTAATAATGAGTAGTTGTTACTAATGTTGACTTGAAATGTCACTGCACATTGATGATCTACAATAATGGATTCCAGGATACACTCATATTCTAAAGGTACTGCACTGCCACATAGGTGATGTGAATTGTAGTTAAGCAAATGTCGGACGATTACTTGACCAAAATCCAATGATATTTTGCTTTGTGTATACTGGTACGTCTATAAATAGAAAGATCTTTCAAATACAACATAGATATGGAAATAAATAAAAATACAATCGGAGCTAGTTGTCAAAGCACTTCTCCCTCATCTGGGTGTGTTGTCTATTCCATATCATTGTGCCAACAACAGAGGACTGCTTTTTTACATGGCATGCAGACTGTTCACTTAGTGTAAAAGCCATGCAGCATGATACTGATTCACAGATTGCAGGGGCTGAAGTTAAGATTTCATGACAACCTTGGTGATAATGCCTTGGGAGTCAAGGTAGGCACTACACATTACTTGAATCATAAAGTTCCATCCAAAAATGAAAAATTAAAACATTACTCCGAATTAACTTTAGAAGAGGAAAATAGAATAACAAAACATGTGGATTTGCAAAGCACACCCTTCTCTTAGCTAGACGCACCCCTTCTATGCTAGTTATGGGGAAAACAAAATGATGCAGAGTTATGCCTTGACAGAGTTAGGTAGATTGATTGGCATAGAAGTGACTGCTATAAATGTCGTTGTTGTGGAAGGTTGAGTTTTTTGTTTCCGTTGGCAGTAATAGAGCAACATTATAATCCTTGTGCTGGTCATTCATCATTTGTTGGAGATCGTTGAGGTACTCAATGCAGCCAATTTTGGTTTGTGACACTGACTACATGGACTTTGGTGTATTGAAATGTTATTTGCAATTTATATGTAATGGATTACCAAATTATATAATTTCATTGCATATGATATGATGTAATAAAATGAATTGACCAATAACAAGCCAAAGAAAATGTTTTGGGTCTTGGTATGATGAGATTCCACATACATAATCTAATATTTTGACAAGTAATATGAAAGTATTGTCGAGGAAAAGAAGAGACTTCTCTATAATGACACTGTAGTTGTGGCAGTGTTATTACACATTCAACCATGCAAGGAATTTTAAGCAACAACCCAAGTTTGACTATCAGAAGTGAAGACGACAACACTCAAATATTCCAAAGATGGATTTAGATTCTAATGATGTGGCTTGCTTACAACCCTACTTCTGTGAAGAGTGGTGGCAACGTGTTAGGTTTAGTCTTTGTATCGCCACCAAGTCCATATGGGGGCCGCTATGCATACTGCGGATGTAGTGTGGATGAGCTGCTGAATTCCTTCATTGATGCTACAATTGTTTGCATGGCTAAGGGGCGATAGACCACAAGAAAGACTAGAGGATGTGCTTTTGCGATGCCGAGCCTTCTCCATACTAGATAATGTGGATGGTGATGCTGGCATTTAGGACGAGACCCATGTGGTAGGGTAGGTGGATGAACTGTGACGAACCCTCGTACTTCTTTAACTCCTGAAGACCCAAGACCGCTGCACTGCTTGTGCCATTCTTAAAGTAAGGCTCGTGCCACCAGACTAGGGAAAGGTGGGAAGAGGGATGGGATGGAGCAGAAAAAGATCAACGTCAGTAGAGGCAAAGTTGATAGGGATTGAGAAAAACCACAATTTCCTGGTGCTTCTCCGACCATTTGTACTCACTGTGACTTTCTTGAACCGCACTATTATGTGAAGGCCACATGGCCAGTGAGCAAAAATCGCTGTTACTGCGTTCCTACACGACCGCGTGGCCTCTTCCAACATCAACACCTAAGGCCCATTAACCTATGGTCCTCCCTCTTCTACCGGCAATGAGGTGGTCCTTATGATGGGAAGGGTGGCTATAAGAGGAAACCTGTCATAGTCGAAACCATTTAGAAGAAGACATGGATGTTGGAACATGATGACGGTAGCTAGTCTCCAAGAACAATGATGAGTGGGGATGAAAAGGGAGTGGAAACGAGAGAGAATAGATATATTTGTTTATAGGTCTAGAAAGTGTGTATCGGGCCAATTAAACACAATACATGTAACTTACGTGTACCGGCCATTAAAATGGCACGTGGAATACATCAATGAAATTTAACCACATGGATTCAATCAAAATTGTCCAGATTAGACGTGTTTGCGAAATCACAACCATACTCATGCGTATAATGAGACATAGCTATATCTCATTCAACGGTTTATGCGATTTCTGCAAGTCATCATCGATTAGAAAGTATGCATCTATATTCATTCATGATCAAGGCATTTAAATTTAGGTGATATATCATACACATATTATCTAAGGGGTACCATTTAAACTGTAATCGTGTATAATTAATGTAACATTTACTTTCAAGAGGTACACGGAAATAGGGGGTCTGAATTAGAATGCAAACTGAACTGAACAAGGATCCACAAAAGAGAGGTTTCTATTTTGCTTTTGTTTGACCATGCCACAGTCATTCCATGCGAAAGTTAGTTATTAGAAAGAGGCAATTTCGTGCAAGAGAGGAGTAAAACAAAGAAAAAGAATTTTTATTGGAGTGGAGTTCTTACGGCTTGTTAGTATTGGGAATGTGAACTGCCCGGCTTGGTGGGGATTTGAAAGAGAGAGAGAGAGAGAGAGAGAGAGAGAGAGAGAGAGAAATAGGATTAAAAGGAAAAAAGTGAGAAAAAATGTGAGAAGAGAGTGTGAAGGAGAATGCTCCATTTTGAAAATGGTGAAATATGATTAAATTGGAAGTTTTGTTAGTGAGGAAAATGGTACAATTGTAATTATTCGGATAAATTCCCTTTTGTATAGTAGCATAGACTAGTCTTCCTGGGCACATACTCCCAGCTGGTATTTATAAGAAAAGACTGAAACCGGCATTATCACAACAACTACTACTAGACATCTAATTAGCAACCAAATAAAATAACAAAACTTTGAACTTATGACCAAGTCCCTGGCATTACTCTTGGGTCTGTTTGGTTGGGTACTTGGGTGTAGTAGGATGACAAACTTGTGAATATGTTGTATATTTTTATACACCAAACTCGCAATTTGCAGCCCAACTAACCCTACCGAACCAGCCCTCAGGTAAGAAAACTAGGATAATTGTATAGTAAATTCTAAAACTTCATAAATCTGTATGTGGGTGTATGTTTGTGTGTATAAGTAGTTTATAGATAATTATACAAGTATAAATAAACTGCGATCGCATATGGCCCATGTATGACTGCTTATGCGATCCTTGCCTCATATTGGACTTCATGCTACATCAGACATCGTCTTTTCTAATGTGATTTGACATATCGCCTGCTTAAAAGTAATCATTTTATTATTATTACTACGACCTCTTATTTTTTTGGAAATATGGTTAGTGCGTTAAAACCATACTTGCCAAGGAGTAGTGCATGAAGGTTGGGTGTCTTTGAATATTATATATACAATACATGCATACACCTTGGTGTCACCTGGACGTCATTATTTATGTAAAGACGATGCCTTTTACCTGTTTCTATGCATATTTTTATCGCTGTCAATAACACTTACCCCCTTACCGGCATGTATTTATGTGGTTATATATATGTCACTATACATGTATCTATGGTTAATCCCCTCATACATTTTTTTGTAAAATCATAATAAATTAAGTTTGTATACAAATGAACTTTATTGCCCAGACATAAAGATTCGGATTCTTAACAATGCGTATTAAAAAGAATCAATTAAGAAATCTTAGATTGAATGGCAAAGCTTCAAAATTTAAACCAAGTAATGATAATCCTTCATGACATAGCTCTCAAACAGCAAGTAAATAATAAAGACAAGACATATTAAGAAATGTACATTGAGAGTATTAATCCAAAAAAAAGTTTTTGGTACACAAAATAAATAATTAAATGTTATTTTAAATTAGTACAATGATAAATAGTACCAAAACTAACTTATATGCCTAAGAGCCACATGAATAGACCAAAATGGCAAGTAAGGCTAGACATAGGGCAAGGCACATCCTCGCGCCGCCTTGCTCCCTAGGCGGGTCCCCTAACCTAAGCAGATGTGTCCTGCTAATGGAAGGTTTTTCTTTTTGCTAAAGCTGGTGTAAGACTGATGACCTAGTTGTTTGTTGTGACTGGTCATCTTCTTGTATTGTGGGATCGGCGTGACGTGATAACTTCAGTTTACAAGTGTCATTTTCTTCCTATTTCTCAGCTAATGGTGATACGAAAGCTGTGTATGAGCGACACAATCTTCAAAGCTGGACTGCTGAGGGGGCAACATCAGTTCAGCTTTGTACTGATCAGACAGGTGCAAGTGTTACTACTAAAATCCATTTAGTAAAGAAAGACTCTAGCAGGTGTGTTTTTGTGGTTTATATAAACTCCTTAAGTGGCTTTTTCTGGTATTCAATCATTTCATTTAGAATGATATCTTTGGTATTAAAGAATATTTAGAGCGCCCTTTTCAGGACATCAAAATCAGACTCTACAAATTATATTCACCCATGCATTTTGAAGAGGTTATTTGACAAAGGTGGGATTTCTATATGTACTACCAAAAAATTAGTGATTTTATTGTTAGTGACTTAGCGTCTGATATTTCATTATTTTCTAGTTCTGTTGAATATATATTCCTCCTTAACTAGCTAATAAGCATATTTATTTAATGCTACAGTTGAAGTTTAACTACCTCAAAACTCACCATTCTCATTTGTACGATGTTATTCTACCTTCAATTTTAATGCCTGTACTATTATCTGTCTCACCAATCTTTGATATGAAATCAAAAGAGCCCTCCAAATTACAGGAGCTAAAGTTGAGTGTTCGGATACTGCCAGATCCTTTCAGCTTCAAGAACTTTCTGCTGAAGATGAAGTTGAAGGAGAACTTGTTATCCTCCAGAATCAATTACTGGATACTTGTATTTCTATCAAGTCGCAATATGGTCAGACTTCTTTCCACGCTATTTTTTTGGCAGATTGCTATTTTTTAATAGGCAAATTACTGTTTGGTACCCTCTGCTGGTCTATTTTTACAATGCTGTTTCCTTTATTTTGTTTCCCCTCTTATGTCCTATCCAAGATTCTGATACATGTTTTTACCTCATTCTAAAAAATGGATTCGGATTTACTCATTCGCTTTGCCTATAGGTCTTATTGATAAGAGACAACAATAATATACTTATTGATGCATTAGTTAGGTGAGGGGAGTGAAAATTAGCTTGGACAATAGATAGCTGATTGCATAAGACAATATCTGGACTCATTTTTTTCTTTAGGTACCTCATGCTTAAAGTGAACCCATAAACAAATTAGTTACATGTTAGTGTATGAATTTTACTCCTTGTAGCAAAATATTTATAATTGATTAAGTAACTGTGACACCTGAACCTAAGTAATGAAAAACAACAGTGCAATGTTTTCTGAAACGAACATGCAACTTTGCCTCCTCTGCTACTCTTCCATTTGTCACCGCCCTTGGTTCTGTTGAGCACCACCCATTGTTCAAAATTTTCTCAAAATTCTTGCAGTTTTGAAATTTTTTCCTGTACACGTGACCATCGAATATCAAAATATGCTGACCATCGAATTTTGTTTTGTGTTACACCTTAATGTACTATGCGCTATCATCATCAATCATCAACCAAGCCTCAATCCCAACTATGTTGGGGTCGGCTACATGGATCCTTCTTTTCCATTCAAGCTCTATCATGGGTCATATTCTGGTTCAGATGTAGAGATTCAAAATCTCTCTTTATAAGCTCTTCCCATGTTAATTTAGGCCTTCCTCTTCTTCTATTAATTGTGTTTGCCTCAATAGTATTGCTTCGTATAGACGCATTAGTCAATCTGCGTTGCACATGTCCATACCATCTGAGTCGGCCCTCGCGCAACTTGTTCCAATGCTCGTCACCCCCACTTTATTCCTGATATAATCATTTCTCAAGCGATCTTTTCTTGTCTTCCCACACATCCATCTCAACATACGTATTTCAGCCACGTTCATCTTGTTGAGTCCTAGTTTCTTCACCGCCCAACATTCACTCCTATAGAGCATGGCTGGCCGTATAACAGTTTTATAAAACTTGCTTTTTAGTCTGAGAGGGATTTTCCGATCACATTATATTCCAGTTGCACTCCATTTCAACCATCCTGCAGTGATCCTATGACAAACGTTATTTTGGACATCGCCGTCTGTTTGAATGATAGAACCCAAGTAACTAAATTTATCACATTTTGGTATATCTACTCCATCCAACTTGGCTCCTCCATTCCCACTGCGAGATTGGCTGAAATTGCAATGCATATACTCAGTTTTGCTCCTACTAATCATCAATCCATTTGATTCCAGTGCCTTTCTCCAACATTCAATTTTATCATTCAAACCATCTTTAGTTTCGTCAATCAATACAATATCATCCACAAATAACATACACCAAGGAACATCATCCTGAACATTCTTTGTCAACTCATCCATAACAAGAACGAATAGATATGGGCTGAGTGTGGATCCTTGGTGTACCCCAACTGTGATGGAAAGTGTTGGTGTCTCACCTTCAGGAGTCTTCACGCTTGCAGTAGAGCCGTCGTACATGTCTTTAATCAAGTCAATGTATTGGATTGGCACACCCTTTTTCCTCAAAACCATCCACAACACTTCTCTGGGTACTCGATCATAAGCCTTTTCCAAATCTATAAAAACCATGTGAAGATCCCTTTTTCTTTCCGTATACTTCTCCATATGCCTCGTTATCAGAAAAATAGCATATGTCGTTGATCTACCTGGCATTAAACCAAATTTGTTGTTTGATATCTGTGTAATAGATCTTAGCCTCTGCTTAATAATTCTCTCCCAAAGCTTCATTGTGTGACTCATCAACTTGATACCTCTGTAGTTTGTGCAGCTCTAAACATCACCTTTGTTCTTGTACATGGGGATTATAGTACTATTTCTCCATTCATCTGACATCTCCTTTGTCTTCATGATCTTGTTAAATAAATTTGTTAACCACAGTACTCATTCATCCCCCATACTCTTCCATACATCAATGGGAATACTGTTTGGTCCACATGCCTTTCTCGTTTTCATCTATTTCAAGGCATTCTTGACCTCAAAATGTGAAACACGTCGTGTGTAAATGATATCTCTTGTATCCCTGTCACACGAGTTTCTAATATTATTTACAATATCTCCATTGAAAAGCTTATGGAAGTAATTTCTCCATTGGTTCTTGATATCATCATCCTTTATCAACACTCTACCATATTCATTCTTGATGCATTTTACTTGACTCAAGTCTCTTCCTTTCCTTTCTCTTATACGAGCCATTTTATATATATATCTTTCTCCCCTTCTCTAGTGTCCAGCTTCTTATAAATATCATCAAAGTATCTAGACCTTGCCTCCTGAACAACCTTTTTCGCTTCTTTCTTTGCTTGCTTGTATCTCTGGAACGTTGCATCATCTCGAGATTTAGGCAAGCTCCTATAGATCTCCATTTTCAGTGTAATAGCCTTCTGTACTTCATCAATCCACCACCAAGTCTCTTTTTGTGGAGGCCCACAACCTTTGGACTCCCCCAAAACCTCTCGGGCAATTTTTGTTATGCAGGAGCTCTTGTTACGCCACATAGTGTTGACATTAGACTCTAAGTTCCAAGTTCCCTCCTTGATGAGTTTATCATGAAAGGTCAATTTATTTTCTCCTTTAAGATTCCACCACTTGATCCTGCTATCTTGATTTTTGTTATGCTTGCCTTTATTGGTCTTCATGTTAATATCCAAAACCACCAACCTATGTTGGGTCGTGATTTCTTCGCCAGGAATCACTTTGCAATCCTTACATAGTTTACGATCCTCCCGCCTTGTAAGGAGGTAATCAATTTGGCTACAATTGTACCCACTCTTGAAAGTAATCTTATGAGATTCTCTTTTCTTGAAATGGGTGTTTGTCAAAATCATATCATATGCAACTGCAAAATCTAATATCCTCTCTCCTCCGTTTTTGCTGCCATATCCAAAACCACCATGAACTCTCTCGTATCCGTCATTGCTAGTCCCCACATGGCCATTTAAATCACTCCCAATAATGATCTTCTCCTCTGTCGGTATTCCTTGCATCAATTCATCCATGTTATCCCAAAAATCCTTCTTAGCCTCCTCGCTAAGGCCAACTTGGGGGGCATACGCGCTAATAATGTTAAAAATCTTTCCCCCAAGAACGACCTTGATAGCTATGATTCTATCACCCATCCTAGTGATCTTGACAACATCATCCTTCAACATCTTATCAACAATAATACCTACGCCATTTCTATGTTTATCAATGCAGTATACCAGATTTTGTATCCTTTGTCTCCAATTTCTCTACAACGTTCCCCTGTCTACTTAGTTTCCTGTAAGCAAGCTATATTGACTTTTCTTCTCATCATGGTGGTATCTACTATCTCCAAAGATTTTCCTGTCAAAGATCCAAAATTCCAAGATCCAACTCTAAACCTTTTTTCTGGGACTTGTTTCTTTACATGCCTTCGTCGAAAATGTTGCACTTGCACATTTTTCACTACATCAGGGCAATGATGCGGCGAGACTGGCTTCTTTATCCACATTCGTCCAAGATGTGGAAACCCTTGTACATTTTTCACTACATCCGGGCACTGATGCAACGTGACTAGCTTCTTTACCCACACCCGTCCAAGATGTGGAAACCCTTGCTTGTCCTTCAACACAACCGAGCGTTGTTGTGTCGAAACCCCTTACATATTTATCACTGCACCTGGGTGTCGATGCAGTGCGTCGCTAGGTAGGGACCCTCCAACGAAAATTTTATAAGGATCCATTTCATAGAAAGAGTGACAGTTTTATGGTTGGCTGTCAACCTACCACCAACCCTCCTTTACCTGGGCTTGGGACCAACTACATTTGCAACAGGAGGACTTCCCAGGAGGTCACCCATCCTAGTATTACTCTCGCCCAAGCCCGCTTAACTGCGGAGTTCTGATGGGATCCGGTACATTGGTGCTGGTATGATCGCTATCTTGATCATAATTTCTTTACTTAGTTTTGTGTCTTTAATTTTATACGTTGTTTTCCCACTGTCATGACTTTCTTCAATAATCTCACCATTGAATGGACGTTGAAGTTCACCATCGTATCAGTTCAGATTTGCTTCACTCAGACATGTAAGAGACCCTCCCCTATCCATTATGCAAGGTGTATATATACTAGTAGATCAATGTCGTAAAATATCTTGAACTAATGATCCATTTTGGCGTTGGAATGCCATGAACACATCCGTCAAAATTTCCATCTAAATTTCTTGAAATATATATTTATGTCCCCACCTTAAAGATGTTGAATTCGAACATTTTCTTCTATTGTAACACTATGTCCACAACTACCAACTATTGGTTCACCTTTGTAAATAAGAAATGTTATAATTACTCTTATGGAAATGGTCTTGAGCAACCAAAATAGTGGAGATATGTTTTTGACACAATCTTAACACCGCTTGCCCACTCACTACCATAAATGTAAAATTGCTTAATGACAATTGTCACTCTCCACCAAGGGTTTCATTTGTTGTGATTTACTATTGCATACAATGGCTATGAGGAAATAGGAAGTGATGGTAGAGAGAAAGGGAGAGGGGTCCAATGTGCATGGTGCATGGCTTGCTTCTTTGGCAACTTTGATGTCAGTGACATATGATGAAAGAGAGTTGGAGGGGGAGAAGGGGATGCGAGGGAATTCTGTATTATCTAAGGCAACTAACGTGTAGGGGCTACTTTGTAACCTGTGCTCAAGTGATGCTGAATAACTTTTGATGTTTGTGACTTCTCTAATTGAGAATTAATGTTCATGTGCTAATGATAATGGCCCATGATCTTTATTACCCTTAATTTTATTCGGCAAAGTGCCTTTAGATATTTTGTGCTGAATACTTGTAAATTAGAATGCATGGTTTTGTAATTTGTGATATTGATTCTTCTAATGTTCTCTTTAACTTTCTAGAAATTTATTTTGTGTGTAAACAAATAAAAGTTTACTTGTCCTTCTCTTACCATAATCTCACAACTTATTCTTTAGTGACACTTGCGTTGTGCTATAAAAATAATTTATTTAATATTTTCTATATTGTTTTGCTCTTATATTGATACTCAATTCAACTAATACAATTTATGGTATTAAAAGCTGCACCTCGAGTAGCTAGTGGCTTACCCCTCGAGACCAGATTCCATCCTAGCTGCCTAAGGCTTGTGCCTCTCAAGAAGGATTAGCCTCTATGCAGGGGTAGGAGGGGTAGGAAGAGGCATTCCTCGTTGTTAGATAAAAATATGTACCTAACTTGAACTATTATATTATTATCATCTTGAAAATTGCTTTAATGTTACAAATCATGATATGAAAACACACACTCTAGGCACCATAGGTATACACCTTAAAGCAAGGCGATCTCTAGTACACCCTCAGGCTTTTCCCTCATCCTGGATGCATGTTGCATATGTCATGCGGTCTTGGCCTTTGAGGGGGTGATGACTACCTCATTGTTGGCATGACTACTGTTAGTTCTGGTTATTGGCTATTGCAACAATGTCAATTGCTATTTCTTTTGGTCACCAAGGCCATTTACTGTTGTTGCTCTTACTTATTGATGGTAGTTGCTTATAAAATACATATGACTTCTGTGGTTGCCTCAATATTTGCTACACATGTTGAAGGTCCTACAAATTCACTAATCAATCCAAGGTCTGATGTTCTACATGGGTATTTGTAGACTAGGGATGGCAAAAACCATAAATGCAACACACATACTTGTTGAGTTGGTTGAATAGGCGCTGCCTAGTCGGATTTGGGGGGGGGGGGTAGCGAAATGCTTGTAAATGGGCCCTAACTAGGCACCTGCCTAGGGTGACTGGGCGAGTAGTCGGCTGCCTATGGTGCCTGGGGGTACTAGGAACCTAGGCGGTGGCTTAGGTGTTGCTAGGCTAGTGCCTTGCACATTTAGTTTTAATGTTTTTGTTATTTTCCTACAAGTTCAAGATGTTTAGTACATTTTCAACATGAGCTAATAATTTGTTATTTATATAAAATTGTATGTGCATACCATTTTGTTTTTTGAAATGTGAGACTTAACTGTATAGCATATACATGGCGATATGTCATGCTATCCTGGACAAAAAAAATTTGAGTTTTACATTGGTTGGATGATTGGTATGCTCTATTACAAACCTAAATTTCATCTCTATCTACTACTTTTATGTTGTATACCTCTTATTTCAGTTCAAGAAATTCAATCCTTTCGCTGGTTTCAACTTGTAAGTACTAAACTCGATACTTTTATGTCATCATAATCTTCCTAACCTCATTTGCCAATAGTTTTATAAAAACCTTCCTTAGCCAATACCAGTACCATGGTTCTATAGGTGGCTAGGCGACCTGGCGTTGCCTGGGGACGCCCAGGCAGCCTAGGCACCCATGTGGAGGCCCAAACTTTTCCAGGCGTTTTGTTATATTTATATATTATTTCAGTGGATAAATGTTCAATTTATGAATTAATATGATCCCTACATATATGAATATACATTATAAATTTGCAAGCAATGAGCTAGTATTATATGAGTAAGTAAACAAATTCCTATAGAAATCAGAAAGCTAAACATCCACAATGTCTGTAGCAAAAAAAAGATTGTGCGATGACATCAATCATCTTAATCATTATGAAGAGAAACAAAATGGCTCATAGCCGAATAAGGTCATGAGTCATGACAAATCAGATACAATCACTCATTTCCTAAATTCAAATCAGTAGATATATAAATACAAATCCCTAAATTCAAATTAGTAGATAAATAGAAACCAGTAAATAAATATATACAAATCAGTAGATAAATAAAAACAATTATGTAAATAAATAAATGCAAACCAGTACTCAGTAGATAAATAAATACAAAATAATGGATAAATAATACAAATCCGTAACTAAATAAATACAAATCAGTAGATAAATAAATAAAAATCAGTAGATAAATAAATACAAACAAGTACTCAGTAGATAAATAAATACAAAACAGTAGATAAATAAATACAAATCAGTATATAAATAAATACAATTCGGTAGACAAATAAATATAAACCAGTAGATGAATAAATATTTTCAAAATCAGTAGAGAAATAAGTCTTAAATGCAAATCCCAAATTTCAAATATATAGATGACGCAACAACAATAGTTGATGAATAGTTGTTCAGGGTGGGTTAGATTAGGGATTTTATATAGAGGTTTAGGATTTAATAGGATTCATATTTAGGTTTTAGAGTAGGATTTAATATGATATTATACTAATAGGAATCCTATTTAATGTTAGGAATTATATAATTATTAAGAATCAATCAAAGTATGTCTTAATTGGCCTGATTAAGTGGCCCAGACCGCCTGGGTACACTGAATGTACTGAGCGCCTGACTTAAGAGTACCCAAGGGCCGCTTGGGCGGCCGCCTGTACAACACAAACTAGTACAACACTTGTGTTTCTCTTATATACATGCATATACTATATTTATATATAATATATTAATTTAAATGCTTACGCCTTGGCGTCTGACTAACCGGTCTAGGTGCCCAAGCAAGTTGAGTCACCGCCTAGATGCCTTACCAATTACGGCAACTTGGGGTAAAATGAAACACCATATTCACACCATAGAATTTAATGTCCGATTTCGATGACGTGTTCGATGGCCCAAAAACATAAATTTTTTGCAATTTCAGCCGAAATTTTGATATTTACGGCCCTAACTATTTTGACGACCAAATAAGCAAATTAAATCATGAAAATTTACTAGGACGATCTAAATGCCAAGATCTACTCGAATATGCTATAATATTTCATATTGGATATGTGTGTGTGGGGGGTCTCCCACATTTGGAAGTGAAGGAAGCTGAACAATTTTGAAAAAATTTCGATGACAAAATGGAGGAATTAAGTTATGAAATTTTGCAAACACAATGTCTAAAGATAGGCACACTACATTATATAATAAATTTATATGTTTAGAGGTTAGGGTGGGATCCATGTCTTGATGAGTGAGTGCACAAATGAACAGAAATGTGATGTCTGTTAGACAGTTAGACTTATACAATTTTGCAAACTTTAAGTTGAAACTGCTAGAGTACTACACTTATAACTTAGAGTTACAACTTACAGGTTACAAGTTACAAGTTACAACTTACAAGTTACAATATTGTAGGTTAATATATTTATTGTATACGTCTACTATTATACTATATTTAGGGTTACATAAGTGAATAATTTTAAAAAATATTTAGGTTTCAAGTTACAACTTACACTTAACATTTTGTATAAGGCTACTATTACAATATATTTAGGGTTACATAAGTGAAAAATACAAAAATATAAGAACTTCCATAAAAAAAAGCTTTTGTGGCCATTTTGTGTACAAATACGAAATATATTTATTAGATTTTTAAAAGAAGTATAGATATACGTATTTCACACTATTGTTTCTTAGATTTACAAATTCACTCCCAAGATCTTGAGCGAAATTTTGTTCCATTATTCAGACGATGTCCAATGTGATTTTAAAACTAAAGCCAAATCCAGAGCATGGAAAACTATGGTTAACTATTCCACGTCACAAGTAATGAGGTTCTCGACAACATCATCAAACATATAGACAATTTTTGGTTTTGTAAGAGAGGAGGCACATGTATACTTGTGGTTGAGGTGGCGACCGATGATGCTTCTCCCGTCGTTGGCTTCATCCCTTTGTGCGGCTCTTTGCAGCAACAACGAAAGCTGTGCTTTGCAGTGGCAGCTCTGTGAAGCCATGGTAGCCATGCTATGTTCAACTACGATGGTGACTCCTCCGTTACGCAGTGGTTGTTGCTGCCTCTTCTCTATTCAACGGCTGCTGAAGCTGCTTCTCCCTAGGTGCTGTTGGAGGGAGATAGTGGAGTAGAAGAAGTGGGGTTGCTTGGGGGGGATTACGGGTGAGCGAGGGCGAATCGTGAGACTCATGACCAATGTGTTTGGAACCTTTGTGTCTAGGTTAGATTATGTTTTTTTAAAATTGTATATGGGCCTAGCGGCCCACCCAATCTGTTTGGGACTAACAAATTTTGTAGGCTGTGTAAAATTACAAATACAAATTTAACAAACTGATATTTGAGATATCAATATATATAATTATGATTTATATGTAAGCCTAGTGGTTTTTTGAGGCTTACACCTCAACCGCCTTGAGGCTTACGCCTTGCCTCATGGAGACACAAATGCTTCGATGCGTCTCATGCATTTTAAAACCTTGGTTGAAACAACGGTGCAGTTTTGCATGTACACCATTTCCATGCTAAATCTAGACGAACTAAACACAGATTGCAAATCATTAGAGATATTGATTCATCACATATCATTTCGAATATGGCCAAAGTATAACCGAATGGAATAGAAAGATCCTTGTTGCTGAACCGAACAAGGTTGTAACTAAGTCGTAGCCGATTGTGATATGCTTGTACATTGGCATCCTACGTGCTAGTTTTGTAAACCATATATAAGATGCTAATAAACTTGATAACTGCAAAAATTGCATTATCACATCAAACGAAAAAGTGGCTGAACTGACAGTGCAAGCGCCCATTCTTTTACTTGCTGCTTTTCAGTTGTTTGTGGATCTAAGAACATTCCATTGAAACACCCTCTCTACCCTGATCTTACCCACTTTGGCCCCTTCTTTATCTACAATCATCCCTTTTAGCCTCAAATACCACCATATAACCTCACATTGCTCAAATCAAATCAAACAAATTAGAAGCCAGCCACTGAAGTCTTTGGATGGAAAATGGAACATGGAATTGGGGGAAATAGAATAGGGGAATCATAAATAAAGAACAATTTTGAGAGAGTATATGATGTAGGACTAGCAGAGCCTTTTAAATAGTTTTTTAAAAGGGATATGCACTATATAACCTCACATTGTTCATAAAAAAGAGAGTATATGATGTAGGACGAGCATAACCTTTTAGACAGTTTTTAATAGTTTTTATAATGTTTTATCAATTTCCTTGCGCTTTAGGGGTTATTTGATATATTCCTCATTTGTCTCGTAAAGTCTATGGTTTGTTCCCACATTGGCTAGTTGTTTAGTGAGTTGGGTTTAAACACCTATATATATAC
Source organism: Alisma plantago-aquatica (assembly GCA_963693085.1). Classification (NCBI taxonomy): domain Eukaryota; kingdom Viridiplantae; phylum Streptophyta; class Magnoliopsida; order Alismatales; family Alismataceae; genus Alisma; species Alisma plantago-aquatica. The sequence continues at coordinate 998,429,001 of OY856409.1, forward strand.
TTTGTAATGCTCTTTGAAAAGTGCAGACTTGATGAATGAAATCTTTTGATGAATATTATTTCTTTTGATTAGTTATTTTAAATTAGTTTAGATCTTGATAATTAGTCTTAGATTTTAGTCGTTAGGTTCTCCATTAGTATATCTGCGGCTGATCTTGTTGCAATAGCGTTGCAAAAAAGTTAAGTTGCAATCTCCTAACTATCAAAGAATGTACAGTAGAAGGAGAGGAGCAAACAGCTTTGTACACTACCAAGCCCTCAACTCCCTCGAGCAGTTGGATAAAAAAACATTAAGGGCGAAATTAAGCAGGAGGAAGTAGATAGGGAAGAAGTGGAGATATTTTTTTAAAAAAGTGATGAAGGAGAGAGAAGAATAGGGAACATAGTGGGGGCACCTGATTGATTGCAGGAATTGCTGGGTGGTGGCCGGCAAAACTGGTGCTCCAGTGGTTGCCACTTGCTGGGTGGTAACCGCTGCTGGTGCTCATTGCAGGTACCAGCGCACGCTGCTGCTGCAGGTGCCGGCAAGGGTGGAGGTGTTGGGGTGAAGCACAGGGACTGGAGTGTGCGAAGAGTTTCGGTGGAGGTGTTGGGGTGAAGCACAGGGCTGGGGCTATTGGGTGTTGGAAACTGCTGGGCGTGAAGCAACATGGCTAGTCAGTGGGTTGGGAAATGTGTGAGAATCCTGCACAATTCGGGCTTTACATACGGCAAGTGAAAATGTGCGAGAATAAAACATGGTTTTTTTCCCTCCAAGAATTGTAGAATATTGCTGCTAGCGAAGATTGCTGGAGGCGAGGAAGTGGTGGTATCTATATAACATCTCGTTAAATCGTGCAAGGCCACTCATTTAGCCTTGTGGCACCCAGCACCCAACAATTGTTGGTGCCATGAAACAGGCCAAAGTTGCCAAGGGTTGATGTAGATGTCCCAATCATCAAATGAATTTTTTTCTTGAGAGTTTAAGACACTCCCTCAATACGAAAGTACAAACTTGAGCACAATTACTAACCGGTCATCAGTGAATGCCCACATCACACATTAAATTAATTACATGAAACCTATTCTCTATGTCTGGTTATGGCTGAAGCAATGTATTGCCAAATAAGGCCTTTGTATTGGTTCATTGAGTTTCTGTGAGAAATATGACTGTAATTATAATTGTTGGGCATCTGTTTTGAAAAGTTTTATTTCTGTTCGTGACATATTGCTCTATTTTGTTTGTTTCTATTCCACAACTTAGGAAATCTTATGGCTAGTTTAGTGAGATTACTTGCTGAAGAAATATGCGATATCCGAAAGCAAAGATGGGATATCATTCTTGTAAATCAATTTCTGCGTGAAGTGAGGGAAGCAAAGAAACGCGGAAGAAAAGAAAAAAGGCTTCGAGAAGCTCAAGCTCTTCTTGCTAGTGCGGTTGCGGCCTCTGCATCTTCACGCTTATCGAACATTAGAAAGGCTGCAAATGATGAAATCGTAGAGTCAGGCCAAGAGGTTTTCACAATTTGGATCGCTAAAAAGCTGATTGTTTTTGGGTTTAAGGGCTGTTGTTTATTAACTGATTTTTTTTATAGGATATCAACAAAGGCGATGCAACTAATGGAAGTGGATCGGACCATCAAACAAGCGGGAAGCCCTCTAAGTTGATAAGTCAAAAAATATCAACGGCAAAAACATCTGAAGCTAATGTTGCCTGCTGTGATATTTGCCGTCGTGGAGAGACGATAATGAATCCTATTTTTGTCTGTGGTGGCTGCAAGGTGAATCACACCTCCATCCTTGTCCCGTTATTTTGTCCCTTTAAATCTTTTATATTATATAATCTTGCAGGTGGCAGTTCATTTGGATTGCTATTGTAAGGGTAGAGAGCCAATTAGCTCCTGGTTCTGTGAGCTGTGTCTGGAATCTAGGTCCCTTTCCCCATCCATTGATTGTGGAAACAGATTTCATATTGCCCTTACATGTGGTTTATGTGGCACATCTTGTGGCGCTTTTAGAAAGTCATGTGATGGGAGATGGGTACATGCGTTTTGTGCAGAAGTAAGGAAGTTTTGATGGCCACCGTTTGAATTGCAGCACTTTTGTTTATACAAGTCAATGTTGGCTCAAGTTGTCTTATCAGTTTTATTATATTTTGTAGTGGGTGTTAGGAACAAAATACCGAAGGGGACAAGAACAGTATGTGGAAGGATTGGTATACTTCTTTTGACACACTGTTTTGAGTCTTTAATTTGATATGGATAAATACTTCTTTTTTAATTTGATATGGATAAATACTTCTTTTCTCACTTATGAAGTTATGCTTCCTCTACAGGATGACATACTAAAAGGAAAATGCAATCCTAAATGTTGCATTTGCCATCAAAACATTGGTATCACCATAAAGGTTCGGTGTCTTTATTTCCTTGGTCAAAAGTTTTTTTTGTATGGAAAAACTCTTAGTATACTTTGAATTTCAGTGTTGTTTTGGACATTGCCAAGCTGCTTTCCATCCTCTCTGTGCACGGAATAGCAACTTGTATTTAAACTTGAAAGTTGTTGCTGGTAGTGTCTTGAATCGGAAGGCATTCTGTGCAAAGCATAGTCAAGAACAAAGAGAGAAGGTTAGCAGTTCTGGATGATACGATTTTAGATTCAATTTCTAGAAAGTATATGTTTATATCTTAGGTTTAATTGTTTTAAATATATATTTCCTTAAACCTTTTGTTTGTTACAGTCGATTTTTGAACACATCGGGGTTGAAGAATTTAAAGGCCTGAAGCAAATAAGGGTACAATCCAATCTGGTTCCATGTCCTTTTAGCACTTCCATTTTCAGAAGATATATGTTATCGTTGTGTATGTATGGCTGATGACAAGATGCCACTGTACTTAGAGATATGATTCTTTTTTTTTCCTTTTTGGCTGCTTAGTGCTTTCACATTGAGTAAAAGTATAATTTTCTCGGGAATTAATCTATACCAAGACATTGTTGGAAAAGAATGGAACCATATATATGTGCTAGTAAAGTTTGTCCAGAGAACAATAAAGAATGGCTCTTATTGAAGAAAAGCAGGTAGGTATGGAAAATGAGAGTTTTTCTTAATAACTAGCAGAAGGCCTTTACTATTCAAAATGGGCAGACAAGGGGTTTTCCTTTTTCTGTATTGAAGATTTGCTAAAATTGTAATCATATACACTGATTATTATGTGAATTGCTGTCTACATTTAATTAATCAAAGTTAGTTAAGACATTGAGTAAAAAGTCTAGTATTTGTATATGAAATTATGTTTTGTAAGATAACTCAGGATCTGGCTGACAGCTATTGGTTGATTGTGATCAAACTATTGCGGATTGCGACCCTTAATTTTTTTGATCTTGTTGGTGCACCTTTGGCCAGAGGTCAGACTCCCCTAGGTGCCTTAGCCTATTAAATGTATTATCAGGCCCAAATTAAGCCATTTAAAGGCTAAATTAGCATGAATCGAGTCTGAATTTTGTCAAAGTAGGTCACCTAAATTCATTTTATGGTTGATATATGTCTGATTTAGGCAAATTCAAGTCAAATTTTGGCAAATTCGTTCTAAATTTGGGGGAAAATAGGTCTGCTTTGGGGACAATTGGTCTTGTTTTGCCAAATTAGGTGTCAGTTAGGTAAATATAGGGTAAATTAGGAAAAGTTAAGGTCTATGAAGTTTATGCAATGCAAAAATGGGTTAGATTTAGGTCAAATTAGGTCAGATTAGGTCCAATTTAGATCAAGATAGGTCAAACTAGGCCAAATCAGGTCTACTTAGGCCATGTTTGGTGTGGTTTAGGTCAAATATAAATTTAATGTCCTGCTGCTATGTCCATGTTTCTTATTTCAGGGGATAAAATTCAGTCATGTCCTACAACTACTCCCACATCTACTCCCACATCTACTGTAGTACTACTACTTCTATTTGCATATATTCTTCTTTTTCTAACTTCTTGCTTTTACATGTCGAAATGCTACTGCTGATGGTATGTTTGCAAATAAAATCCCTTGATCTCTTCTTCCTCCCCATGATCTCCTTCCACACCTCGTGCACTGCTGTTTTTAATTTGTTTTCTAACTTCGTCTTCCTACTTCATGTCTCCTCTCCTGCTGTTGTGCTGTTACTTTTCTGACTTCTTGCACATCATTTGCATTTTTCCCGTTTCCTTTCTCCTTCACTTCCAAATTATCTTCCTCCTACTGTTGTTTCTTTTTTCTTCCTCTTAATTCTCCCGTTGAACCTCCCGATTGTTATCAATGCAATTCAGGCATATAATACAATTTAATAAACATAAGTTTACAAATTAACATGTATTGTCATATGTATAATTATACAAATATGCAACTGAAAAAATAAAAAATAATAAAAACACCCCAAAAAGCCTAGGCGCCCATTGGGTGGGATTTACTACATAGTCGCCTTGACAACTATTCCTTACAACTTTATGATGCCTCTGAATAGCCACTGTGGTTATCGACGGCAGTAGATATGACCAGTTTCCCAAATAGATAGCATCAATAAATCCATATTTACCTCTGGTTATCTCTTAGAGAATAGTTTACAGCTTGGGCTCTAGGGATGGCAATTTGGTTTTGCCAACCTATACCCATACCCATGAAACCAACTAAATCTAATACCCATATTTGTTTGACCCATACAGAAATGGATTAATATTTAGGGTGCCCATAATACTCATACTCACACTAGCCTGTATTGTACAACCAAAGTAAAGTCTTTTCTACAACCAAGTTTCCATGAAACTGTTACGTTACATTTGTGGTTTTCTTCTGGACACTTCATGAAGATGAGAAATACTGTCCGTCAGGTGAAGTGCCCTAATAGTATGCACGATTAACTAGGATTCCTCCCCCACAACTGTCAAGGATCTTCCATTGACGTTATGGCTTACATTGACGACACCCTGCCAGTCCGCTCCAATGTGGCACTGCCATGCCTCATAGTTTTCGCTACGGATGGCACGTGATCGGTTTAGATATTGATGTCAGTGTCAGCTTCAGCTTTGCAAGGGGTATGATGGCTTGAATGCCAACCAAGCCTCTACACAATTCCCACGGAAGCTGTGATTACATGTCGGGATGACCGAGAGCCTGTCCCTGTCCGCGAACTCCGGCAGTTAGATGGTGCTCTCCGTGGACCCTCACCTTCCGCGTATAGCGGCGTGTGAAAACCATCATCGTTGGTATCTGCGCTGTCTCTCCACCTGACTTAATGGAACTACTTCTCTACCTCGGCGATCCCTCTCGAGTGCTCTCAGACGGGGTGGACATCACCATTTTGGGCCTCAACAGTCCTGATGGAGTGGTGGTGGCGCATGTACTCCGGTTGTTGGTGGGGGAGATCCACATGTTTCCCATCCATATGCCCGACGAGGCTGAGAACTAGCGGTACCTAGACTGAGACTACTTTGAAACAGACTTGTTTGGGTAATTGTGGAAGTCCCGACCCCCTGTAGATGATCTAGGGGACGACTCCTACGATTGTCACTCCCAGGTGTACCCGGACATTGCTGCGGAGTTCATGGTCGTGCTCAAGGAATAAGGTTTCGCCGAAACTGGCGAAATTTCGCCCCAAAATACCGATTGCGGTGGCATCTGGTACGAAACCATGCAACCATACCGCTATGTCAAAATCATCGAATTTTTTTGCCCAAAATTCGAAATTTTCTTAGGGAGTAGGAAAATCTCCTTTCCTCCCACATGAAGGATCCCCCCACCTATCCCCATATCAAATTTTATTGCATAAATCGATGCATTTAGGTGTAAAGATCATGCTTGTAAAATTCATGGCTTAATTCATTGATTTTGGCATCGAAACAAGCACTGTTGCATTTATCGAAATTTTTGTCAAAATTTCAGTAAATTTCGGTTTCCTTGTTGTCGAAACGGCATCGAAATCGGATACCTTATTCCTTGGTCGTGCTACTCTTCCGCGAGACAAAATCAGGAATTAGTGGGTTTACGTGGGCACCGATAGGTCTCCACTCGAGAAATGAGGTCAGCACTCGTCTTTCAATTCATACCCATCTATTAATTAAAACCCATTTAACCCACTTAAACTGGGTTTGGACAAGCTGGGTCCCCATGGGTTTGGGTGTGATGGGGAATTCTGCCATCCCGACGGGCGACTAAGGCCCATAGGCTAGGGGTCTATCATAGGCCTTGGATGTTGGGTTAGACAATTGTCTCTGGGTACTGCCAATTTTTTGTCGCTAAGCACCAAGCAGTGTTCAATGGGCTGCTTTTTCTGCTTAACATGCTCAAGTGTGTACTCAACTGTTGGTTAACTGAAGAATTGAGTGAAAAACATGGCAGTTAGTAATGCTTACCGCTTATGTTTATACCTGTAGGCGTAGCAGAAGCAATCAACGCAATGCTAGTTCCTTGGGCTTGGAGCAACAACCATCAACCAACACTGCTACTTTTTTTGAGCCTGTAGAGTCTAAAGCCGCAGCAGAACGCTATGCTATGACCTTAGGCTTCGAGAAGCAACAACATCCAACACTATGCTACTTGCTTGAGCCTCTAGAGCAATAACACTTGGCAAGTTATGAGATTGAGAAGAAAGGTTACTGGAAATAGGGTAATTTGAATGCTAGGGGGCCACTGATACTTCTTCCTTACCTTGACTGTGGTGCCCTGGATGACAACCGATTCAGAACCTTGGGAGTAGAGAGGAGAGGGCAATACTGTAGGAGCCTGGTGAAAGGGTAATCGGCGCTCGGTATGGTTGATGGTCTCTACTTAGTTGTTGCTTTGTGGTAGTCAACGGTCCCTGGTCAGTAGATTAGCTGCTAGTATGTAAATTCCGTGCAAGTATGGGCTGGCAAAATTATTCCCTACCTGCCAGTCCCTCACTGAACTGATTCAACCACATTGGGATCTTGGGTTTTCCAACACGAGTAATACTCGAGCCAAAAAAGCCCTACTGGTTACAGTGTTGGTTCTGAGTTTGTCTTTTAGACTGATTTTCTCTCAGTATTCATAATTTTCTATTAAAATTAATTAATATCGAATTTTATTTGAGTTATGTGATATTCGTTAATTATATTTTGCTAATTTTGTTGTAGATTTATGTAGTAAGAGTTCTTGAACAAAACATGTTAAATACAGTCTTACGTCTAATATTCAGGTTTGTGCCTAGATTTTTTTTGGTTCTGATTGGTTTGGCTTGGTTGCATTTGGTAGAAAATTTGTGATTTCAGCAGGAAGGGTCGGACATGGTAGACCTGGAAAAAGTTTCTAGTCGGGTTTCGCTGTTGTGGTTTGAGGCCGACCTAGATTGACTAAAAGTCAAACCTGTTTGATAACCCCCGTCACAAAATTCTTCGCTTTTTGAATTATTTGAATATAGTTCACACTTTTCATGCGATGAATGCTGCATCCAAATTATGCAGAAAATCCGCACTATTTCCCAATTCCGCAATTTTTTCACCTTATTTACAAATCATTCTTGAATTTCACAAATTCTTCCCGAAGTTATGAATTTTCAATATTCAAAACAGAACATATTAGAATAGAGGATCAGTAGGCAAATAAAAAATGTGTTATATGTAATCATATATCAATTGTTTATCGTGTGTACATATGTATGTGCAATATTTTTGTGTATAAGTAAAGATATTGTATACTCGGTATGTTTTCCGATCTCCCCCGAATATTTGATTTAACTTTCACCGAATATTTGCCAAAATTGATTCGAGTTTTTGCGCATAATTCACGAATGTCATTATTTTTTTCAACCTGTCCCCGAATGAATCCCAAATCCTGAATCTGTGACTATGTTGATTACAAAACATAATCCCACTGTGTAGAACAAATTTTATTAGAAACACAATTTTTCTTGGTAGAAGACTATGTGGTGGCACATTAAAAGCCCCCATAAAATCACTCATGACCGTGGCATGAATCTCATTCACGCCTTGCAACTGGATCTCTCTATGACAGCATTGACAAATAGACGTGCTCAGGTGCAAATCTGTCTGTTTTGCATTGGGCACATGCCCTATGCTTTGAGGTATGATTATTAAAAGCTTCGTCACACATGTATGAGTTAGTTGATTATATTTATGTCTGAACTGCACTGTCTATTACTTCTCAACTGAGTTTGGAATAATTCAACGAAAAAGTTTGAGATATCTCTACTCATTGTTTGAGAAATAAAGGGAATCAGTTAGCTCACTGCAGGAGCAGTTGTTTTTCCAAACTTAGCATTGCCATGCTGTAAAAAGTTCATTTTTGAGTTGCAACAAAATATTAATGTTAGAATTATGTTTTGATGATGAAAATACCAAGAAGTAGAATTTCTACTAATTGGTCTAGAAAATAATTTAACATAGTATCTGTCCACTGCATGAATTGGCTCCTTGTGCAGATGTAGTTTCAGCATGCCTTCGATATATATCTTTAGTTATGTTATACAGGATGAGATAAAGGTGAAGAATCTGTGCCAATGATAAACTATATTGTTAAAAACCTAATAACTTTAAAACAGATCAACTGGAATAAATTACCCCAAAGAATCAATTTATTTGATCCAATTAACTATTCATTAATGAGTTATATCCAAATATGCTCATCCCTAGGTAGGAACATGAAGGCAATTCTTGTTCCAGAGAAGTTAAACAAAACTTGACGCGAGAACCATTTAATATGATGCAAAGCCCCTATTAATAGCATATAGGATGTATATACATTTGTACTACTAGTTTATTAACCCACCATGCAGCTTTAATGGTGCTTTTTCCTTATTTCTAATATTATTGTTGTAGCTTTTTATCGTGTAGTGCTGAACTTATAAATAGTGAGGTTGCATTAAGATGCCAAAGCCCACATCTTTCAATCATTGTTTGGGAAATCAGACTGGGCGGCTATAGTTGAGTTGACTTGTATCTTAGTCGCCCAGCTGCACCCATATAAATGATCAGCCCTTGTCAGATTATACGGCCGATTGAACTACATTTTCCTAAAAGATCACTACTTAAATTAATACACACATATAAGACATTTCTAAAACACCTCATTATGTGTACAATTGGACACATTCACATATATACAAATATAATAAGATAATATTGATACATATATGTATACAACACACAGACACACACATATGACGTAAATGCTTACCCTTATCCTTACCCGTGTCTGGGTTGCGGGTAATGGTTAGGGTAATTACCCTTTCCTTAAAAACCACTATCCTACCCTTACCCGCACTTGTTTACCTTGAAGGGTAAGGGTGAAACGGGTAAAGCAATATTAAGATATATATGATATGTATTTTAAATAATAATTTTATACGATATTCCATATAACAACAAACACAAGACAATTGTAAAGCTAATTTTAGACAATATTAATAATCATGGTTCTAGTGATATACACCAAAAATACTAATATTTAACCTAATTTCTATTGTTACAAACATGATCTAGCCTTTTTAATGTATGATTTTTCTTGAGGAATTACTTCTCTTTAATATATGATTATGAAAAGTGAGATATGATACCATATGCTTCATAAAGTTTCTCAAATCAAAGAATAGTACAAACTAAGAAAGTAGTGGTAATTCGTCTTGTGTTTTTTAATAGGCAATAATATCTTTAACCTAATTTTTATTGTTACAAACAAGGAACGAGGTATTCGATTTCGATGCCGTTTCGACAACATGGAAACCGATTTTTTTGAAATTTTGACAAAAATTTTGATAGGTGCAACCGTGCCCGTTTCGATACCAAAATGAATGAATTAATTTATGAAATTTTACATGCGTTTTATGCAATAAAATTTAATGTGAGGGTAGGTTGGGGGGGTGGTCCTTCATGTGGGAGGTAAGGGAACTGTCCAGTTTCTTGAGGATTTCGATGAAGGGTTTCGATGAGTAAATGTAGGATTAAGTTATGCAATTTTGCAAGAATGAGCTATATACATGCATGCACTTATTTGTGTTATAATATCAAATATTGGATATGTAGGGCATCCCCACACATTTTACTTGGATTGATAGTTTGTTGTTGATATTGACTCAATAGTCAATCATTTTATTGGTCCCAAGAATACTAGTGCAATGTTTCCAAGCTAAATCATCATTTTTTTGTGTGGTTGGCTTCCTAGCACCTTCCAATCCCCCTTTTGGGGATATGCATAAAAAACATGCATTGCATAAGTATTTAAAAATTTGAATAGCAAATATTAGGGATATGCAATGCAATTATGATATACTATAAGAATATACTATGTATAAGTACTAAATGGTGAAATAACTCCAATCCCCCTTTTGCCCCTCTTCAAAAAACAACAATAACAACAAGGATTGCAATTATCGAATTTTTCATCAAAATTTGGCGAAACTCATCAAAATCGTCGAAATCGACACAGTCGCACGTTTCGGTACCAGATCCCATCGAAATCGAAATTTGTGCGAAATTTCGCCAATTTCGCCGAAACCTCATTCCTTGGTTACAAACATGGTCTAACCTTTCTAGTGTATTAAATTTTTTGAGGAATTATTTGTCTTTAACATATGTATATAATAGTGAGACATGATATCATTTGTTTCATAAAGTTACTCATATCAAAGAATACTATAAATTAAGAAAATAGTGGTGAAGCGTCTTGGGTTTTTTGTAGGCATTACTATATGTATTGGACCCTAAAATTATAAATTCAACCTTACATTGGATAAATGGCTATAGCGGATAGGGTAAAGCTTCTCCCTTTACCCTACCCTGTTTAGATGCGGGTAAAGGTAAATGGGTGGTAGATAGAAAATATTGCCTACCTTTGCCCTACCTTATGGGGTATGGCAGTGGGTAAACGGGTAATACCGAACCCATCTACAACCCTAACAAACGAGTGTACACACAAACCTCTCCTTTCATACAACACATATAGCAAGTGATAATCCTTTTTGAGACCACTATGCATGTGAATTTACAACTCATGTTTTGTAGTTCTTTTTTTCTTTCTTTGTATATATGGGCATGCCTATGTATTAATTAGAATAGTTAACTTATGTATTTGAATGAAGTTAACAAAGTGACAAGATAGTCAATGCAAGACTCTAGCAAGCTCATTGAGCTCAATTACAATAACTAGTCGGGCTGGCGACCATCGAGCATAGTGAATGTGTCGGTTTACTTTTTAAACCCGTGTTAGGATGTAAACATGAACATGTCCATCAAGTTGGGTTTGATATGTCATATATTATATATATACATATATCTATATACATACATACATGTATATATTAGAGAGAGATTTCTGAGGAGTGTGGTTTTTTGAATAATGTTTCTCTATTAGTTTTTGAACCATTAATAATGTTTGCGTGTTTTTGTTTGTATTTTATTTGTATCACCTTAGTTGTCATTTATTTGTATTTTTACCAATCTAAGGCCTAACATAGAATTTTATCTACTTTGTTAGGTGGAACTCGAAAAGCTACGTCTTCTTTGTGAGAGAATTGTCAAGAGAGAAAAAGTAAAGGTAATTACAAAAACGTTCATGGATAAAAAAGTGTTCACATTTGTCTTGACATAGCATCTTTGTCATCCTCTTTTGTTTTGGAAACATGGAATATTTACAGGATCTTAGCTTACATCATAGTTGTCTAGGCGTTTAGTCTATTGCCTCCTAGACATAGGAGCTTAGACGTCTAGGCGGTTAGGCACCGTTTCCTAGGTGGGACATGTGTTATGTTAAACCATGTTGATCTAAAAATTTTGTATTGACTTACGCTATGTTTGGTACGTGGCGAATGAAGGGGAAGGGTAGGGGAGGGGAGGTGACATTTATTTTAGTGTGTTTGGTTAGCATGGGTAGGGGAATGGAAGGAAACCATGATATAAAAATACTTTTACCAATTGTATTTATATATACATATTCACATACATTATGTTACAAAATCGTCTTCATAGAGGCGCGAGCAATAAAAAATGCCGTTAACTATTTCTAGATGGCAAAGTCAATAGATCTAAAAATAAACTTATAAGATGTAGACAAACACATCATACAATTTTATTTGTTTTGTGTCAAAAGCGCCACATGAGATATTTTTTAATATGAGAATATGAGTTTTTAAATATTCAAAATTGTGGTTGTAGAATTAGTTTTACTTTATATACTTGTATGTACATGAAACTTTTCCTCCATGTAGTTAAGTTCTTCCTGCTATGTTCCAACACATTTCTCCAATTATTTGTGTTTTTTTTTATTTTTATGTTTGTGTAATAGTCTCAAAATTTGCAACTTTCCTACCAAAAAAACTTTTTAAGTTTTTTCTATATTATGCATAATATTTTGTTTCAATTTCCTTTTATTTATTTATTTTCTCAAAAAGAATCTCCAAATTTTAGCCAATACTACATCATTCCATATGTCCAACCAAGTGATGTAACACATTCATGACATACTACCTTTGTATTCACATTAGTTGTGGGTTATATTGATTTTTCCTGCCATATTATTTATATTTTCTCTTTCCAATTTATATTTCATTCGGACCTTTCTTATGTATTTCCCGCCAAGTCTTTCCCCACTCCGATTTGGTGGGGAGAGAATGGGAGAGAAGCGGTTGAAAATACACTTAGTTTGTTCCCCTCCATTACCCTCCTCATCACTGTCCAACCAAACAAGTAAACAACCCAAGCAACTTCTCCTCCCTTCCCCTCCCATCCATTTACCACGTACCAAACAAACCTTTGATAGGTATTTAACAATATACCTAGATGAACACTTAACATCACCCAAGTCAGATTCAACTTACTCTTCAGTTGACCTAAATCACATATGATATAGCAAATCAAATCAAATTTACCTAAATCATACATAGACAAATAATTTAGCACTAAAATAACTTTACATGATTTACTTTGGCCAAATATACACTTGATTTGATGTAAGTTGGGGCCCATGTGATCTAAATATAACTTTTGGCCCCTGTGTGCCCACCTAGTTCACTGGACACCTCCTTTAGAGCCGAGCTCGTTTAAGTGGTGCTTAGGCCCCCTATATACTGTTTTTGTTCTTTGATGTAATATTTTTTTAAATGTTTTGTTCATATATATTATATAAGACTTAACAAATGTTGAATTTGTATTGAAATATATTATGTTAGATGATTTCAGTAAAGCAATTCATAAATATGTGCTTGAATATTAAACTAAGTTAATATATAATTGTAGACCTAAAAATAAGAGAAGATCCAATTTTTTAAAAATTGAAATGTATCATGTTAAATTATATACATCTAATTTCATATACTGGTAGAAACAACATATAGGTAAACATATCCAATTGATTTATCTATTATATATGACTACTAAAGTCAATTCATTTAGTAATTTGTACCTATCTTGTGAATAATTTTAGACATAAATCGAATATAATATTAGTATTTCACTCTTTGATCGTCTAGTGTATAGGCTATATGGTATCAATTGAAATTGATAATTAATGCGATGATCATTGTTGCTCGGTTTTAAATTTCTAGAGATGGCTTCTTTACATGATAGTGATGGTGGAGCTTCCTAAGTTGGTTGGAGGAAGGGTGCTCTATAAACTAAGTCATAATAGATTTTGCATGAACAGTTCTATAACCCAATTCCTTTATTTTTAATGAAATTGTTAGTGAAATCTATCGAAACAATTTTGTAATATTTTCACTCACGCATGTAGGAGCCCCCTCACCCATACCAACATATGATATTAATGCAGAATTTGGTGTATTAATGCATGTAAATCCATGGTATTAATTAACCCGCCTTGAGGTTCTCGAGTCTTATGCCTCGTCACAAGGCTATCCCATTTGTCCTTCGTGGCTTTCGCCTTGAGTATGGGATTGAGGTTTATGCCTCACAACGTCCGAGGCTCGCCTCAAGGCATTGAGGCTCTGAAGTTAATTGAGGTGCAAGACTCGATTCTAAATGATAATGTATTTTGTTAACCATCGATTTTCCTACTAACAAGATTGCTACAAACACTTCATTCATAATTTTATATTTGTAGTCGCTGTAGTTAATTATAATTATTTTTTCAATGATCATTTATTATCATTCTTTGAGTGATGTCTTTCATTCTTCATTGATAACTTTGTCTTTGTTTGCTCCGTTGTTATTCCCTATGTTTGTGAATTTCTTCTCATTGTTATCTAATTTTGGATCCTTGTTCCTACTAATTCCAAATTCCATCTCCATTACTTATTCTTTTATAATTACATATTTTGATCTAATAGTACAATTAATTGATGTATTGTTATTTTATTCGTATATTCTTCACCGTTATGGTGGCCTTTAATATTTATTTATCCTCATTAAGTTTCATAAATTATTTTGAATAGCAAATGTTGTCCACAAACCACATTGTCCACATCGATGAAAATCAAAAGACAACGTAAAACATGCATCACATTAGTATTTAATATATTTAATAGCAAATGTTAGGGAATGCAATGTAACTGTGATTTACTATTAGTATATACTAGATATGAGTACTAAATGTGGAAATCACCCCAATCCTCCTTTTCTTTTCTTCTAACAAAAACAATAACACCAATGGTAAATATATGGATATTTCCATCGAAATTTTTGAGTTGGCATAAACAACCTCGAAATCCGTAGACATTGACAAAATTCCATAGCAATCACTCGATTTTGTGGTAGATGCCACCGAAATGCTAGCCTCATTCCTTGGTCGACGATTTTCTATACCATTGCTTTTGTACAATATGATTTTGACTCCATCCTTTGCACTTTGATGTCTATGATTTCTATTAGGCAACACTTCTCTATACGAATCATTAACTTATTACTAGCCTATTGTTGATTCCTTATTTATTCTCCATATTCCACTCATTATTGATTGATTTGATTGTTATATTTGTTCCATCATTGTATTAGTCGTCTTGTTATGTCCTTGATTTCCTTGTTAGGCATTATTAACTTTTTATATTCCACTCATTATTGATTGATTTGATTGTTATATTTGTTCCATCATTGTATTAGTCGTCTTGATATGTCCTTGATTTCCTTGTTAGGCATTATTCACTTTTTATATTGCAACATGATTGTGGTTCATGGATGTTGTAGTGGGTTGGTATTCTTGATCAGTTTTTGGCATGCGGAATGTGTTTTATGTGGTATTCGATAACTAAATCATGTGGTAGTGCTTGTTATTAATGTGTAGAATGATGTTTGTTTGTGGATTGTAGAATTTATAACTATAGCTCGTGGTAGTGCTTGATAATGGTATGCACAATTTATTTGTAGTGCTTGATATCAAGTTGAGATTGACATGGAAAATGGTACTTGCATGTGATTGTGCAACTTTAAGATGTGTTTGTGGCAATGATTGATGTTGGTACATGGAATGATGTTTGTTACTTTGTTTGTTGTTAAATTATTTGTAGATCTGTCATTTGAGTTAGTCTTCTCCACCTTTTCTCGAAGAGCTTAGTGCAACCTCATTGAGGTTGAAGTCGGAATATATGTGGAAGTAGAATTGGACTTGTCTTGATTGGTAGAGCAATTTCAAGGGTGGAAGGGTATTAGGAGGCTGAAGCAACACTTAGTTGGTATGGGAGGACAAGTGCAAGCACGCAAAGGTGTGTCCCATGATGTCCGTGAACGAATGAGAGAACTTCTCAAGGGCATGCCAACAATGAGAGATATATTGTAGAATGTTATGAGATGAGCCCATTTGGGTCAAATCCAACTTAAAATCACAATGATGATGATCTTCTGGTCGTGGATTTCCTCTCTTCTAACCCTTTAAGCTTTCATCTAAATCTTTGATTCATTTTGGATGGTTTCTTTTTGATGAATCCTCGGAGATAAAATATTCTTGTCTTTGTCCCTACATTGTTACTTTGTCCCTAGTGCTACCTCCAAGTCAACCAAGGAACATGATTTAACTAAAATTGAGAATTTTTTGCTCAAAATTTTGATTTTGATCTAGTGAGTATGAAATTGTTCGAGCTTATTGATATGATCACATATCTCCATATACCAATGGATATATAACCAAATATTGCCATAACTTACCAAAAAATGCTTATTTTACGCATGTGAGCATGCAAATGTCGCTTGCATGGATTAAAATTTCAAATGAATTATGAAATTTAGGTCGAAGTTTTTGTTTAGGTGGCTATCAGATACTAAAACCTACCTTCCATTTAGCGAAATTTCTACAATGCAATTTCACTAAAAAATGAAAACAATATTTTTTTTTGAAAAATTAGAATTGTTATGTATTTTCCTAATGGAATGCAATATATAAGATTTAACATGCTATTGCATAAGAATATGTGTACATTGCATAATGGAAATCCTAATTGGAACATTTTTGTATGTTTTCACTCGCACTCAAATGTATTAGAAAGCGGGATGCGAGATGCGTGCGGGCAGCACCCTGTAACAGGTTAAGCGGTAGGCGAGCGATTAAGCAGACGATTTTTGAAAAACCGGGTTCTTAAATTAATTCCTTTATTTGGTCATTGAAATAATTGATACTTGTGTTGAAACCCTTTCTTGACTCGAGCAGAATTATCAAATTTTCGACCAACTTTTTCTAAATTTCTATTTGTAGATCATCAAAAACAGCGTCCAAATTGTCTTTTTATACTATAATTGCTTGAGAGGAGAAGGGGGGAAATGAGGGGATCTCGGTATTGGACCTCGATAAGCCAAATCAATGGAGTGTTTTATATTTTCAACTAATTTTTGTTAGGTACACCACTATTTTTGATAAAATTTCACGTCATTTAAAGAATCCTTTAAATGGCAAATTTCACTCAATTTACTTCTTTATATCCCTTGTTATTGGTATCTAGTCATAGATTTATGACACTATCTCGTAATCTAAAATTTATCAAAATATATTCCTACATATTCTACTAAATACGAGCATATTGTAATTCTTGCATAAGCTGTTTACTGTATGTTCATTTTTAATACTCATATTATTTAGTGTACAAAGAAAGAAATGTACTAGTTAGTTACTTATACATATCTTTTATTCCGTCAAACGGTAAAGATTTTGTAATTTTCTAATCTTGCATTTTGTTACATATTGCACTTGCGTCACAATCCAACAACATGCATTTTATGAACATTGTAAATATGCTTTTTATATAATCCCATCCCCACAACTTGCATATGGTGAACTTGGTACCTATGGTTCATATATTTATGCCACTAATGTGAATGTGTCAATAGTGATCCAAAGTAATATTAACTTTGAAGTGCAAGAGAAAAGCCTGGTTGAGTTTCTTTTACAATCTAGTTTGGTATATATGCCTATATGTCAATCACAACAAGAAGCTCATGTTGGGTAACTACCATGAAGGGGAGATCATCCACCTCATCAACCATTCAATCCAGATTTTTTCTTTATTTAAGACCAACTAAAATGTATATTGTGGTTTGTATCTAATAGGCTCTAAATATCTAATAGTAGTTATACAATATTGCGTAGCAAAATGTATTTATGCGTATGGATTGTGCTTTTAGCATTTCCAAACTTGCCCCTTCATTTCTTTGTCAGAATTCTTATCGAAACCTCAAAGACGATTGCATCTGTTGAAATGTTTGTCATTGTACTAGTTTTAAAAGGTGGTGCGCGTTCTGTGTGCGGAGAGGTCAATCACATCAAGAAGCTCATGTTGGGTAACTACCATGAAGGGGAGATCATCCACCTCATCAACCATTCTATCCAGATTTTTTCTTTATTTAAGACCAACTAAAATATATATTGTGGTTTGTATCCAATCGGCTCTAAATCTCTAATAATAAAATACACTATTGCGTAAAAAAATGTATTTATGCGTATGGATTGTGCTTTTAGCATTTCCAAACTTGCCCCATCATTTCTTTGTCAGAATTCTTATCGAAACCTCCCAGAAATAGCCATGTTTTCTTGCATCCCAAATGAAATACCCTCCCATATCTTATGTACTGTACTATTGCATAAAATTATGTACTTTGTTATCGAGATTACAAAGGTATAATTTCATGCTTTGATTTGTCCATTTTAAGGGCGAAAAGACGATTGCATCCGTTGAAATGTTTGTCATTGTACTAGTTTTAAAAGGTGGTACACGTTCTGTGTGCGGAGAGGTCAATCACATCAAGAAGCTCATGTTGGGTAACTACCATGAAGGGGAGATCATCCACCTCATCAACCATTCTATCCAGATTTTTTCTTTATTTAAGACCAACTAAAATGTATATTGTGGTTTGTATCCAATCGGCTCTAAATCTCTAATAATAGTAATACACTATTGCGTAACAAAATGTATTTATGCGTATGGATTGTGCTTTTAGCATTTCCAAACTTGCCCCATCATTTCTTTGTCAGAATTCTTATCGAAACCTCCCAGAAATAGCCATGTTTTCTTGCATCCCAAATGAAATACTCTCCCATATCTTATGTACTGTACTATTGCATAAAAATATGTACTTTGTTATCGAGATTACAATGGTATAATTTCATGCTTTGATTTGTCCATTTTAAGGGCGAAAAGACAACGTTTGCATCCGTTGAAATGTTTGTCATTGTACTACTAGTTTTAAAAGGTGGTACACGTTCTGTGTGCGGAGAGGTCACCTTCTAGAGTACATGCGGTATGTGTACACATTAATAACATATGTGAAATATGTATGTCTATTTTGTGTAGATATATACATGTTGACATGTAAATGTATATATAGTATGTGCATAAATGTGGAAATATTTTTGTGTAGATGCCAATATATATCATATATGCATGTCCATGTATATCAAAATGCATGCACATAAAATAGAATATCAGACATTTGACGATGTTTGTGTATTATATCTAGGTATGCCATTGATATATTGCTACAATATATATAGACTTAGATAGATATTGAATGGTATTAATACATATACATAGATATATATATACATATTTACATGTGGATGTGTGGGTAAATAAGTAGTTAAAATTAAATTGAAAAAAGTATGGAAAATCGCATATACCCCGCTTATGCCCCGCGTAGGACGGCATAGGCGGCCGCGATCACATATTGGGCCGCTTATGCATTTGCGGTATGGCAAGAGGGCCGCACCGCTTATGCTGCCCATATGCTCCACACTTAATACTACTAGTAAATACCCATCTCCACGCCATTAAACAACACTAGCATCATATTCCTTGTTCCTTGGTCAGAAGCTCCTACTAACGTGACTGTTTTTGTTTCTTACGTTTAAAGAAACGCTATAATTGGGTTGGTCCTAAACTTGTGTTGCATCTTGTAGCTGATAATGGTCCCATCTGTCTTATGTGATAAACTGATTGAACTGCTAATCCTTCTATATATTGGTTTCCATGTGCTTCACATTTCATCAATTGGATTACGCACAATGTTGCAGAGCTTGTATAAGTTATCATGAATGAAGCTAGAAATTTTTCTACATTTATCTGCGACAAATGAGTAGAAGTTATATGCCTTGGGCATACAAGGTTTGCTACAAACATTTTGGATGTATGAAATGTCCTTTCACAGAAGTTGCAGTTCCAAAGTGTTTTCTTAAGCATATGTGTTCAGTGATTTCAAATTCTGCATGGACAATGGTAAAATTCTCCAATACGATATTGTTGATTAGCTCTTTTGGAGAGAGTAAGCATATTACCATGCCGTATGTCCATGTTGTGTATTGTTGATTCTGATGAAAGACCAACTATAGGCTATTTGTATGAGTGAATGGACATAACTGATAAGGCCATCAAAAAGTATGATTGTTAAAAAGTAGAGCCTTTAGAGTCCTGAATTGGAGGATCATAGAAAAAAGGTGGGATAATCAGTTGCATACAAATTACATGTTCTTGGTCATAGTCACAATATATTCTGACTTTTTGAAAAAGTCTCATTTAAAACACGGATTTTTGAAGTCACAATAACTTCCGAATAAATCCGAATTTCCAAATATTACGTATTCTTGTATTTTCGCGAATCAATCACATTTAATGCTTTTTTTTTTATACGTTTTTTCTTTATTAATCAAATTAAGACTCATAAAAAGAAAATAAGCACTCTTAGCAGTCTCACGCGCGACGGCGGCGGGCCACTGATCCCCCAGAGCAAGCGGGCGCATCACGCGGCGGCGACGACTAGCAAGGCAGTAGCAATGTCGGAAACTAAAACCCCGGTGACTTTCCGTACCAGGAAGTTCATGACCAACATGCTTCTTTCTCGCAAGCAGTTCGTCATCGACGTCCTGCACCCCAGGAGGGCGAACGTCTCCAAGGCCGAGTTGAAGGAGAAGCTGTCCAAGATCTACGAGGTCAAGGACCCCAACACCATTTTCGTGTTCAAGTTCAGGACACATTTCGGTGGAGGCAAGTCCACCGGCTTCGGCCTCATCTACGACACACTTGAGAACGCCAAGAAGTACGAGCCCAAATACAGGCTTATCAGGAATGGACTTGCTACGAAGGTTGAGAAATCTAGAAAGCAGATGAAAGAAAGGAAAACAGATCAAAGAAAATCCGAGGTGTCAAGAAGACCAAGGCTGGTGATGCTGCTAAGGCTGGGAAGAAGAAATGAAGATCGTCCATTTTCTCTCAGAATCCGCCAGTTTTTCCAACATGTTACTATTATCTGGCTAGGCTTTCAATATTTTTCTGTAGTCAACATATTTGTTCACTATTTTGTGGATTTATGAAGAGTTTTTTTTATTAAAAAAACTTAGTTTGAGTGTATATGTGTGTCTGTGTGTATATACATGCATATATGTGTATCTATGTAATATATGTATATGTAAGATATAGATATATGCATGGGATGAGATATCGACGGTACCATCGGTATATCGACTGGTATACAGATATTGATGCCATCAGTCATCGGTTTGAGCAAGTCTGCCGTTGGGATTGCAAATATCGGTAAACCGGTGGACTTACCGGTAAACCGCCCGATATCGGTGAATATCGGGGGTGCTGCATGCAAAAAGCCCCACTTAAGAGCGGTACTGGTGGTATGCCGCCTCGACATACTGATTTTTGCAAACCTATTGCTGTTGCTGACGTTTGAGTGGAGAAACTTGGAGATTTGGGCGATTTCTTTCCTTGGAGCTCAAATCAGCCCTAATCAAGGTATGTTTTCTTAATTTCTTTCATTTCTCATCATCTCCAACCCCTCCCTTCTCTATTTCCTTCTATTTTCACCATAGTTCTCCAAAATTCTCTATATACACCCAAATCCTAGATCTACTCTAAAAAACTTAGGATTAATGCTATTTAACAATAGATATATGATTATATTATGTAGATCTACTAATGTATCACTAGATTTACTACTATTAATTAATATTATCATATAATTTCACTACTTAATATTAAATTCGTAATAATACAATAAGTGCTATTAATAATAGGTATCTAACTTAAGTTTAGTAGAAGAAATTGTACCAAATACTAATATGAACAAATACAAACAAAAATATAGTTAATATATATATATATATATATATATATTTCGGATTTTCATTATTAAAAATGCTGAAAATAAAAAAAAGTTACATTTTTTTTCTATAGAAATATGTGTGTTAGTGTTATACAAGATGGATTGAGTAATTTGTAACACATCACTTACCTTAATACTAGATAAATATCAAATTATATATTTTTTAAATAATTTTAGACTTTTATTTTTTATTTAACCCTTTTTTCTTGGTAATAAAAATCTTAAAAAATATTATGTTTGATTCTATAAATACATTTCACATTTATACACTTAAAGTATTGTGTTTGATTCTATAATACATCAAATAGATTGATTTCTTGCAACTTAATGGTTTTGATTTCATACACCTAATTTTTTTGTCTGTCTTTTTGCAGTTTTGACTTTTGACTTTTGAGAAGATGTCTTCAAGCGATGGTGAGGGTGCTGGGGCCAGTAATGTTGGAGCTAAGGATGTGGATTTTGCATGGAATCACTACATGCCTGTTGACGGGAACATGGGAAAGATAATTGACAATTACTGCACGAAGACAATTGGTGGAGGGGGGATTACTAGATTTAAACGTCACATGACTAATGGTGACGAAAATGTGGCAATGTGCCAAAGGTGTCTACAAAGTGTTAGGGATGATTTCAAGAAACTTACGGGTGCATAAAAACTACAAAAGATGAAGGAGGTTGACAGGGCTTACACGGATACATTGTTTGATGTTAGGCCCATAGGCTCTTCTGCTGAAGCTGATGATGATATTGGATATCCTCCTGAATGTGATACAGCCTATTCACGTTGTATGTATAGACGTACTATCAGAGAATCTCGCAGAAGTGAGTGGGAAAGGGAGGAGGCAGCTCAGATTACAAGGAGGTATGGGCCATCTAGTGCAGGTGGAGGCAGTGGGACTGCACACATTCATGTTGTTGACCTAGATGACGATGAAGACTGAGGTGGTCATGGTAAAAGGAAGAAAGGAGGCATTGATACACTTTTTCGTTCTGCTAGTGTGAGATTGAGGAATGTTGATGAGCCAGGGGTTAGGAAGCCAGAGGCTAGGCAAAAAGCCTCAAAGCAATGTTCACTGGTGCAAAAGATAGGGTTGGCAAGGCAGTGGGCAAGTTCTTCTTTGCTCATGGTATACCTGCACATTTGCAACTGAACCCTATCTGCAGCATATGGTGGATGTGATAGAGGAGTCTGGTAGGGGCATAAAGGCCCCTAGTTCATATGAATTAATGAGCAAGTATCTTCCACTAGAGAAGAAGGAACTACAAGCATGGATTTTAGACCAAAAACATATGTGATCTGAATATGGCGTCACACTTATGTGTGATGGGTGGACTAGTGGAAATAGAAGACAAATTATTAACTTTCTTGCGCATTGTCGTGGATAAACAATTTTTCTAAACTCTGTTGATGCTTCAGGTGAGATCAGGAACCACAGATACATAAAGAGACTAATGAAGACATACATGAAGCAGGTTGGTGTGGAGAATGTGGTGATGATAGTTATTGATAATGCTTCTGCCTCAATGGTGGACAATATCAAAGAAGCAGCTCCTAGGTCCAATGAGCAATACATAAGAATTTATGAGAACCGTTGGACAAATATGCTTTTGCTTCCATTGCATAAAGCAAGTCCATATCTCAATTATATTCTAACTTCTAAGTTATTGGTTTAACTCATGGTCTACAAATAAAATGTCATTCTTATTACCTTAATTACATTTGTGACAACTTACTATTTGAATCCGAGGTTCCAATACTCACGAACACTAGGCTTGAATGCGCCTCTAATAAATGCAGTGAGAGATGTCACTAACAAGTTCATACCTCTCCAAAAGAGGGATTGCTAGTCTGGAAGAGGTATATAACTATATAACTTACATTCTTAATTTCTCATTAGTCTTTCCTTTGATTTCATCATCTCAATATCGTATATATTATTTTTGCAGTTGCGCCCGTTTCGTGAAAGCATTGGATGCTTTGGCCATCCAATTGCGGTTGCTGACCGCGAGGCAGGTGATCCTTGTGAGTGGTGGGTTTGGAATGAAACAAGTGCCCCCCCATTTAAGAAAAGTGGCCATTCACATCCTTGCTCAAACAAGTTCTGCAGGGGGTTGTGAAAGAAATTGGAGCATTTTCAATTTGATACACTCTAAGAGAAGGAACATGCTTGGTGCAAACAGGTTGAGGGATCTTGTCTATGTTCACTACAACATGCGGTTGAGGGCTAGAGCAATACGAGATGCCAACTACAAGGAAGTGGATTTTGCTGTTGTCTATGATCCCATTGACACCACATATACTTTTAACACAGAAAGACGTAGAGGACTGGAGGATGATTATAAAATCCTTTAGAGGAATGGATGAATGAGATATGTCGTCCTGTTCTTGAAGGGCAGTTTGATGCAAATAATGGTGATGATATTATTATTGATACCCCGCCAGAAAGACTTGATCCTGAAGCTGCACATGTTAATATTGATATGGAAATCAATAGAGAAGTGGAAGAACAATTAGGTAGCTCAAATTCTTCTTCTACATCTAGTTCCAAATCTAAGTCTGATGATGGTGACAATGATGGTGATAATCGCAGCCAACACTCTCCAGAATATCCTCCAGCTGTTGATCCTCAAAATGATGACCGACCTTATGTTAGTCATGTTACTTGGGCTGCACCTCCACCAGAACAGGAATATCCCATGGCCGATAAAACATTTCAAAGGAGAAAAACTCGAACTGGGAAAGATTACAGCGGTGCACCTCCACCACAACCACAATACCAGAGTTAAAGTGATTATTATTCTGATCTTGCTGATTCAATGGATACCATGAGCATATCTGACTCTCAAGTTGTTATACGGGCGACCCAACCTAGGCAACCTGGACAACCACGTGGATTCAAACTGCTATGAGCTCTGCCTAATTAAGCTTCTGGGTGGTGTCCCTTGTTCTAATTGGGCTTGGATTTTGAGACTTGCTACCGTTCTTCTAGGAAAAATGTTTATTTTCTTCCCACATCCTTCTATTTTTCTTTTGATATTTGTTCCTGAGTCTCATTTATTGAGAAATGCCATGTTTTTGAGATACTGCTACTCCACTCATACCGATTTATGTCAGTCTCCATGTTTTTTTTTTGTTCTTTTTTTTCTTTCTCTTTTTGATCTACCAAGCAACAAAAATGTTGTATGTTGTCTACTTGCTACCGCATGTTTATCATGTTTGTTGTAAAGTAAAAGAAGCAATGTTCAAAAGTTTGCTAAAATTGGCAAAATTTTGCTAATTTTTTGGATGCTGACAAGAGTTGGACATCGACGTGGTCTTACATGGCTTTAGAAAAAAATAGTTTTCGACAATTTTTTTGAATTTTGATGAAGTAAATTTCGAATTAAAATGCCAATTTCGTCTACATTTTGACAAAATTTTGAGAAATACAAGTATTATTTCGAGAAACGGGGTACTTGTGTGTAGATTTTACTATATGATTCGTTGGGCACGTTAGTGATATTTGTGACTATGACCTGCTAACTTTCGTTTTTGAGGTCACATGATTTGTGTTAATAGTGTGCATAATTTGGATGACTGTCGAGATATTTTTTATGTATGCAATTCTCAATCACACCTCTAAAGCACACGATCAAGAACAAAGCTTGAGTTAATCCATGACTACATTTTATCACTAGTAGGCGTATAGAGAAAAAGGAGGAAGAGGATGTGTATTAGTAGTGAGAAAGAGGAGGAATAGTAATCTGTATAAAATAGTTAGTGATGAGAAAGGGGAGGATGGCATGTATAAAAAATAATAAAGCGAAGAGGAGGGAGAGGAGATAATGATATAGGAGAAGAGTACATATGTTGGATCTTAGTTTCATTAAGCTTGTTGTCATGTAGGAGGATAACTTGTGCTGAGTAGTTGATTGTAGAGGAGTGGAAGGTAATAGTAGACATAGCGTGGAGCATGATAGAGGTTGTGCTACTATTGGACATCTTGGTGGTGAGGAAGGGGTTGAGACTATCAGTGGAGCATGATAGAGGTTGTGCTACTATTGGACATTTTCTTGGTGGTGAGGAAGGGGTTGGGACTATCAATGGAGCATGATATAGGGGAACACATGTAAGGAGAAGAAGAGGATGGGATGAAGGAGGAAAATGACGTAGATCAAGGACACTTATGGGATGATACGTGTCCAACTTGGACACATCGTGGACACACCTGGACACATGGCAAACATTCGCAAAGTGTGTCCATGACGTGTTCGTGTCCGACACGTCTAGGACGGCCACAACAACTTTTGGGAAGTGTTGGTGTTTCTTTGGTATACATGTATTGATAAACTTTGAAATGATATTGGAATTGTTGTTGATGAAATGTTGAAGGATGATGTTATCAAGATCACATGGATATGATTAGGTCTTATGCCCCCTAAGTTGGCCTTAGTGAGGAGGCTAAGATGATTCTAGGCATTTGGATGAACTGATGCACATGATACCGATAGTTGAGAAGATAATTATTGGGAGTGACTTAAATGGCCATGCGGGGAGAAGCAGTGTTGGATATATGAGGGTTCATGCAGGTTTTGGATATGGCAGTAGAGATAGAGAGGATATTGGATTTCAATTGCTTATGATATGATTTTGGCAAATATTAAGAGCTACAAGAACATTAGAGATGTTTAGAGCTACACAAAGTACAAAGTTACTAAGTTGATGAGTCACTATGAAGCTTTTGAAGAGGATTATTCAACAAAGGTTAAGATCGATAACATAGATTTCAAACAACCAGTTTGGTTTTATGCTAAGAAGTTCAACAACAAATGCAATTTTTTTGATAAGGTTTTTTTTGAAGAAGTACAGAGAAAACAAAAGAGATCGTCATATGGTTTTTATGGATTCCAAAAAGGCCTATTATCCAGTACCCAGAGGAAGTGTAATGGTCGGGTTTTGCATGAAAAAGGTGTGCAAACCCAATACATTCACCTGATTAAAGGCATGTATGATGGCTCAACCGCAAGTGTTGAGGGCTCCTGAAGGAGAGACCAATTTTATACAATGGATTTATTCGGCACATTTTTGAATTATTCACACATAATTCGTGATTTTTTTGTTAGACGTATATTATGTCTGAATTCTGCAGTAAACTAGTACTTTTACGGAATTCCATGTATTATTCACGTTTGATTCATCGGTCACGTATTTTCATGCCGATTTTTTTGAAAAAAGCGTCCAGTTAGGATTTCTTCCTGTTTTAATATTTTCTTAAGCCTATTTCTCCATAATTTTAAACTTTTGGCTTCTACTTTTATTTAATTTGACTTAGACAGCTCAACATGAGATTTAACTATTGTGGTACTCGAGTTGAGGTTGATACTTTAAGGTTGATGTTTGTCAATTGCTTTAGCCTTCTTTCTAATGTAAACTATGCACATATAATTTTACCAAATTGATAGTTGCTGATTGCTCCTCTTTGATTTTATCAAATCACCAAGTACAATCTGCTTCTATAATTTTTAAACATACACAATTCAGATATATATATATATATATATATATATATATATCTACCCGAATTATACCTGAATTTTTCTTGAATGGTTGACCAAACTTTTACCGAATCTTTAACCTTTTTTATCTGAATTTTCCGCATAATTCCTGAATGTTGAATTTTCCTGCCACGATGAATAATTGACGAACGCCGAACTTGTGACTGTTTATGATCACTAGAAGCAAAATCAAATATATGCTTTGCAAAATCAGCCAATCTAGAATTGTGAATGGTGCAGTTTGGTTGGATGGAATGGAGGTACCTCTATGTGATGATGTTTTATTATTGGGTTTTATTATTAAAAGGGATGGTGATGTTGAAGATGATGTTTGTCATAGGATCACAACAAGATGGTTGAAGTGGATTGCAACTGGAATAGTATGTGGCTGAAAGATCCCTCTCAACTTAAAAAGTATGTTTTATAGAACAACTACACGACTAGCTGTGGGAGTGAATGTTAGGCCATGAAGAAACAAGGTTTCAACAAGAGAATGTGGCTGAAACACATATGTCGAGATGGATGTGTGGGGAGACAAGAAAAGATCATTTGAGGAATGATTAATCATGAATAAAGTGGGGGCTGTAAGCATTGAAGACAAGTTGCATGAGGGTCGTCTAAGATGTCATGGACTTGTGCAGTGTAGGTCGAAAAATAAACCTGCTCATGGTAAGAGAGATTTTGGGAAGAAGCACATGTCGTCCTAAATTAATTTGGGAAGAGCCTATAAAGAGAGATTTTGAATCAGAGTATGACCCATAATAGAGCTGATTGGAAAAGAAGTATCAAGTATCCATGTAGCCGACCTGAACATGGTTGGGGTTGAGTCTTAAATGATGATGATGATGATATTTCCTTCTGATTTGTTTCATATGTTTTTAAATGGAAATTGAAGTTTTAGGAAATTATGAATAGAACATTTGGGATTGGTTTGCATTAGCAAAGTATATGATGAAGTTTCTAGGTTACATGTCTCTGGTTCAACTGGCGGTACGACCCAATGACATTAACATGACACCATATACATAGTATTACTTTATACATATGCATATGTAACATTAAACATACAAAACCAAGCATCTATCTGTGAAGAAGCAGACAAATGGTTTTGCAATCTACAAGTTAAATTACTTTATAAGTGAATATATCAATGTGTGGAATAGTTGGGGTTGTTTGAATGGATATTGCAATTAGTTACATGGACATTTGAGGAAGGTAAAATAAAACCAGTTAAATCCAATTGGGTTGGCGGTTAGTGGCCGGGTCAATTTCGGTCTTTGACCAAAATGGCCTACCCGTTGGTTGGCCGTTTAACCGACTAGTAAATAGGACGTTCTTTTTATTTATGCTTGCTACTTGGATTGTATCGTCTATTATATATTATTTTTAGATATTTGACTAGAACATGTCTTCAACTAGAGTTTCCTAGAATCCTTCTATAGGTATATACATACATACATTTGGTGTTGAGTGTGAGAATTTGTGCAGTCATGTGTACGCACATCCTCTCTCATTGGATGAATCAAGAACATTATTGAAATGATTTTTGATATGCATGCAATACAATGGGTATACATATCTTTACGAATGGATTAGTGTTGATTATTACAAACATGATAAATTAAGATGGGTATGTATAAGCCACACAGACGGGCAGACACATGTTTTCATATACACAATTCTTTTTAGCATGCATGTGCGCAAGGACACATATGTATATATATGTATTTGTGTGTGTCCGCCAAGGAGTGGCTTAAGTGGGCAAGAACATTGTCCCTAACAAAGAGAGACCCCTATTCAAATTTCAGTTGCCGCCTTGATTTACCACCCTCAGGCGTTCGGCTCCGCCACCGACGTGGAGAAAAAATGCCTCTCCTTATCCCATATGTATGTGTTTATATATGTTTAAATTCATATGTATATATTCGGTTGAGTTGAAAAATTCAAAAATTATGCGGTAAAATAGAAAACCGAAAACATTGGTAAAAATACGGTCAATGATTCGTGAAAAAGTCGGGAAATTTGCATATATTGCTTACATACATATATGTTGTATATATATGTAGGTACCGCCCAATACATGCAACTTATATGTACCCAATACATATGTGGAAGCTATTAACAAAATCCAACCTTATGGATTGAATGAACATTGTCTGGATTGGTTGTGTTTAAAAAACAACCATCATTTTTTATATATATCATTAGATATAATGATACCACATCCAGTTGTTTCTGCAATTTCTGCAACTTACCATTGATTAGAAATTATACATATTCTCTATTTGGATGATCTAGAAATGTCAGATTGAGGTAAATTTTGATACACATGTTATCTAATAGGTATACATCACATCCATAAGGTTGGGTATATCTATAGAGTTTAGCAATCGTTATAAATGAAGATGGGTACATGTAAGCTACATGATAAGTACATAATTCTTTTAGCCTATATATACACACATGTATATGTTCCATCATATATCTATAACTATTAGACGTACACGCCTACACGTATACGGTGTTACATACACACACATCGATATACTCTAAAAAAGTTAGAATCTTAAGCATTATAATACCTGAAAAGAGCGTATAAAATGTAATATTCGGGATTTGGGAGTTATTCATCTGTTTCATGCGTCTATGGAAGAAATGCGACTTTGTCAATAACTCAGAGAATATTTTGATTGTGTGCATGTATACACATGATATTATAAAACCACACACGCACGTACGCACGCACACATGCGAAACTAATTAATGCCCAAATGTGCTCAAATTTTGCGTATGAACTATTCATAAGATGTTTAAGAAGATCAACGGATTAGATTTTTGAAAAAAATATTGCGTCATGAAAAACTACTTGAGTGTATTCTGCTCCGAATACACTCGAGTGCATTCTAGCCTGCCCGCACGGGTAACGAACTTGTGATACCCGTGGATCTGTTTTGTAATAGGAAGACACCTAATTGTAATGAAACAACCAAAATTATAATATAAAGACTCGTTTTGTAAATACAACGTGAAATTTTTATTATCCCTGTGAATACTGTAAAAATATATTTATAACAACAATTTACGCTGTATTACAAAACGAGTCTTTATATTACATTTTTAGTCATCTCATTATAACGTTGACTGTCTCATTACAAATATGTGCCTTGCTATTACAAAACAGATGCACGGGTAATTAACCTTAGTTACCTGCACGGGTAGTGAATGAATGGCCATATGTATGTATATATGTATGTGTGTGTGTGTATCAGTGTTTTGAAAAGCGGTTCATGGGCCCGCATATGTGTATGCAGTCCTCAGCCGCTTCGCATATAACTATGCAGTCCTTAGCCGCTTAGGCCCCACATTTCATTTGGCGACTTAACTAAAAAATATAAATCATACCTCAAATAAAATCAACCAAATTGAATGACTTCTTCTATATGGTTGGTTTTAGATCAGATATTGAAATTTTGCTACCTCAGAAATAATTCTGTTTTGAGCGAGTGGCGCACAGTATATCATTACATTATCCCTCAAATTATCAACGTTTCTTTATGCTCTTTCCTTTGCTCTTTTTTTCTTGTATTCTGCTCTAAGATTAGAACCTGTTGCACTTGCAACAGTCCTTATTTTGTTTTGTATAAAAGTGGAATCTATTGCAGATATTAATTGGATATGCTATTTTATATTACAAAGTATCAAATTTGTGTGCTGCATAGGAAGTAATTTTTTTATTTTTTATTGACTTGACTTCTTCATATTATTTGATGTTTTTATTCTGTTTTTGATGTTCTTTTTCTATTTTTACTTTGAACCACCATGTGTTGTGTTACTATGGTTATTCATATTGTGTTCATTCCATAAATGTTCTGCTATAAATTGCATGTGTTAGTGTGTTGTGTTACTTGTTTATTCTAGTACACTATATAAACGTTGTATTTTTTGATTGATGTAATGATCTGTTGGTACATTTTGGCTATTAGGTTGCGCAACTACATAGTATAAAATATAGAGCTTTTTCTCAACCCCCCTCTCCTTTCTGCAAATTCCAAAACCCTCCCTCTACTTTGACAAATGCTAATAAACCTCCTGCCACCTACTACAGCAGGTTGCAGCAATCCTTCGTGATGACCTAGTTTTTTTTTTTTTCTGTTATGATTTCAATCATGATGCAACGTAGCTTGTAGTTACTTGGTCTATTATTTTTTATATATGACTTGGTTACCTTCTTCGTATATTCTCATATTATAGAATAATATTGGGTACGAGTATGTTCGAATCGGACAAATATTTCGGTGTACTCACAATTGTCGGATTGAGACCATTTTGGGTGTATTTTTTTAAAAAGTCAAACCAAGAACCAAATTCAACAGTATAATATGTAACATAGAATAAAATTTAATTAGTGCATTGACCAGAAATCTCTATGGATTCATCAAAATTGGAACCTATAAGTCAAACGTGTCAAAAAACAAAATCTTCTAGTCTAACACAAAATTGTCCCGAAACAAAATTTCTCCTAACCCAAAATCGACTCATATTATGATAGTTAGAACCCGGAATTGTTCCAATATGTATGAGTCACTGTCTGTTAAAAGGTCAGGTGAAATATTAGTCCCATTTTTGATTTCGGGTTCCTAATTTAACCACTCAGTTCTAGGTTGGATATAGTGACCAAATCCGAACTCATGTTAGCCTCAATTCTGACTGTTAGAAATTCTAGTCAGCTTTTTTTGATCGCAACTGAACCGGGTATGTAATTTTGCAGCCCTTATATGCCACTAAATAAAATAACATAAATTATTTATGAGCCCCTCTAATATATGGTCCAATCAGAAAACTCCCATCTAGTTTGCAAATGTTTTGAAAACAAAGTGGCTCTGGTTAGACTATATATTAGAGGGGCTCATAAATAATTTATGTTATTTTATTAAGTGTCATATAAGTGTTGTAAAATTATAGTTCTGGTTCAATATCGGTCAAAAAATTGACTATAATTTTTAACAATTGGAATTAAGATTAACACGAGTTCAGATTTTGGTCAACATCTCCAACCTATAACTGGGTGGTTAGATTAGGAAGCCGCAATCATACATGAGTTGTATCTCAACTAGATTATTCAACATGGAATTGATATTGACTCGTCAAAATTTAACAATTTTGGGTTCTAATTTTCAGATTATGATCAATTTTGGGTTAGGAGAACTCCTGTTTTGGGATTATACTAGCACAACTTTATGTTTTGACACTGTTAACTTCTAGGTTCCAGTTATGACGAATCCATATAGATTTTGTGCTCAATATGCTATTTTTTTTTCTTTGTTACATATTCTACGATATAATTTGATTACTGGTTTAACATTTTAAAAAATGTGCCCAAAATAGTCTCACTTGGACGATTATGCTTACTCGGAATTACTTGTCCAATTTGAACATACTTGTACCCAATATTATTCTGTATGTAAGAATAATTGAATGAGTTAAAAATTATAAGACAGTAACTACATGCTGCGTAGCGTTAGGAATAAAATCAGAATAAAAAAGAACCAGGCCGTCGCAAAAGATTGGTGCAACCTGATGTGGTAGGTAGCAGGGGGGTCATTTGGATTTGTCAAAGTAGAGGGGGGTTTCTTGGAAGGTTTCGAGAAAAAAACTCTTAAATATATGATTATTTTTTTCATGACTCTGTTCGTACATTTTGGCTGTTAGGTTGCGCAACTACATAGTATAAAATTTATGATTATGATTATATTTTTTTATAACAAATGTATGTATAAAATATAGAATTTATTGAAAAAATCCACGTGGTACCTTGACCGAACGCATATCACACATTTCAGAACATTGATATATATATATATATATATATATATATATATATATATATATATATATATATATATACATGATCCTCTGCGGACCAGTGTGGACTGCTGGACTCCGTGACGGTGTTTGCTTCATGCACAGTTTAAATATCCTATTAATTAGACAACTGCAATCCGTCCGTGTTTCTATCAAAATCTAGTGTGATTCTCGCACTACGTCGTTACATGCCATTCTCTCACAACGTCGTTAAGGGCTTCAGTTTTTCTCTTGACGACACCATTCCCTGTGTCTCTCTGACGTAATTATCAGTACAGGAAATAGGTGCTTACATCGCCATTATCTCCTAACATGTTAATCGTTTACGTAATCTTGACGCATTACACTATAATGGAATTTACATCAGAATGTTCTGTGGTTATTACATTTCATCTAATTTGACAAACTCCTCCAAGTCGTAGAATGAAAGGGTCTTCAACACTGAATAAAGGAAAGGTTAGCAAGGCTAGGCACCAACTGCGTGTTCAACTCAGATGGATTACGAATAGCTCAAGAACCTCCCTTTGCTGGATAGACCAAAGTATTGACAGAAAGATGCCCACAATCAACAAGATATATGAGCTATGCATCTTACATTTCTTTCTGTTTGACCATGACGACCGTCGACCATAGAACTGTGGACCTGGATGAATTTGAGGCCAAAGTCAGTAAGATGACAGCAACCATTGCCAACGGTTTCGTTCCTGTCCGGATGGTGCTTTAGGAAGAAACTTATCAAGAACAATGCGAATCCACCAAGATAGACGCTAGTTCTTGAGCAGTTTTAGACGATATGATGGATAATAGTGCAGTTTTAAATTTGTGATGGACAATGGTGCTTTTACTGTCATGGGTTAGGTGGTAGTTGACGGCTGCTCCTGTGTATATTGGTGCTAGTATATTTTATGGCCTCTTTTCTTTATAGTCTGTCTCCCGTGAAACAGAATACATGAGCATGGTTGGGAAACAGACGAAATATAAACAAGAAGAAATACTAGACTATGGAGGCGTGCAGAAATGCACTGTCCTTACGAGTATTTCCGCCTTACTCAACGACGAACGTCGGTGCAGCTGTAATCCACGACGGGTACCCTCCCAGGATACAACAACAAGAGGAGCAAAACGTGCACTCACAAATCCCTCCTCAGGCGAAATGTCTTTGATCGTTCTTCCAACGATCACCGGAGTGGGCGGCAGCGACAAAACAACGAACGGAAAGACAACATCTGGTTTCTGTTGTGCGTACGAAAAACAAAGGAAGGTGCTTGGTTTAATAGAAACACATAGATGGATCAGCGGATGCAAGCGGTTGCCAAGCGAAGAGACATTGGCCAGCGGTTGCCACGCAACTGCACCGCCAAGAGATGCGACAAATGTGAATAAACCCGAGTGTAGCATACGACAAAACTTTGCCGAGGCTGCGCCCGCACAAGGGGCTCCGATTAAACGGTTTCCGGAGCGGACCGGCCCAAACCCACTTGGGCTGCCCCACCATGCGCGTGCGAAGCCTACATCATATTTTTTTCCTCTAATATTACATAGACTAGCAGTCATATATATGAATAGGAGGGAAGTTTCTAAAGCAAGCAATGTGGGACTAAAGGCTTTTACTTTGAAATACAGCAGCAACCACAACAAAACCTGTTGGATCAATGGGCTCTAGAAGGGGGGTTGAATAGAGCTTCACAAACTTCACAAAAGTGATTAGACCACCAAGGTATATTAAGTGCAGAACTTAAACCAAAACAACAATTTGATGTCCTAAGCTAGCATACAAAGCAAGGATAAGAGACAAGGATAAACATGCACTTGGACAGGTGGTTTAGAGTGGTTCCTTGTCCTAAACTTAGGAGCAAGTCAGTCCACTACCTAGAGTTGGTTAGGCTCTAGGATTTGTAACTTGATTCTCTTATATATATCACAAAATAAGATTACAAGCTACAACAACCAACCATCCAAGGACTTATATATCAAGCCAAGATCTTCTACCTCACCAAGGACTTACCCACCAAGCAAGTAGTCTTCCGCCTTCTTCAAAGGACTTACCCACTCTTGCTCTAGTCTTCGGCCTTGCAGGATTTACCTATCTTGCTTGAGCTTTGCCTTGCACCTCTCCTTCACTTGGAGAGCTTTAGCACCTTCCTCCTTCACTCGGAGGCCTGGAGCAGCTAGCCTTCTTCTCCTTCACTCGGGGAAGAACAGCAACCTTCTTCTCTTTCACTCGGAGAAGAAACTTCAATCAATCTTCATAGAGAATGGAGATGGGAGAAGTGGAAAGGAGAGCTTTACAAGATTACAAATGATAGCTCTCATACATGGGATCCTAACTCACTCATACTCACGAATTTGCTTTGAAGGTAGAGAGAGAAAGGGGCTCAAAGGATTAGAAACCACTCAACTAAGGCTAGGACCAAGCATATGTGAATGAGCAACCTTGGAATGAAGTCCAAGAGGTCCTATTTATAGTTGAGGGTGTCCCTTTGAGGTTGGGAGAGTTAAGGGGCACAAACTAGCCGTTTTACAACTTGCAACGGATCTATTTTGAGTCCCACCTACTCCTCCAACGGTTGGAATTGCTTTTTCTGCATTCCAGTACAGTCTGATCGGCCGAGTTTCAATAAAGGCAACTCGACCGAACCACTAAACGACAAGTCTGAAAGATAGACTGTCGGCCGAGTTCCCTTGGAGAAACTCGGCCGATCGGTCGACTTTCAACTTGGACCGATCAGTGGATCGGCCGAGTTTCCCACCATAGAAACTCGACCGACTAGGGATCGACTGAGTTGGTAACTCGGCCGATTGCCCAGAAAATTCCAGAATATATGGATCGGCCGAGTTTGGAATTCGGCCGACAAAATCCCTGTTATGGGTATTTTGGAATTTTCGTAAAACTGTACAAATGATGGATTTTTGAGTCCCAATTAATTTATCCATCTTAGTTACAATACAAAACATGAGTATAAGTGATTACATTAATTGTTCTAAGCCTCTATGGGCTATATTACAAAACGGTCAAAAGTCACATGTTTTGCATGTGCTGGATGAGTAGCTTTGGAGTTGAATGTGATTCTTTTCTTGTACCTAATGTCTGAAACAATCTCAAATAGATTTGTTAGATACATATGAATGGAATGGTTAAGTCATTATCAAAATATGGGCAATGTGCGACACCTAGGTCAACAAAACCTACTACGAATAAATTAAATTATACGTACAATGTATTGACGAAAACACATACAATACCTATAAACTATTTTTACTTGGGCCGTTCCTTAACATTAGCAACTTCCTTATGCCATGACTAATTGTACTACTAGCTTTCGTCAAGGCATGAAGAAACCGGGGAGTTATCAATTGGCTTGATTTATCCTTCTTTGGCACTTAAGAGGTTAGTCGAGAGAAGCATGTAGCATCGCTAAACATCGACGATTTCACCATCTCGTGGGATTGTGGACATAAGAAAAAGATATGCATAAGAATTTGCCCTACAATTCAAGAACACTATATCACATCCGATCCAGACTATTAACATGTTTCGAAAAGCTGGGGATACAAACAACTTCTCCCTTCTCAAAATCCATTTGAGAGAGATGAGAGAGTGAGAGTTGTAACCATCGGAAAGAGAGAAAGATAGAGAGGCAGGTAAAGACATAGTGCGAGTATTGCACGATATTTTGGAGAGAAACACTGACGGATCGCAGTTGTCTAATTAATAGGATATTCAAAGTTTCAAACTGTACGTGAAGCAAACACCGTCATGGAGTCAGCAGTCCGTACTGGTCCGCAGTCCGCATAGGATCATGTCCCTATATATATATATATATAGAGAGAGAGAGAGAGAGAGAGAGAGAGAGATGACTTGAATCCATACACTTTTAAAAATGTCTTAACGCAGTTTAGCGAGCTGTGATGAAATGTCTGTGCTCCTTTGTAGAAATATCTGTTCTTCATTATAGCACCGAGCTTGGTTGATAACTTGATATTCATTCTTTGAAATTTTTTCTTGTTCCTGTTCAGTTGTGCATTTGAAAAATTTAACTTTAAATGTGTTGGCAGCGTGAATGCGTACTCTGTTTACAAGACATCCTTGCTTCAAGGAGGGATTATGGGACATTCACCGTAATTGTCCGCAGTCCATTGTTTTCATCTGGTCTTAGCTCAGAATCAGCTACCACTTCTGTAAACAACACGTCTTACAGTGGAACTGGTGAGAGATCTGATGATGTTACAGTAGACAGCACATTTTCTGGAAAACCCAAAGCTATACTTCCTTTTCATATCAAAATAGAGAAAGCTAGTGATCGATCCAGATCCAATCTACCTATGCTACCTGCTGCGGTGGATAGGGTATCTTTTGCCGGCAAGCAGCTCCCACAGCGACCACCTTCTTTCCATACTTCTGCAATTCAAGAAAGAAGGTTCAAATCTAGAAGGGTTAGTTTTAGTTTCCTTTTCTTCTTTGTCCTGCTACTTGTTCCAATAATCTTTTGTGGTAACTTATGTTTTTATTCGCTTAGCAGTCAGAGACATTTCATGAGGCATCAATGATCCCGGGTCAAACATCAACACACAACCAGCGGTTATCACCTACCTTGGATCGAGCATATGCCCTAATGGATGGTCTACCAAAGCCCCAGGATACAGAGTCACAAGATTGTCATAAGCCTGATGGATAATAAAACTTGAACGTTCTATTGTTGATTCTTTTTTGATTGGTATTATCTGGAAATTTGTGATGAAAGATGCCAATATGCTATAAAAGACACATTGCTTGGTATTCTGAAAGAATCGGAAATAGGAGGTACCAATTTGCTACTGTAGAGGCGGCTATAGTTGATAGTGGAAGTTATATTTCTAACACTAATGAGTTTAAGATTGTTCTTGGGCCATGTATATTTATGATCAATGAAATTGTATAAAGTGTAGGTTAGTTTCATCTGTTGTATGTTGGTGGTGATCTTGAAGAAGCAGTTCATGTCCTCATGGGCGTAGGACCACTGGGAGTCTCATGTTTCCCTTGTAAACCTGTATAGAGGTGTTGTAGGTAGGTTAAGTAATCTGTACATAATTTGTAGTCTGAATATGCTTATGTGGTCAGCCATTTGTCATGAAATGCAGTACTTGGGAAGAAATTTCATTGACTACAGTGCATATATGAATCTATTTTCTTCTTAGTACCGTCTATCCTACGAGAATGGAGATATGAATCTATTTTCTTCTTAGTACCGTCTATCCTACGAGAAAGTGGATCCGTAGTTTGCTGTTTCTCATGGTAACACAATTACAATTTGCCGTTTATTCATCTTTCACAATCAAATTGGTTTATTTGCAGTCTTTATAAAAGGTGCTTGTCGTACTCTTGGATACCTGTATTCGTTTTGAGCCTCCCTTCTCTAACCTTTTAACCTCGATATCTGTTGTTGCTTGTTACTTACACTTGCGTACTGTTACTAATGATTTAAATTTGTACTATGTTGCTGGTTACTGGTTATAAGTGATGGCTTCCTCATGCTACTTGTTCTTCATCAGAGGTAAATATCAATTATTACAATATCGTTTCTCAGTACAACATCAGCCAATCTTCTCAGTTTTTTTTCCCTCTTTGGTGCTGTTTTGGAAGGCTTTTTTCTATTACAATCAGATATGTAGAAGTTTTCTATCAATACTATAAATTATATGCTTATTATATGTCAGTAGCCCCAAGAAAATGGTCCCCATTTGCCACACATTTATGGAAGGGTTTCTGGTGATGTATGTTGGAAGTTGGATGCTATTACATGGATCAGACTGTTATTTATGGGCATCAGAGAATGAATTTTTAAGAGAAGCTGCTACTGATTTGAACTTTTGCAAACTAACGAACGATTTTGCACTTAGATCATGTTTGGGGCAAAGGTTCATCTTAAGCGTGAACCAACACAGTATTTGTTGTTTGCATTAATACAAGTAACTAACTGATCAGGCAGTTTCAGCTGCTTTTTAATGGCGTAAATTTTGATTTGATGGTGCTTTTTGATCACACTTTCTTTGTGAAAATACAGCTGTCTTCTGTGCATGATTATTAATTTCCATTATGTGTTTAAGCTATCGTATCTTTAATGTGTTGGGTCGAAGATCTGTAGTTAATGATGCATGTTAAATGGAGTTTTAGCTTGGGTGCAAAATAATAGTTGAGTTATCAAAAGAAATCTTATTACAGGAAGCTATTCTATCTTGAGGGTTGATAGCTTGACAATTAGTAATGCAATGAATCTGATTGCAAAATTAGCCAACCATGCAACCCAGTAAGGTGGAATGGCATTTGAATCTGCTTTACATGTATTCCTGAAGACGAATGTCACGTCTTTGTGGAGGTGTCGGGCGTATGATTATTTATGGTGGATTTTAACGTGAATGTTCACCGTTGTCTGCAACTTCAGACATATTATTATTATTTATGGTGATTTCCTGATTTTCTTCTTTTCAATTATATGTTGTTCTCTTGATTGCCAACTAAGTGTCAACATCATCTTAATCAACACCTGAAATTACGAGGGAATTATTAGTTTCTGCATGTGGTTCCAGTTAACCATGACATAATTGGTCTTACTACAAGAAGCTTCCCAAAGAGCAAGGGGAATTCTTTTTGTTTTCTATAAAAGGTATTTGGATGTCACAACTTCTTATGTTAAACGCAAGTCCTTGTGACGATCAGCATCTGTTTATCTCTTCGGGGGTCTATCCGTTTTTTTTTTTTAAATTTTTTTCTATCTTATTGGTGTGGTAAACTGTCGGAAAACACGAGGGGTCAGTCATTACATATGGCCTATTTGTTCTAGATCATGCAAATATAAAACACTTTTTTGGGTTTTAATTTGTTCTACATCTTGCAAATATAAAACAGTTTTTTGGTTGTCTGCTTCCCAAATGTATTGCAACTTTTTTCTGTAATGTGCCAACATGCCACCTTTGCGTATATCTTTGATGGAGTCATCTTAACCAATTGTACATATTATGGCAATTTTGGGTTCTAGTATTATAGACGATGTGACATCAGCATGGGACATCCCATTATAGCTCTCATTGTAAAAAACACCTTGACAATAGTATAAATGAAAAATGCAAGACAAAATTGGTGCATGTAAAAAGAATTAAATATCATGGACAGCCGAGATGATAATGATTAAACATGTATGAATTATTATCCTCATGTGATACATGGATCTTTGCCAATACTTTTGTTGTAACGTTCATAATCATTAGAGAGGATATGACTATCTTATTTGGCTTTGCTAATATTTTTGATGTTTTAGTCATCTTAACCATTTGTTTTCCTGTGTTAATGTTAGGTTCTATTATTCAAGATAATGCGATATCACCAATAAACATTCCATCCGAGTTCTCATTCTAAAAAAGAGCATGAAAATGCTTTAAATGAAAAATGCAAGGAAGAAACCGTGCATGTGAAAAGGATTAATTATCATTAATAGTTGCATGATAATGGTTAAGCATGTATCAGTTACTATCCTCATGTGATATATGTATCTTTGCAAATACTTTTTTTAAAACATTTAGAATTCATTAGAGATGGGTATTGTGGTCATGCATGTCATACTTTTCAACATCTTCCATGGAATTCAATATGATTGCTCACAATGTTGCTCATCTAAAATATAT
Organism: Alisma plantago-aquatica; assembly: GCA_963693085.1. Classification (NCBI taxonomy): domain Eukaryota; kingdom Viridiplantae; phylum Streptophyta; class Magnoliopsida; order Alismatales; family Alismataceae; genus Alisma; species Alisma plantago-aquatica. The sequence continues at coordinate 998,469,551 of OY856409.1, forward strand.
TGTGCTTGGGAATGGTACGCTTGCTCATGAACTTCCTCCTCAAATTCCATGTGAGGTAGTGGTGCTTAAAATTTTATACAACCGATATCTTGATAGTGATCTCTTTCTGTCTCTCAATAACTATTTATTTAGAAAATTAGAATGATATTAGCATCAAATTATTTAATAAATCATGGACACGCTCAAGAGTTAGACGCATGTATGGTATGATTGCACGAAACTACCCTTGTTAATTGCCTCGTCCATGCCAATTCTAGTAAAAATAAACGTTATAACAACTATTTACATAAATTGCACACAATTGGGTAGAAGTAAAGATTTTCTTTTAGTTCTGTTGTGTTGAAATTCCCATCATGTTTGGTGAAACTACAATATGTGTGTGGGTGTTCAAATTTTTATATGACTTTTGATTGCGGCCCATGGCATATGTCCCACAATAAGATTACACCATAAGAGTGGGTCAAAATGAAAAACACCAACATTGATAATGCTCTTTTTTATAATTTAGTTATAATACAAACAATTATTCAACTTTGTCTTGTTTGACCTTCTCTAAGGGCATGTTGATAGGTGGGGAATGATGGGGAAGGGAAGGGAAAGAAAATTATTTAACCTATGTGGCTAGACATTGTGATGGAGTATTCAGGAAAACTATGTGTACTTTACTCACTGTGTACTTTACTCTATTCCCCACCAAATCAAAGTGGAGATGTGAGGAATGGGAAAAACTGACTCTATGTTTGGTATGCAATGAATGAAAGACAAGGGAAAGGACGTGAGGGGAAGCATAGCTAAGGAAGATTAAGGGACACTTGTTTTATTTTGTTTGGTTAGCATGAGAATGGAAGGGGAGGGATACTTCAAAATCTTTTGAATAAACGTTGCTTAAAGAAATTTATGAACTAGACATAGGTATTAAAACGTGAAAGTAAGTCTAACCTCACATTTTATTCACAACTCCGGTTGGTTGTCCAACTTTTCTTTTAATTTTCCTCAAATGACACAAATCTTTATGACCATATTTTTCATAATTTTGATTAGCATGTTTAAACAAGTCTTTGTACAATCACGTTTACATCGGAGTTCATACAAGTCTATACATAAGGATTACATTATAAATGTTGAGTCCTTAATACCCTTCGACAATAAAGGACACCTCATGTACATCTCTTCTACGTCTTCCTTTGATCACTTGTCCATGTTTATCTTAAAGGGATACATTGATCTGACATGGATCAAAAGAAAAAATATGGCAACCAAAATTGGTACTATATTTACATAATTGATTTGTAAAATGTATACAATTAGAGAAGATCTAATGCATTAAAAACTAGATAAGGACTACTTGGTGGACTTAGGTAGTCAAATTAAGAATGCCAAGAATGTAGATGACTTAAGAACTAAGATTGTTCAATATAAACCAAATAAGTTTGTTCAATACTCAAGATTTGTTTCAAGAATCAACTATTTTACGATTTTTAATAATATCCAAGAATATTGAGATTTTGAATATTGATATTTCTAAATAAAAAATACAAATTTGTCACCTTGACATCATCTATTTTCTTGGGCTAAATGCCTTGTGTTCTCACACTTTAGAGAGAACAACACTAGTGCCTTAATATCTAGTGCTAGTCAACTAGGGGACACCTAACTCCTAATACACTACATAGGGTTGTGGGTACTTGGCCCACACAAGTGAGCCAATGTTCTAAAAGGCGACAATGCCCCAATGGAGTTCACCAATAATCAAAACTCCAATATTTTAATTCCAATGCCAGTTTCATATTTAATATTCAGCAACATTCAATATTTGGAAATATATTTGTTTTAGGATAAACTTAAAAAATAATTTTGGGTTGACCACTACACAAATATCCCATGCATGCAATTCAAGAGGGTAAAGAACAAATTGAATCCAATGCTTTGATTGAACAAGAGTTTCCAAAATATATGCAAAAAGTTTAATCAGTCCAATATCCCAATAATCTGGCATGAAAGAAGGCACTAGTGTTATAAAATGTCACTTGGTTTGGTGTCAAGTTCTTCAATCTTGTTTTGTTTAGGATTTTCCACACACATTTAGGGTTATTACTATTTCAAAGTTCTTTTATTACACACATTTTTATGTATATATATATAGTCAGGTTAGAATACACTCAAGTGTACGTATCACACCTACATCCCAATGGTGTTTTCCTATGTAGACTATACTTTTTACAAAATGTAATCCATTGATCTTCATTGTTATAATGATAATACAACACATACAAAATTTGATCCTATTTGAATGAGTGTAAACTCATCCGTGAACAACAAAATTGATGTACACAACTAATTTTAAATGCATGATTTTTGCCTCCTAAAGATGCATGACCTATAAATGTCCAACTAAGCTCAAATTTATTATGTAGTATGTTCTTAAGATATTTAACATTATCAACATTTTAGATTTTCAAAATAATTATTGCATGATGAAAAATGACTGAGCTGTATAGTGTCTCCGGTACACTGGAGTGTATTCCAGCTTTACTCTATATATATCCACCACATATTGCTGCTAGTGGTTTTATCCTCTTCTCTATCCAGGTTTATAGTGTTATTAAGTGTTCAGATGATCCATAGTATGTATATGCCCGCTCTAATGTGGCGCCATATCATCCATGATTACATATATCACTATTTAGTTAAAGACGATAAGATTAGTGGATTAGAAGTACATGCTCTTCTCATGGTTACATATTCAATTGTCGACATTCATATTCGAGACGTGACACTTTAATAGGAGATACACATAGTTCTACATTCTCTGCTATTATATTTCCCAACATAAGTTTCATAATGATCATCATTCATTCATTCAAGTTATATGTGGTATTCACTACTGTGGGAAAACTTACATTTGATTCTAAACAAAATTTCATGTAAGTTATATTTAACAATATGCACTATTGACTTTATTATTACTTAGGTAGTCCTCATATGAATATGCACCTTAGGTTTCAAGTAGCTCAATAGTTGCTATTTAGTTGTCCATGACATTTTCTCTATCTAGTCTTAGGTTTTGATGTTCCAACATAGCATACTGTATTCATCCACAATTGTTTAGGTCATTAGGTTTCCATTAAGTAAGATTTATCCTTTTTCCCTCCATGCTAAAGGTCAAATTCCATGTCTCTGGTTGTTGTAACTTTTCATCAAGATCCTCTACATTGACATGTATTAGTAGCATCACAATCATGCTACTCATAGTCACATACTAAGCATTCCTTATTGAACATTAGTATTTATGTAACGTACATGACTATCTATTTGCATATACTTACTAAGCTAATTTGGAAAAATCCACTTAGTGAGGTCAGTGTTTCGTTTCATTATATTTGCAGTTGCAAAGATCTAAGGGTTCCAATAATTAAAATGTCTATTAAGGAAAACATAATTTTGATTATCCTAATTTGTACCATTTAATACATTATTTAGTCAATTATCACAAATTACTTACTTAAAAGATTATATGTTATAGTAGAGGGAATCATTCAGGCTTAAGTTATGTTTACTATGATTCAAAACAACATATCTAATTGTTTGGCAATTTTCTTGGTTCTTAATCTATTTGTACTGATTTCTTTTCATTTTCTATATCTATTATCTAATAACATGGTATTAGCTATATATCACATTATAATCATTAAATTATTGTAAATATTTTTCACCATGGTCAAACTTATTTGAATATAAACGTGTGTGGGCATTTGGAATTTTCCAATATTTGTTACCATTTATTTCTTTTTTTTTCTATTTACTTGCCATTAAATCACATAGTAGGCTTATACAATATTAAATAGAAACACTTATCATCTCTCTCCAATAATCAATGAAACTAAGTTGAATAACAACATTTTTATTAGGATTCTCCATATTGTCTCTCATTTATATTTATTTATTCAATTTCTTCATTAATTAATCCTAAATGCACAATTCAAATCATATAACATTATAAATAGGAATTCTAGATATGACTTAAAAGAATTGATGATTACTGTCAAATGTGTATTACATTCTGGCCATTGTTTTATTCATTCCATTTGTCACTCTAATATTTCTAATGTGTCTACATTGATATTATTATCATGACACTTGAACTAGGAAATAAAGAGAAGAAAGATAGGGAATTTATCAAGCAAGATGACAGGCTCATTGGAGAAGAGTAGCTACATAAGCTTGAGGATGATGGGGAGGAGGGAGGTGACTTCTGGGCCTCTTAGTGACTCGTCAAAGGCATTGACAACCATGTTTGGTGATCATGGTGGAGTCTGGTCGTCACATCTCCTTGCTTCAGGTGCAGTCAAAAGGATTAGAGGTGTCAAGAGTTTTAGGGCATGAGTGGAGGTGGCTAAAAATCCCTAGAGGTGGTTGGATGTGTAGTGAGTCTAAAGACAATCTTGTCAAAGCTTGGGGAGGCCAATAGCTCACTGACAGCCTCGAGGTGGCTGGGAGTTAAAGATGGCCGCCAAGATATGGACCAATTTGCAACATCAGGAGTGAGGGGGCAAAATGGGTTTGGTCGAAGCTATCCTTAAAGTAAGGTGCGAAAGAGGAGGCTGAGTCAATGAAAGTATGGTCTCCAAAACTCAAGAAGAAGATGCTAGTTGACATTGGTGTTAGGGCCATATATAGGGGAAGGTAAGTTGGGGAAAGGGCTATAGAAGTCTAGGTGTTGCTAATAGGGCCTTCAATTTATTAGGAGGTGGCATGTCATCCTAGTGGGAGCTCGTTGACTGTTACCAGATTGAGATAACAAGCCCGTATGGTTATTATATGTTGGCAATAAATTAAGGCTTGCTGACCGAATGTTGGGGAAAGGGGAGAGGTAACAAAGGTGATGGGAGCAATTTTATCCTCTTCTCTATCTAGATTTATAATATTATTTAGTGTTCAAATGATCCATAGTATGTATATGTCCGCTCTAATGTGGGATCATTCATATCATCCATGATTACATATATCACTGTTTAGTTAAACACTATAAGATTGGTGGATTATATGTACATGCCTTTCTCATGGTTACATATTCAATTGTCCATATTCATATTTGAGGTGTGACTCTCGAATAGGTAAAAATCATATTTCTACATTCTCTTCTATTATATTTCCCAACATAAGTTTCATAATGACCATCATTCATTCATTCATTCATATTATATAGGGTATTCACTACTATGGGAAAAATAATATGTGATTCTAAACAAAATTTCATATAGTTTATATTTAACAATATACACCATCAACTTTATTCTTACTTAGGTAGTCTTCATATGAATATGCACCTTAGGTTTCAAGCAGCCCAATAGTTTCTGTCTAGTTTTCCATGACATCTTCTCTATCTAGTCTTAGTGTTTTGATGTTCTAACATAGCGTACTGTATTCATCTAGAGAGCTGTCTAGGTCATTAGGTTTCTATTAAGTAAGATTTATCCTTTTCCCCTCCATGCATAAATGTCAAATTCCATGTATTTGGTTGTTGTAACTTTTCATCAAGATCCTCTACATTGACAATGTATTACTAGAGTCACATACATTCTACTCATAGTCACATATCAAGCATTCCTTATTCAACATTAGTGTTTATGTACATACATGACTATTTAATTACATATACTTTTTTTGATAAACATTCTGATTATATATTCATAAAGCTCATGCAACCATGAAGAGCTTGAGGTCTAATTACAAGTAGTTGCGATCTAGGAAAACAAAAGGAGGGAAATAACACTAGAGGTGTTTAACCCTTTTGTCCAGACTCTATGGTGTTAAAGCCCCTATAAACTCATAGATAGTCTTAGAGGCATATCATCAAAATGGGTGAGATACCCCATATAACATCCCCATCATAATAAGTACTAGATTTAAATAGGTGATAAGATGAACTGAAGTCTAGTTTTAAGTAGGCAATTAGACTACAATCATCATGCCATGTCTTACTTGAATCAAATGATGCAAGCTCTTTCTCCTGTTACACATGACACATATCCTTATTCACTTAATCCCGACATGCTCTACCCTTACAACCCATCCTACAACTACACTCAAATCCCATCACCACCATCTCATGACCTCAACCACACTCAATTTTCCCCAATCCAACTCCAAGACATTGCTGCCCACTTTCGATTCGATCGTGTTCCCACCTTCTTGGAGGCTTATGCTTTGACCAAGACAGGTGCCTTGGAGTGGCAGACGCTGGTCAAATACTATGGAGTTGAGCCCTTTCTTGGGAAAGACCTGGAAATTGATGTAATTCTTTGGTCTTTTTAGTGAGATCATGAGATTTATGGCTATCTTTGTAATGTTTGTAATGGCTATCTTTTTTGTTATAAGCTAGTATGTCATGATTTATGGGTCATCTTATGAGTTGTATGAGCACTGAGTTATTATGAATAAAAGTGTTTCCTATGGCTTCAATTGGATATATCCTTGTTAAATAAGAATATTATAGGGGAGCATAACAATCAGGGGGAGTAATATATGCCTGGACCTAAAAGGATCTCATATCATTTCAAGGCTTAACACCCTTTTGCAATTGTTTGAGAAATAAATTGTGGCTAAATTTGACAACACATGGTTTGCATTCATATTAAATCTCTTGCTTTTAAAACTGAATATCTTATTAAGGGGGAGCATAGCAATAAAATTAAGAGGGAATGGTAAAATTCATACTTAATGATTATCTTGGTTATCTTTTTGAAATGATAAGGGGGGGGAATAATATAAAATCAATAACATAAAGAAAAATAAGTTTCATAATGTCTCGGCCAGTACTCGTTTCATAATCTCTTGGCCAACACACACTTGCAAACACAAAAATGGCTACAAAAGGTAAACTTTAGGTATGAAACTCATATGATTTATATTTCATTGATTTATATTTTGGGAATGTTTGTCATCTTCAAAAAGGGGGAGATTGTTGGCTAAACATTTCTTTCTTGTGGTTTTAACTTGCTAACTGAGTGTTTTAGAGACAAGCATATAAGGTGGTGGATAGCGAAAACTTGGAAGATCAATTTGCTAAAATTGCTTTATTTTCATGATTGTAATCAATGTAAAAACTTGTACAAGTATATAATGTACACGTACTTATATATCATGTAAATCACACATTTAGACCTTCCCTATCCACACACAACACTTAGATAGGTCATTCCCTACAATAGTGTCACAACTGCACACTGATACACACACTTAGTACATAGTTCAAAACATTGAAACAGAGTCATTCTCGGTCGACAAACTTCTCGACCGAGACACTCTCGGTCGACAAACTCCTCGACCAAGAATTGACCCAAATAGCCGTTAGACCCAATAGACAAGGTGGTTGGGAGTTGGAATCAAACTTTATATACACTTGCTCCAGACCATCCCTTGGTCGACAAACTCCTCGACCGAGAGACACTCGGTTGACAAATTCTTCGACCGAGAAGGACTCTGTCTGCACTTTTCAGAATTAATAAACTAGTCGTTGCTAAAGCAATTAGTGGATACCTAATTGTCATGACCGTATCGCGAAAACATGATTAACTAATGCGGAAGCGTTCATCAAGCAGAGGATTAGCGAAAATCACTAAAAATTAAAACTTTTTGCAAAGAGATCCACACATAGGAAATATTTTCCAACAAATGCCATTGTATATCATATACATTCTATTTCAAACGTACATATCCTGTACCATCTCTTTCCAGAGACTACATCATCAGCTGCCTTATAAACATATATGCAGGCAGCATACAAATCTCGAGGCATCAAGCCAAAACCTCAGACTGATATATCAAAAACACTGACTAAAAACTCCGAGGACCTGAGAGTACAGAGACGACACATGGGACTACTATCTATATGACTAGACAGACAATATCTCCACCTGAGATCTTATTGCTGTCCCTGCTGTTGCTATTGTTGCTGCTCTTTCCCTGTTCTAGGGTTTCTTCTCTGCCTTTCATGCATACCTAAAAATGTTTCCCACGGGGGTGAGACAATTGTAAATTGCCCCAGCGAGAGATATAACTCTCCGCCAGAAACATTGTTATAGCAGATTATGAAATTAAACTGAGCAGGGGTTACTTTTACATTATTAGGCAGAATTATTCTTCATAGAACAGAATAAGAAAATCTCCATTTTCAATAAGAGCATTGCATCTACCCATGGTAGACTCATAGTTCATCCATCTACTTGTAATGAATACACCATATATGAATAACAATCAATGAACTATAGATATATAATAGAAATGTAACATCAGCCAAGTTATCTAGCATAACTTATTAACAAAAATGCTACAAAGAAACATGATACTTGTTACCCAAGCATCACACATGGCTCACAAAGCCATTCATATCTTGTCACCTCTCACTAGGCAACAACTTATTCACATGGCTCACAAGGCCATTCACATCTTGTCACCTCTCACTAGGCAACAACTTATTCACATGGTTCATAAGGCCACTCACATCTTGTCACCTCTCACTAGGCAAAAACTTATTCACATGGTTTATAAAATCCGTACACATTGTTACTTTTATTAAGCAACAACAACATCAACGCACAAAAAGCCAATCAACATTTATTATATAAATGTCACAGCCCAAACTTGGCTATATTCATCATCTCATCATACCTGTATGGTTATTAGGCATGATATCAGTCATATAAGATATTCATCACATCATGTGATACAATAGTAACACCATCATTCCTTAACCAGGAATTAGGGTTCACTATCAAACAAGGCTTATCATTCCCTTTTCCCCAAATTAGGGTTAGGGTTCCCCATTTCTCATTAATTCGGACCCTCTTGAGTTAACCAACTTTATCTTGTATTAAGGTATTTCCCCTCTTCATACATTCCATCACAGAATACTCACCCTTAGCATATAATGCATAGGCCACACATTAGAATTGTCCAGCTATCTCACATGATATGGACTTATCTTAGTTTAAGGCATAACTTTATTATAAAGTTGCCTATAAACAATCGCAATGATACACCCTCAACTAGGGTTTCATAAGGATACACCCTCAACCAGGGTTCACAATGATACACCCTCCGCTAGGGTTTCACAAGGTTACACCCCCAACCAGGGTTCACAATGATACACTCTCCACTAGGGTTTCACAAGGATACACCCTCAACCAGGGTTTATAAGGATACACCCCCAACTAGGGATTCACAAGGATACACCCTCAACCAGGGTTCATAAGGATACACCATCAACTAGGGTTTCACAAGGATACTCCCTCAACCAGGGTTCATAAGGATACACCCTCAACTAGGGTTTCACAAGGATACACCCTCAACCAGGGTTCATAAGGATACACCCTCAACTAGGGTTTCACAAGGATACACCCTCAACCAGGGTTCATAAGGATACACCCTCAACTAGGGTTTACTAATCATGTATTGGATTCATGCATTTGTTATGCATTATTGATTAGTACCATTAAGGGTATCTCTCACCTAATTACATTAGGTTTCCAAAAAGGTTTGATCAATCGGACCTTCAATGACATGAGGAATCCAATTGAATTGGGGTTTTCAATGTTGATTCCTTCAATCATTGAATTCATGGAACCAATCATCAATTGGACCTATACTCATACTTCAATTGAGTTTAATAGGTCAACCTTAAATTGATTTGACCCTCAATTGACCCTCAATTGATCATCAATTAGGGTTTGATTCAATTGAATTAGGGTTTGGAATCGAAGATCCAACAACACTCATCAATGAAAGATTGGTTACTTTGAAACTATTGAACCATTATCCAAATTGGGTATGACCTGACCCCAAACGGTCTTGAGGTCGTTTGGATGACCTCCAAATGGTCTTGAGACCGTTTGCCCATCATATCACTCAAATCCAAGCCATCCAATTAAGGTTTGGATCATTGGATTGATCGCCAAATCAGCAGTGCATTGTATATCAACTTGGTACCTTTAGACCTTTAAATACCTAACCATACTCAACCCTAGACCTCCAAACGGTCTTGGGTGACCACCAAACGGTTTTGAGACCGTTTGGATGAGCTCCAAACGGTCTTGAGACCGTTTGGCCCATCCATCCTTTGGTTTCTAGTGAAAAATCATCAAGGATTGGTCTATCGAGTTGGTCAACAATTCAACACTTAATTGCAATATGATTGGTACCTTTGGACCTTCAATTGATCAACTATACTTGACCCCAGACCTACAAAAGGTCTTGGGGTGACCCCCAAACGATCTTGAGACCGTTTGGGCTAATCAACCCAAAATCTCAAATTAATTCATTGGAATTTCAGCACTAATTCCAATTAGGGTTTTCCTAATTGAATAGCATTCAACTCACGATTCCTTGGGAGTTAATCCCTCAAATTTGGTGAGTCATTAGACCACATCATTAGGAACAGTAATCCCAAACGTTCAACGCTTGGTCAACGCACTCAAACGGTCTTGAGACCGTTTGCCCAAAAAGTTCAATTAAAACAGATTGATAATCAGCACTTAATCCAATTAGGTTTCCCTAATTGATTAGCCTTCAACTCACGATTCCTTGGGAGTTAATCCCTCAAATTTGGAGGGTCATCAACCAACATAATTATGAATAGTAATACCAAACGGTCAATGCTTGGTCAACTCACTCAAACGGTTTTGAAACCGTTTTCCCAAACAGGTCAAGTTAATCAGGTTGAAAATCAGCATTTAATTCAATTCGATTTGCCTAATTGATTGGCCTTCAACCTACGATTCCTTTGGAGTTAACCCCTCGAATTTGGTGGGTCATTAGCCTACATAATTAGGAACAAAATTACCAAACGGTCAACGCTTGTTCAACCATCTCAAACGGTTTTGAAACCGTTTTCTCCCAAACGGTTTCAAACCGTTTGCCCCTAAACGGTTTGCTGAAACCGCATAGCCAATCAAATTAAAATGATTTGGAGCTATCAAAACCATTTGCTAAGGTACTTTTCTTTGGATAAGAATCTAGAATTATGTCATCATCCCCTTCCTTCGAACAACCAAGAACAACAACCGTTCTTGATGGAAATTGCAGCAAGAAACAAGAGTGCATCAAATTGAAGAAATCAATCAACAAAGCATAGAGAATTGATGCAATAGCAATGTTTAAGGGTTTAAGTTATAAAACCCGCCTCCAATTGAGCTCAAAAGCTCCAAGATCACACCATTAATGGTGGATGAAGCTCTTGCATCTCCCCCTAGGCTCGTCCTCAAGCTTTTGATTGTAAAAGTTGGCTAGGGTTGAAGAGGAGATCGAAATAAGAAGGAATCCATAATTTATTTTCGATTTCCACCATGAAATCAAGGAGAACGAAGGTCAAGGGCTTACCAACAGGTTGGGGCTCGTCCTCCTGTTGCTACTAAGTCCCCTTGAGCTCACCCAAAGCAAAGGAAGAAGAAAGGGCCGAAAAAGCCTTTCAATTGATTTGGAAAAGGCACTTTTATAAGGAAATTGATGAGAGAGAAAATGCATTATTAAAATGCATTTAATTCCAAAAACTTGGCCGCTTCTTCCCCCTCAAATCCATAGATACGAGGCACCTTCCTTTGCCTTTAATTATCCTTCATTATCCTCAATTTAAAGAAAAACAAATTAAGCACCTTAATCATATTATATTAATATCCATAATTTGAGTGGATATTACTTTTCTTTATAATAAGGTGAGTGGAATTTCACCTACTTAGGATATTTTCGTTCCTTATCTTGGAAAAAGAACTTCCATCCTTATTCAAAATCAACCAATCAAATTTTGGTTGAAGGCCCTTTAATTAATACATTCATTTTTTTGCCCTAAATTGAATTAGGGTTTCACTTATGATTAAATCTTGATTATTTTAATATCAAGATTCTCTCTCCTCCAACTTAATTCAAATGAGATACCCCTCTCATTTTCTTTGCTCTACATGATGCCAAGAAACATTAAGGACCTTATTGAAGTGGTAATTTGCATATTGAACCCTAGATTTTGGGTAAATTGCAATTTTCACCAAAACTAGGTTTTAATGCACAACATTGCTTTACAAGCTTAATCTTGGTGCCCAAGCTTGTGAAAACCATACCACTATATCATAATCATTATTATGGTGTCTCAACATCAGAGGAACATCTTATCATGCAACATTTGCAAGTTGACCCTCAACTTGGGTAATTTGCACTTTAGTCCAAAATAAGCAATCATTGCTTCAACATTGTTCAAACAGGACCAAAATTGAAACATAAGTTTCTTATGAGGCCTAATTACTTTTCCCAAGATAAGATTAAGAATCTACTCAACCTTATTAGACAAAACATCTAGGGTTAATTCATAACCCATGTCAGGGATGTTACAAATTATAAACCCCTAACAAGGATTTCGTCCTCAAAATCCCAGGAAAAGGAGGAACAAATTGTTCATTAATCATGCCCTCAAGTCTCCACATATTTCTTAATATTATGGAGATACCATGGATATGTAATTCATACAAAGTTTCTTTCATTAATTCAACCTTATCACTGTTTATGTTTATGCAAAGCATAAACCCCTAACATATGATGTCCATGTCATTGAAAGGAAGAAGCATAAAAGAACATACTTCTATCATCACTCAAGAATATCTACCAAAAGAGAAACATACATATCTAACACAGATAATTCATTCAGCAATCCTTTATTTGTTTTGGGAAAAATATTCACCAAGCAAATTCACTGAGTAGGTTCACTGAGTATATTCACTAAGTATGTTGTTTGAAAGTATTCACTGAGGAAGTTCACTGAGTATGTTCACTAAGTATGTTTTTGAAAATATTCACTAAGGAAGTTCACTGAGTATGTTCACTAAGTATGTTTTTGAAAATATTCACTGAGGAAGTTCACTGAGTATGTTCACTAAGTATGTTTTTGAAAATATTCACTGAGGAAGTTCACTGAGTATGTTCACTAAGTATGTTTTTGAAAATATTCACTGAGGAAGTTCACTGAGTATGTTCACTAAGTATGTTTTTGAAAATATTCACTGAGGAAGTTCACTGAGTATGTTCACTAAGTATGTTTTTGAAAATATTCACTGAGGAAGTTCACTGAGTATGTTCACTAAGTATGTTTTTGAAAATATTCACTGAGGAAGTTCACTGAGTATGTTCACTAAGTATGTTTTTGAAAATATTCACTGAGGAAGTTCACTGAGTATGTTCACTAAGTATGTTTTTGAAAATATTCACTGAGGAAGTTCACTGAGTATGTTCACTAAGTATGTTTTTGAAAATATTCACTGAGGAAGTTCACTGAGTATGTTCACTAAGTATATTTTTGAAAATATTCACTGAGGAAGTTCACTGAGTATGTTCACTAAGTATGTTTTTGAAAATATTCACTGAGGAAGTTCACTGAGTATGCTCACTAAGTATGTTTTTGAAAATATTCACTGAGGAAGTTCACTGAGTATGTTCACTAAGTATGTTTTTGAAAATATTCACTGAGGAAGTTCACTGAGTATGTTCACTAAGTATGTTTTTGAAAATATTCACTGAGGAAGTTCACTGAGTATGTTCACTAAGTATGTTTTTGAAAATATTCACTGAGGAAGTTCACTGAGTATGTTCACTAAGTATGTTTTTGAAAATATTCACTAAGGAAGTTCACTGAGTATGTTGAGAATATTTCACTTAGCTCTTCCTATTTAATTTCATTATACTTCTCTAGATTTTTTCAAAATGACTACTTGATCAGAGTAATCAGAAAGATAACAATCTAAGAGTTCCATACTTGCCTTATCTTCAATAATCATATACGTGGCCAGGGTATATAAGTATTGAGATTAGGTAGTATGCACTTTGTTTGCTATCACATTCCTCACTTTTCATACCATTATACACATGATTTTCCATCTCTATATTTTCTTCAGGCATCATTTCTATATCTCTCTCTTGCCTGCTCCCATGCACCTTTTCCTAGTGCAACATTACTTCTTCCTGCAACAACCTCCTCATGTGACCCAGTCATCTTTAAGTTCTTCTTCTCTTATACGAGCAGAAGGCACTTTCAGATACACTAGATGACACCAGAACAGACTCTACTACCTTAGTCCTCTGTCTCTGTAGACTCAGTGAACCTAGAGTTCTGATACCACAAAATTGTCACGACCGTCTCGCGAAAACATGATTAACTAATGCGGAAGCGTTCATCAAGCAGCAGAGTAGCGAAAATCACTAAAAATTAAAACTTTTTGCAAAGAGATCCACACATAGGAAATCTTTTCCAACAAATGCCATTGTATATCATATACATTCGGTTTCAAACGTACATATCATGTACCATCTCTTTCCAGAGACTACATCATCAGCTGCCTTATAAACATATATGCATGCAACATACAGATCTCGAGGCATCAAGCCAAAACCTCAGACTGATATATCAAAAACACTGACTAAAAACTCTGAGGACCTGAGAGTACAGAGACGACACATAGGACTACTATCTATATGACTAGACAGACAATATCTCCACCTGAGATCTTATTGCTGTCCCTGCTGTTGCTATTGTTGCTGATCTTTCCCTGTTCTAGGGTTTCTGCTCTGCCTTTCATGCATACCTAAAAATGTTTCCCACGGGGGTGAGACAATTGTAAATTGCCCCAGCGAGAGATATAACTCTCCGCCATAAACATTGTTATAGCAGATTATGAAATTAAACTGAGCAGGGGTTACTTTTACATTATTAGGCAGAATTATTCTTCATAGAACAGAATAAGAAAATCTCCATTTTCAATAAGAGCATTGCATCTACCCATGGTAGACTCATAGTTCATCCATCTACTTGTAATGAATACAACAGATATGAATAATCATCAATGAACTATAGATATATAATAGAAATGTAACATCAGCCAAGTTCTCTAGCATAACTTATTAACACAAATGCTACAAAGAAACATGATACTTGTTACCCAAGCATCACACATGGCTCACAAGGCCATTCATATCTTGTCACCTCTCACTAGGCAATAACTTATTCACATGGCTCACAAGGCCATTCACATCTTGTCACCTCTCACTAGGCAACAACTTATTCACATGGTTCATAAGGCCATTCACATCTTGTCACCTCTCACTAGCAACAACTTATTCACATGGTTTATAAAATCCGTACACATTGTTACTTTTATTAAGCAACAACAACATCAACGCACAAAAAGCCAATCAACATTTATTATATAAATGTCACAGCCCAAACTTGGCTATATTCATCATCTCATCATACCTGCATGGTTATTAGGCATGATAACAGTCATACAAGATATTCATCACATCATGTGATACAATAGTAACACCATCATTCCTTAACCAGGAATTAGGGTTCACTATCAAACTGGGCTTATCATTCCCTTTTCCCCAAATTAGGGTTAGGGTTCCCCATTTCTCATTAATTCAGACCCTCTTGAGTTAACCAACTTTATCTTGTATTAAGGTATTTCCCCTCTTAATACATTCCATCACAGAGTACTCACCCTTAGCATATAATGCATAGGCCACACATTAGAATTGTCCAGCTATCTCACATGATATGGACTTATCTTAGTTTAAGGCATAACTTTATTATAAAGTTTCCTATAAACAATCGCAATGATACACCCTCAACTAGGGTTTCACAAGGATACACCCTCAACCAGGGTTCACAATGATACACCCTCCACTAGGGTTTCACAAGGTTACACTCTCAACCAGGGTTCACAATGATACACCCTCCACTAGGGTTTCACAAGGATACACCCTCAACCAGGGTTTATAAGGATACACCCCCAACTAGGGATTCGCAAGGATACACCCTCAACCAGGGTTCATAAGGATACACCCTCAACTAGGGTTTCACAAGGATACACCCTCAACCAGGGTTCATAAGGATACACCCTCAACTAGGGTTTCACAAGGATACACCCTCAACCAGGGTTCATAAGGATACAACCTCAACTAGGGTTTCACAAGGATACACCCTCAACCAGGGTTCATAAGGATACACCCTCAACTAGGGTTTACTAATCATGTATTGGATTCATGCATTTGTTATGCATTATTGATTAGTACCATTAAGGGTATCTCTCACCTAATTACATTAGGTTTCCAAAAAGGTTTGATCAATCGGACCTTCAATGACATGAGGTATCCAATTGAATTGGGGTTTTCAATGTTGATTCCTTCAATCATTGAATTCATGGAACCAATCATCAATTGGACCTATACTCATACTTCAATTGAGTTTAATAGGTCAACCTTAAACTGATTTGACCCTCAATTGACCCTCAATTGATCATCAATTAGGGTTTGATTCAATTGAATTAGGGTTTGGAATCGAAGATCTAACAACACTCATCAATGCAAGATTGGTTACTTTGAAACTATTGAACCATTATCCAAATTGGGTATGACCTGACCCCAAACGGTCTTGAAGTCGTTTGGATGACCTCCAAACGGTCTTGAGACCGTTTGCCCATCATATCACTCAAATCCAAGCCATCCAATTAAGGTTTGGATCATTGGATTGATCGCCAAATCAGCATTGCATTGTATATCAACTTGGTACCTTTAGACCTTTAAACACCTAACCATACTCAACCCTAGACCTCCAAACGGTCTTGGGTGACCACCAAACGGTTTTGAGACCGTTTGGATGAGCTCAAAACGGTCTTGAGACCGTTTGGCCCATCCATCCTTTGGTTTCTAGTGAAAAATCATCAAGGATTGGTCTATCGAGTTGGTCAACAATTCAGCACTTAATTGCAATATGATTGGTAGCTTTGGACCTTCAATTGATCAACTATACTTGACCCCAGACCTCCAAACGGTCTTGGGGTGACCCCCAAACGGTCTTGAGACCGTTTGGGTGATCCCCAAACGGTCTTCAGACCGTTTGGGCTAATCAACCCAAAATCTCAAATTAACTCATTGGAATTTCAGCACTAATTCCAATTAGGGTTTGCCTAACTGAATAGCATTCAACTCACGATTACTTGGGAGTTAATCCATCAAATTTGGTGAGTCATTAGACCACATCATTAGGAACAGTAATCCCAAACGGTCAACGCTTGGTCAACGCACTCAAACGGTCTTGAGACCGTTTGCCCAAAAAGTTCAATTAAAACAGATTGATAATCATCACTTAATCCAATTAGGTTTCCCTAATTGATTAGCCTTCAACTCACGATTCCTTGGGAGTTAATCCCTCAAATTTGGAGGGTCATCAACCAACATAATTATGAATAGTAATACCAAACGGTCAACGCTTGGTCAACTCACTCAAACGGTTTTGAAACCGTTTGCCCAAACAAGTCAAGTTAATCAGGTTGAAAATCAGCATTTAATTCAATTCGATTTTCCTAATTGATTGGCCTTCAACCTATGATTCCTTTAGAGTTAACCCCTCAAATTTGGTGGGTCATTAGCCTACATAATTAGGAACAAAATTACCAAACGGTCAACGCTTGTTCAACCATATCAAACGGTTTTGAAACTGTTTGCTCCCAAACGGTTTCAAACCGTTTGCCCCTAAACGGTTTGTTGAAACCGCATAGCCAATCAAATTAAAACGATTTGGAGTTGCTATCAAAACCGTTTGGCTTGGTACTTTTCTTTGGATAAGAATCTAGAATGATGTCATCATCCCCTTCCTTCGAACAACCAAGAACAGCAACCGTTCTTGATGGAAATTGCAGCAAGAAACAAGAGTGCATCAAATTGAAGAAATCAATCAACAAAGCATAGAGAATTGATGCAATAGCAATGTTTAAGGGTTTAAGTTATAAAACCCGCCTCCAATTGAGCTCAAAAGCTCCAAGCTCACGCCATTAATGGTGGATGAAGCTCTTGCATCTCCCCCTAGGCTCGTCCTCAAGCTTTTGATTGTAAAAGTTGGCTAGGGTTGAAGAGGAGATCGAAATAAGAAGGAATCCATAATTTATTTTCGATTTCCACCATGAAATCAAGGAGAACGAAGGTCAAGGGCTTACCAACAGGTTGGGGCTCGTCCTCCTGTTTCTACTAAGTCCCCTTGAGCTCACCCAAAGCAAAGGAAGAAGAAAGGGCCGAAAAGCCTTTCAATTGATTTGGAAAAGGCACTTTTATAAGGAAATTGATGAGAGAGAAAATGCATTATTAAAATGCATTTAATTCCAAAAACTTGGCCGCTTCTCCCCCCTCAACTCCATAGATACGAGGCACCTTCATTTGCCTTTAATTATCCTTCATTATCCTCAATTTAAAGAAAAACAAATTAAGCACCTTAATCATATTATATTAATATCCATAATTTGAGTGGATATTACTTTTCTTTATAATAAGGTGAGTGGAATTTCACCTACTTAGGATATTTTCGTTCGTTATCTTGGAAAAAGAACGTCCATCCTTATTCAAAATCAACCAATAACATTTTGGTTGAAGGCCCTTTAATTAATACATTCATTTTTTTGCCCTAAATTGAATTAGGGTTTCACTTATGATTAAATCTTGATTATTTTAATATCAA
The DNA here is from genome assembly GCA_963693085.1 of Alisma plantago-aquatica. Taxonomy (NCBI): domain Eukaryota; kingdom Viridiplantae; phylum Streptophyta; class Magnoliopsida; order Alismatales; family Alismataceae; genus Alisma; species Alisma plantago-aquatica. The sequence continues at coordinate 998,488,089 of OY856409.1, forward strand.
GATTCTCTCTCCTCCAACTTAATTCAAATAAGATACTCCTCTCATTTTCTTTTCTCTACATGATGCCAAGAAACATTAAGGACCTTATTGAAGTGGTAATTTGCATATTGAACCCTAGATTTTGGGTAAATTGCAATTTTCACCAAAACTAGGTTTTAATGCACAACATTGCTTTACAAGCTTAATCTTGGTGCCCAAGCTTGTGAAAACCATACCACTATATCATAATCATTATTATGGTGTCTCAACATCAGAGGAACATCTTATCATGCAACATTTGCAAGTTGACCCCTCAACTTGGGTAATTTGCACTTTAGTCCAAAATAAGCAATCATTGCTTCAACATTGTTCAAACAGGACCAAAATTGAAACATAAGTTTCTTATGAGGCCTAATTACTTTTCCAAAGATAAGATTAAGAATCTACTCAACCTTATTAGACAAAACATCTAGGGTTAATTCATAACCCAGGTCAGGGATGTTACAAATTATAAACCCCTAACAAGGATTTCGTCCTCGAAATCCCAGGAAAAGGAGGAACAGATTGTTCATTAATCATGCCCTCAAGTCTCCACATATTTCTTAATATTATGGAGATACCATGGATCTGTATTTCATACAAAGTTTCTTTCATTAATTCAACCTTATCACTGTTTATGTTTATGCAAAGCATAAACCCCTAACATATGATGTCCATGTCATTGAAAGGAAGAAGCATAAAAGAACATACTTCTATCATCACTCAAGAATATCTACCAAAAGAGAAACATACATATCTAACACAGATAATTCATTCAGCAATCCTTTATTTGTTTTGGGAAAAATATTCACCAAGCAAATTCACTGAGTAGGTTCACTGAGTATATTCACTAAGTATGTTGTTTGAAAGTATTCACTGAGGAAGTTCACTGAGTATGTTCACTAAGTATGTTTTTGAAAATATTCACTAAGGAAGTTCACTGAGTATGTTCACTAAGTATGTTTTTGAAAATATTCACTGAGGAAGTTCACTGCGTATGTTCACTAAGTATGTTTTTGAAAATAATCACTGAGGAAGTTCACTGAGTATGTTCACTAAGTATGTTTTTGAAAATATTCACTGAGGAAGTTCACTGAGTATGTTCACTAAGTATGTTTTTGAAAATATTCACTGAGGAAGTTCACTGAGTATGTTCACTAAGTATGTTTTTGAAAATATTCACTGAGGAAGTTCACTGAGTATGTTCACTAAGTATGCTTTTGAAAATATTCAATGAGGAAGTTCACTGAGTATGTTATTGAAAATATTCACTGAGGAAGTTCACTGAGTATGTTCACTAAGTATGTTTTTGAAAATATTCACTAAGGAAGTTCACTGAGTATGTTCACTAAGTATTTTTTGAAAATATTCACTGAGGAAGTTCACTGAGTATGTTTTTGAAAATATTCACTAAGGAAGTTCACTGAGTATGTTCACTAAGTATGTTTTTGAAAATATTCACCGAGGAAGTTCACTGAGTATGTTCACTAAGTATGTTTTTGAAAATATTCACTGAGGAAGTTCACTGAGTATGTTCACTAAGTATGTTTTTGAAAATATTCACTGAGGAAGTTCACTGAGTATGTTCACTAAGTATGTTTTTGAAAATATTCACTGAGGAAGTTCACTGAGTATGTTCACTAAGTATGTTTTTGAAAATATTCACTGAGGAAGTTCACTGAGTATGTTCATTAAGTATGTTTTTGAAAATATTCACAAAGGAAGTTCACTGAGTATGTTGAGAATATTTCACTTAGCTCTTCCTATTTAATTTCATTATACTTCTCTAGATTGTTTCAAAATGACTACTTGATCAGAGTAATCAGAAAGATAACAATCTAAGAGTTCCATACTTGCCTTATCTTCAATAATCATATACCTGGCCAGGGTATATAAGTATTGAGATTAGGTAGTATGCACTTTGTTTGCTATCACATTCCTCACTTTTCATACCATTATACACACATGATTTTCCATCTCTAGATTTTCTTCAAGCTTCATTTCTATATCTCTCTCTTGCTTGCTCCCATGCACCTTTTCCTAGTGCAACATTACTTCTTCCTACAACAACCTCCTCATGTGACCCAGTCATCTTTAAGTTATTCTTCTCTTATACGAGCAGAAGGCATTTTCAGATACACTGGATGACACTAGAACATACTCTACTACCTTAGTCCTCTATCTCTGTAGACTCAACAAACCTAGAGCTCTGATACCACAAAATTGTCACGACCGTCTCGCGAAAACATGATTAACTAACGCGGAAGCGTTCATCAAGCAGCGGATTAGTGAAAATCACTAAAAATTAAAACTTTTTGCAAAGAGATCCACACATAGGAAATCTTTTCCAACAAATGCCATTGTATATCATATACATTCGATTTCAAACGTACATATCCTGTACCATCTCTTTCCAGAGACTACATCATCAGCTGCCTTATAAACATATATGCAGGCAGCATACAAATCTCGAGGCATCAAGCCAAAACCTCAGACTGATATATCAAAAACACTGACTAAAAACTCCGAGGACCTGAGAGTACAGAGACGACACATATGACTACTATCTATATGACTAGACAGACAATATCTCCACCTGAGATCTTATTGCTATCCCTGCTGTTGCTATTGTTGCTGCTCTTTCCCTGTTCTAGGGTTTCTGCTCTGCCTTTCATGCATACCTAAAAATGTTTCCCACGGGGGTGAGATAATTGTAAATTGCCCCAGCGAGAGATATTACTCTCCGCAGAAACATTGTTATAGCAGATTATGAAATTAAACTGAGCAGGGGTTACTTTTACATTATTAGGCAGAATTATTCTTCATAGAATAGAATAAGAAAATCTCCATTTTCAATAAGAGCATTGCATCTACCCATGGTAGACTCATAGTTCATCCATCTACTTGTAATGAATACAACAGATATGAATAATCATCAATGAACTATAGATATATAATAGAAATGTAACATCAGCAAAGTTCTCTAGCATAACTTATTAACATAAATGCTACAAAGAAACATGATACTTGTTACCCAAGCATCACACATGGCTCACAAGGCCATTCATATCTTGTCACCTCTCACTAGGCAACAACTAATTCACATGGCTCACAAGGCCATTCACATCTTGTCACCTCTCACGAGGCAACAACTTATTCACATGGTTCATAAGGCCATTCACATCTTGTCACCTCTCACTAGGCAACAACTTATTCACATGGTTTATAAAATCCGTACACATTGTTACTTTTATTAAGCAACAACAACATCAACGCACAAAAAGCCAATCAACATTTATTATATAAATGTCACAACCCAAACTTGGCTATATTCATCATCTCATCATACCTGCATGGTTATTAGGCATGATAACAGTCATAAAGATATTCATCACATCATGTGATACAATAGTAACACCATCATTCCTTAACCAGGAATTAGGATTCACTATCAAACAAGGCTTATCATTCCCTTTTCCCCAAATTAGGGTTAGGGTTCCCCATTTCTCATTAATTCAGACCCTCTTGAGTTAACCAACTTTATCTTGTATTAAGGTATTTCCCCTCTTAATACATTCCATCACAGAATACTCACCCTTAGCATATAATGCACAGGCCACACATTAGAATTGTCCAGCTATCTCACATGATATGGACTTATCTTAGTTTAAGGCATAACTTTATTATAAAGTTGCCTATAAACAATCACAATGATACACCCTCAACTAGGGTTTCACAAGGATACAACCTCAACCAGGGTTCACAATGATACACCCTCCACTAGGGTTTCACAAGGTTACACCCTAAACTAGGGTTCACAATGATACACCCTCCACTAAGGTTTCACAAGGATACACCCTCAACCAGGGTTTATAAGGATACACCCCCAACTAGGGATTCACAAGGATACACCCTCAACCAGGGTTCATAAGGATACACCCTCAACTAGGGTTTCACAAGGATACACCCTCAACCAGGGTTCATAAGGATACACCCTCAACTAGGGTTTCACAAGGATACACCCTCAACCAGGGTTCATAAGGATACACCCTCAACTAGGGTTTCACAAGGATACACCCTCAACCAGGGTTCATAAGGATACACCCTCAACTAGGGTTTACTAATCATGTATTGGATTCATGCATTTGTTATGCTTTATTGATTAGTACCATTAAGGTTATCTCTCACCTAATTACATTAGGTTTCCAAAAAGGTTTGATCAATCAGACCTTCAATGACATGAGGTATCCAATTGAATTGGGGTTTTCAATGTTGATTCCTTCAATCATTGAATTCATGGAACCAATCATCAATTGGACCTATACTCATACTTCAATTGAGTTTAATAGGTCAACCTTAAACTGATTTGACCCTCAATTGATCATCAATTAGGGTTTGATTCAATTGAATTAGGGTTTGGAATCGAAGATCCAACAACACTCATCAATGCAAGATTGGTTACTTTGAAACTATTGAACCATTATCCAAATTGGGTATGACCTGACCCCAAACGGTCTTGAGGTCGTTTGGATGACCTCCAAACGGTCTTGAGACCGTTTGCCCATCATATCACTCAAATCAAAGCCATCCAATTAAGGTTTGGATCATTGGATTGATCGCCAAATCAGCATTGCATTGTATATCAACTTGGTACCTTTAGACCTTTAAACACCTAACCATACTCAACCCTAGACCTCCAAACGGTCTTGGGTGACCACCAAACGGTTTTGAGACCGTTTGGATGAGCTCCAAACGGTCTTGAGACCGTTTGGCCCATCCATCCTTTGGTTTCTAGTGAAAAATCATCAAGGATTGGTCTATCGAGTTGGTCAACAATTCAACACTTAATTGCAATATGATTGGTACCTTTGGACCTTCAGTTGATCAACTATACTTGACCCCAGACCTCCAAACGGTCTTGGGGTGACCCCCAAACGGTCTTGAGCCCGTTTGGGTGATCCCAAACGGTCTTCAGACCGTTTGGGCTAATCAACCCAAAATCTCAAATTAACTCATTGGAATTTCAGCACTAATTCCAATTAGGGTTTGCCTAATTGAATAGCATTCAACTCACGATTCCTTGTGAGTTAATCCATCAAATTTGGTGAGTCATTAGACCACATCATTAGGAACAGTAATCCCAAACGGTGAACGCTTGGTCAACGCACTCAAACGGTCTTGAGACCGTTTGCCCAAAAAGTTCAATTAAAACAGATTGATAATCAGCACTTAATCCAATTAGGTTTCCCTAATTGATTAGCCTTCAACTCACGATTCCTTGGGAGTTAATCCCTCAAATTTGGAGGGTCATCAGACAACATAATTATGAATAGTAATACCAAACGGTCAACGCTTGGTCAACTCACTCAAACGGTTTTGAAACCGTTTTCCCAAACATGTCAAGTTAATCAGGTTGAAAATCAGCATTTAATTCAATTCGTTTGCCTAATTGATTGGCCTTCAACCTACGATTCCTTTGGAGTTAACCCCTCAAATTTGGTGGGTCATTAGCCTACATAATTAGGAACAAAATTACCAAACGGTCAACGCTTGTTCAACCATCTCAAACGGTTTTGAAACCGTTTTCTCCCAAACGGTTTCAAACCGTTTGCCCCTAAACGGTTTGCTGAAACCGCATAGCCAATCAAATTAAAACGATTTGGAGTAGCTATCAAAACCGTTTGGCTTGGTACTTTTCTTTGGATAAGAATCTAGAATGATGTCATCATCCCCTTCCTTCGAATAACCAAGAACAGCAACCGTTCTTGATGGAAATTGCAGCAAGAAATAAGAGTGCATCAAATTGAAGAAATCAATCAACAAAGCATAGAGAATTGATGCAATAGCAATGTTTAAGGGTTTAAGTTATAAAACCCGCCTCCAATTGAGCTCAAAAGCTCCAAGCTCATGCCATTAATGGTGTATGAAGCTCTTGCATCTCCCCCTAGGCTCGTCCTCAAGCTTTTGATTGTAAAAGTTGGCTAGGGTTGAAGAGGAGATCGAAATAAGAAGGAATCCATAATTTATTTTTGATTTCCACCATGAAATCAAGGAGAACGAAGGTCAAGGGCTTACCAACAGGTTGGGGCTCGTCCTCCTGTTGCTACTAAGTCCCCTTGAGCTCACCCAAAGCAAAGGAAGAAGAAAGGGCCGAAAAAGCCTTTCAATTGATTTGGAAAAGGCACTTTTATAAGGAAATTGATGAGAGAGAAAATGCATTATTAAAATGCATTTAATTCCAAAAACTTGGCCGCTTCTTCCCCCTCAACTCCATAAGATACGAGGCACCTTCCTTTGCCTTTAATTATCCTTCATTATCCTCAATTTAAAGAAAAACAAATTAAGCACCTTAATCATATTATATTAATATCCATAATTTGAGTGGATATTACTTTTCTTTATAATAAGGTGAGTGGAATTTCACCTACTTAGGATATTTTCGTTCCTTATCTTGGAAAAAGAACGTCCATCCTTATTAAAAACCAACCAATAAAATTTTGGTTGAAGGCCCTTTAATTAATACATTCATTTTTTTGCCCTAAATTGAATTAGGGTTTCACTTATGATTAAATCTTGATTATTTTAATATCAAGATTCTCTCTCCTCCAACTTAATTCAAATGAGATACCCCTCTCATTTTCTTTGCTCTACATGATGCCAAGAAACATTAAGGACCTTATTGAAGTGGTAATTTGCATATTGAACCCTAGATTTTGGGTAAATTGCAATTTTCACCAAAACTAGGTTTTAATGCACAACATTGCTTTACAAGCTTAATCTTGGTGCCCAAGCTTGTGAAAACCATACCACTATATCATAATCATTATTATGGTGTCTCAAAATCAGAGGAACATCTTATCATGCAACATTTGCAAGTTGACCCCTTAACTTGGGTAATTTGCACTTTAGTCCAAAATAAGCAATCATTGCTTCAACATTGTTCAAACAGGACCAAAATTGAAACATATGTTTCTTATGAGGCCTAATTACTTTTCCCAAGATAAGATTAAGAATCTACTCAACCTTATTAGACAAAACATCTAGGGTTAATTCATAACCCAGGTCAGGGATGTTACAAATTATAAACCCCTAACAAGGATTTCGTCCTCGAAATCCCAGAAAAAGGAGGAACAGATTGTTCATTAATCATGCCCTCAAGTCTCCACATATTTCTTAATATTATGGAGATACCATGGATCTGTAATTCATACAAAGTTTCTTTCATTAATTCAACCTTATCACTGTTTATGTTTATGCAAAGCATAAACCCCTAACATATGATGTCCATGTCATTGAAAGGAAGAAGCATAAAAGAACATACTTCTATCATCACTCAAGAATATCTACCAAAAGAGAAACATACATATCTAACACAGATAATTCATTCAGCAATCCTTTATTTGTTTTGGGAAAAATATTCACCAAGCAAATTCACTGAGTAGGTTCACTGAGTATATTCACTAAGTATGTTGTTTGAAAGTATTCACTGAGGAAGTTCACTGAGTATGTTCACTAAGTATGTTTTTGAAAATATTCACTAAGGAAGTTCACTGAGTATGTTCACTAAGTATGTTTTTGAAAATATTCACTGAGGAAGTACACTGAGTATGTTCACTAAGTATGTTTTTGAAAATATTCACTGAGGAAGTTCACTGAGTATGTTCACTAAGTATGTTTTTGAAAATATTCACTGACGAAGTTCACTGAGTATGTTCACTAAGTATGTTTTTGAAAATATTCACTGAGGAAGTTCACTGAGTATGTTCACTAAGTATGTTTTTGAAAATATTCACTGAGGAAGTTCACTGAGTATGTTCACTAAGTATGTTTTTGAAAATATTCACTGAGGAAGTTCATTGAGTATGTTCACTAAGTATGCTTTTGAAAATATTCACTGAGGAAGTTCACTGAGTATGTTCACTAAGTATGTTTTTGAAAATATTCACTGAGGAAGTTCACTGAGTATGTTCACTAAGTATGTTTTTGAAAATATTCACTGAGGAAGTTCGCTGAGTATGTTCACTAAGTATGTTTTTGAAAATATTCACTGAGGAAGTTCACTGAGTATGTTCACAAAGTATGTTTTTGAAAATATTCACTAAGGAAGTTCACAGAGTATGTTCACTAAGTATGTTTTTGAAAATATTCACTGAGGAAGTTCACTGAGTATGTTCACTAAGTATGTTTTTGAAAATATTCACTGAGGAAGTTCACTGAGTATGTTCACTAAGTATGTTTTTGAAAATATTCACTGAGGAAGTTCACTGAGTATGTTCACTAAGTATGTTTTTGAAAATATTCACTGAGGAAGTTCTCTGAGTATGTTCACTAAGTATGTTTTTGAAAATATTCACTGAGGAAGTTCACTGAGTATGTTCACTAAGTATGTTTTTGAAAATATTCACTGAGGAAGTTCACTGAGTATGTTCACTAAGTATGTTTTTGAAAATATTCACTAAGGAAGTTCACTGAGTATGTTGAGAATATTTCACTTAGCTCTTCCTATTTAATATCATTATACTTCTCTAGATTGTTTCAAAATGACTACTTGATCAGAGTAATCAGAAAGATAACAATCTAAGAGTTCCATACTTGCCTTATCTTCAATAATCATATACCTGGCCAGGGTATATAAGTATTGAGATTAGGTAGTATGCACTTTGTTTGCTATCACATTCCTCACTTTTCATACCATTATACACACAGGATTTTCCATCTCTAGATTTTCTTCAGGCATCATTTCTATATCTCTCTCTTGCCTGCTCCCATGCACCTTTTCCTAGTGCAACATTACTTCTTCCTGCAACAACCTCCTCATGTGACCCAGTCATCTTTATGTTCTTCTTCTCTTATACGAGCAGAAGGCACTTTCAGATACACTGGATGACACCAGAACATACTCTACTACCTTAGTCCTCTGTCTCTGTAGACTCAGCGAACCTAGAGCTCTGATACCATAAAATTGTCACGACCGTCTCGCAAAAACATGATTAACTAATGCGGAAGCATTCATCAAGCAGCAGATTAGCGAAAATCACTAAAAATTAAAACTTTTTGCAAAAAGATCCACACATAGGAAATCTTTTCCAACAAATGCCATTGTATATCATATACATTCGGTTTCAAACGTACATATCCTGTACCATCTCTTTCCAGAGACTACATCATCAGCTGCCTTATAAACATATATGCAGGCAGCATACAAATCTCGAGGCATCAAGCCAAAACCTCAGACTGATATATCAAAAACACTGACTAAAAACTCCAAGGACCTGAGAGTACAGAGACGACACATAGGACTACTATCTATATGACTAGACAGACAATATCTCCACCTGAGATCTTATTGTTGTCCCTGCTGTTGCTATTGTTGCTGCTCTTTCCCTGTTCTAGGATTTCTGCTCTGCCTTTCATGCATACCTAAAAATGTTTCCCACGGGGGTGAGACAATTGTAAATTGCCCCAACGAAAGATATAACTCTTCGCCAGAAACATTGTTATAGCAGATTATGAAATTAAACTAAGCAGGGGTTACTTTTACATTATTAGGCAGAATTATTCTTCATAGAACAGAATAAGAAAATCTCCATTTTCAATAAGAGCATTGCATCTACCCATGGTAGACTCATAGTTCATCCATCTACTTGTAATGAATACAACAGATATGAATAATCATCAATGAACTATAGATATATAATAGAAATGTAACATCAGCCAAGTTCTCTAGCATAACTTATTAACACAAATGCTACAAAGAAACATGATACTTCTTACCCAAGCATCACACATGGCTCACAAGGCCATTCATATCTTGTCACCTCTCACTAGGCAACAACTTATTCACATGGCTCACAAGGCCATTCACATCTTGTCACCTCTCACTAGGCAACAACTTATTCACATGGTTCATAAGGCCATTCACATCTTGTCACCTCTCACTAGGCAACAACTTATTCACATGGTTTATAAAATCCGTCCACATTGTTACTTTTATTAAGCAACAACAGCATCAACGCACAAAAAGCCAATCAACATTTATTATATAAATGTCACAGCCCAAACTTGGCTATATTCATCATCTCATCATACCTGCATGGTTATTAGGCATGATAACAGTCATACAAGATATTCATCACATCATGTGATACAATAGTAACACCATCATTCCTTAACCAGGAATTAGGATTCACTATCAAACAGGGCTTATCATTCCCTTTTCCCCAAATTAGGGTTAGGGTTCCCCATTTCTCATTAATTCAGACCCTCTTGAGTTAACCAACTTTATCTTGTATTAAGGTATTTCCCCTCTTAATACATTCCATCACAGAATACTCACCCTTAGCATATAATGCATAGGCCACACATTAGAATTGTCCAGCTATCTCACATGATATGGACTTATCTTAGTTTAAGGCATAACTTTATTATAAAGTTGCCTATAAACAATCGCAATGATACACCCTCAACTAGGGTTTCACAAGGATACACCCTCAACTAGGGTTCACAATGATACACCCTCCACTAGGGTTTCACAAGGTTACACCCTCAACCAGGGTTCACAATGATACACCCTCCACTAGGGTTTCACAAGGATACACCCTCAACCAGGGTTTATAAGGATACACCCCCAACTAGGGATTCACAAGGATACACCCTCAACCAGGGTTCATAAGGATACACCCTCAACTAGGGTTTCACAAGGATACACCCTCAACCAGGGTTCATAAGGATACACCCTCAACTAGGGTTTCACAAGGATACACCCTCAACCAGGGTTCATAAGGATACACCCTCAACTAGGGTTTCACAAGGATACACCCTCAACCAGGGTTCATAAGGATACACCCTCAACTAGGGTTTACTAATCATGTATTGGATTCATGCATTTGTTATGCATTATTGATTAGTACCATTAAGGGTATCTCTCACCTAATTACATTAGGTTTCCAAAAAGGTTTGATCAATCGGACCTTCAATGACATGAGGTATCCAATTGAATTGGGGTTTTCAATGTTGATTCCTTCAATCATTGAATTCATGGAACCAATCATCAATTGGACCTATACTCATACTTCAATTGAGTTTAATAGGTCAACCTTAGACTGATTTGACCCTCAATTGACCCTCAATTGATCATCAATTAGGGTTTGATTCAATTGAATTAGGGTTTGGAATCGAAGATCCAACAACACTCATCAATGCAAGATTGGTTACTTTGAAACTATTGAACCATTATCCAAATTGGGTATGACCTGACCCCAAACGGTCTTGAGGTCGTTTGGATGACCTCCAAACGGTCTTGAGACCGTTTGCCCATCATATCACTCAAATCAAAGCCATCCAATTAAGGTTTGGATCATTGGATTGATCGCCAAATCAGCATTGCATTGTATATCAACTTGGTACCTTTAGACCTTTAAACACCTAACCATACTCAACCCTAGACCTCCAAACGGTCTTGGGTGACCACCAAACGGTTTTGAGACCGTTTGGATGAGCTCCAAACGGTCTTGAGACCGTTTGGCCCATCCATCCTTTGGTTTCTAGTGAAAAATCATCAAGGATTGGTCTATCGAGTTGGTCAACAATTCAACACTTAATTGCAATATGATTGGTACCTTTGGACCTTCAGTTGATCAACTATACTTGACCCCAGACCTCCAAACGGTCTTGGGGTGACCCCCAAACGGTCTTGAGCCCGTTTGGGTGATCCCAAACGGTCTTCAGACCGTTTGGGCTAATCAACCCAAAATCTCAAATTAACTCATTGGAATTTCAGCACTAATTCCAATTAGGGTTTGCCTAATTGAATAGCATTCAACTCACGATTCCTTGTGAGTTAATCCATCAAATTTGGTGAGTCATTAGACCACATCATTAGGAACAGTAATCCCAAACGGTGAACGCTTGGTCAACGCACTCAAACGGTCTTGAGACCGTTTGCCCAAAAAGTTCAATTAAAACAGATTGATAATCAGCACTTAATCCAATTAGGTTTCCCTAATTGATTAGCCTTCAACTCACGATTCCTTGGGAGTTAATCCCTCAAATTTGGAGGGTCATCAGACAACATAATTATGAATAGTAATACCAAACGGTCAACGCTTGGTCAACTCACTCAAACGGTTTTGAAACCGTTTTCCCAAACATGTCAAGTTAATCAGGTTGAAAATCAGCATTTAATTCAATTCGTTTGCCTAATTGATTGGCCTTCAACCTACGATTCCTTTAGAGTTAACCCCTCAAATTTGGTGGGTCATTAGCCTACATAATTAGGAACAAAATTACCAAACGGTCAACGCTTGTTCAACCATCTCAAACGGTTTTGAAACCGTTTGCTCCCAAACGGTTTCAAACCGTTTGCCCCTAAACGGTTTGCTGAAACCGCATAGCCAATCAAATTAAAACGATTTGGAGTAGCTATCAAAACCGTTTGGCTTGGTACTTTTCTTTGGATAATAATCTAGAATGATGTCATCATCCCCTTCCTTTGAACAACCAAGAACAGAAACCGTTCTTGATGGAAATTGCAGCAAGAAACAAGAGTGCATCAAATTGAAGAAATCAATCAACAAAGCATAGAGAATTGATGCAATAGCAATGTTTAAGGGTTTAAGTTATAAAACCCGCCTCCAATTGAGCTCCAAAGATCCAAGCTCACGCCATTAATGGTGTATGAAGCTCTTGCATCTCCCCCTAGGCTCGTCCTCAAGCTTTTGATTGTAAAAGTTGGCTAGGGTTGAAGAGGAGATCGAAATAAGAAGGAATCCATAATTTATTTTCGATTTCCACCATGAAATCAAGGAGAACGAAGGTCAAGGGCTTACCAACAGGTTGGGGCTCGTCCTCCTGTTGCTACTAAGTCCCCTTGAGCTCACCCAAAGCAAAGGAAGAAGAAAGGGCCGAAAAAGCCTCTCAATTGATTTGGAAAAGGCACTTTTATAAGGAAATTGATGAGAGAGAAAATGCATTATTAAAATGCATTTAATTCCAAAAACTTGGCCGCTTCTTCCCCCTCAACTCCATAGATACGAGGCACCTTCCTTTGCCTTTAATTTTCCTTCATTATCCTCAATTTAAAGAAAAACAAATTAAGCACCTTAATCATATTATATTAATATCCATAATTTGAGTGGATATTACTTTTCTTTATAATAAGGTGAGTGGAATTTCACCTACTTAGGATATTTTCGTTCCTTATCTTAGAAAAAGAACGTCCATACTTATTAAAAATCAACCAATAACATTTTGGTTGAAGGCCCTTTAATTAATACATTCATTTTTTTGCCCTAAATTGAATTAGGGTTTCACTTATGATTAAATCTTGATTATTTTAATATCAAGATTCTCTCTCCAACTTAATTCAAATGAGATACCCCTCTCATTTTCTTTGCTCTACATGATGCCAAGAAACATTAAGGACCTTATTGAAGTGGTAATTTGCATATTGAACCCTAGATTTTGGGTAAATTGCAATTTTCACCAAAACTAGGTTTTAATGCACAACATTGCTTTACAAGCTTAATCTTGGTGCCCAAGCTTGTGAAAACCATACCACTATATCATAATCATTATTATGGTGTCTCAATATCAGAGGAACATCTTATCATGCAACATTTGCAAGTTGACCCCTCAACTTGGGTAATTTGCACTTTAGTCCAAAAAAAGCAATCATTGCTTCAACATTGTTCAAACAGGACCAAAATTGAAACATATGTTTCTTATGAGGCCTAATTACTTTTCCCAAGATAAGATTAAGAATCTACTCAACCTTATTAGACAAAACATCTAGGGTTAATTCATAACCCAGGTCAGGGATGTTACAAATTATAAACCCCTAACAAGGATTTCGTCCTCGAAATCCCAGGAAAAGGAGGAACAGATTGTTCATTAATCATGCCCTCAAGTCTCCACATATTTCTTAATATTATGGAGATACCATGGATCTGTAATTCATACAAAGTTTCTTTCATTAATTCAACCTTATCACTGTTTATGTTTATGCAAAGCATAAACCCCTAACATATGATGTCCATGTCATTGAAAGGAAGAAGCATATAAGAACATACTTCTATCATCACTCAAGAATATCTATCAAACGAGAAACATACATATCGAACACAGATAATTCATTCAGCAATCCTGTATTTGTTTTGGGAAAAATATTCACCAAGCAAATTCACTGAGTAGGTTCACTGAGTATATTCACTAAGTATGTTGTTTGAAAGTATTCACTGAGGAAGTTCACTGAGTATGTTCACTAAGTATGTTTTTGAAAATATTCACTAAGGAAGTTCACTGAGTATGTTCACTAAGTATGTTTTTGAAAATATTCACTGAGGAAGTTCACTGAGTATGTTCACTAAGTATGTTTTTGAAAATATTCACTGAGGAATTTCACTGAGTATGTTCACTAAGTATGTTTTTGAAAATATTCACTGAGGAAGTTCACTGAGTATGTTCACTAAGTATGTTTTTGAAAATATTCACTGAGGAAGTTCACTGAGTATGTTCACTAAGTATGTTTTTGAAAATATTCACTGAGGAAGTTCACTGAGTATGTTCACTAAGTATGTTTTTGAAAATATTCACTGAGGAAGTTCGCTGAGTATGTTCACTAAGTATGTTGTTGAAAATATTCACTGAGGAAGTTCGCTGAGTATGTTCACTAAGTATGTTTTTGAAAATATTCACTGAGGAAGTTCGCTGAGTATGTTCACTAAGTATGTTTTTGAAAATATTCACTGAGGAAGTTCGCAGAGTATGTTCACTAAGTATGTTTTTGAAAATATTCACTGAGGAAGTTCACTGAGTATGTTCACTAAGTATGTTTTTGAAAATATTCACTGAGGAAGTTCACTGAGTATGTTCACTAAGTATGTTTTTGAAAATATTCACTGAGGAAGTTCACTGAGTATGTTCACTAAGTATGTTTTTGAAAATATTCACTGAGGAAGTTCACTGAGTATGTTCACTAAGTATGTTTTTGAAAATATTCACTGAGGAAGTTCTCTGAGTATGTTCACTAAGTATGTTTTTGAAAATATTCACTGAGGAAGTTCACTGAGTATGTTCACTAAGTATGTTTTTGAAAATATTCACTGAGGAAGTTCACTGAGTATGTTGAGAATATTTCACTTAGCTCTTCCTATTTAATTTCATTATACTTCTCTAGATTGTTTCAAAATGACTACTTGATCAGAGTAATCAGAAAGATAACAATCTAAGAGTTCCATACTTGCCTTATCTTCAATAATCATATACCTGGCCAGGGTATATAAGTATTGAGATTAGGTAGTATGCACTTTGTTTGCTATCACATTCCTCACTTTTCATACCATTATACACACAGGATTTTCCATCTCTAGATTTTCTTCAGGCATCATTTCTATATCTCTCTCTTGCCTTCTCCCATGCACCTTTTCCTAGTGCAACATTACTTCTTCATGCAACAACCTCCTCATGTGACCTAGTCATCTTTAAGTTCTTCTTCTCTTATACGAGCAGAAGGTACTTTCAGATACACTGGATGACACCAGAACATACTCTACTACCTTAGTCCTCTGTCTGTGTAGACTCAGCGAACCTAGAGCTCTGATACCACAAAATTGTCACGACCGTCTCGCGAAAACATGATTAACTAATGCGGAAGCATTCATCAAGCAGCGGATTAGCGAAAATCACTAAAAATTAAAACTTTTTGCAAAGAGATCCACACGTAGGAAATCTTTTCCAACAAATGCCATTGTATATCATATACATTCGGTTTCAAACGTACATATCCTGTACCATCTCTTTCCAGAGACTACATCATCAGCTGCCTTATAAACATATATGCAGACAACATACAAATCTCGAGGCATCAAGCCAAAACCTCAGACTGATATATCAAAAACACCGACTAAAAACTCCGAGGACCTGAGAGTACATAGACGACACATAGGACTACTA
This sequence comes from Alisma plantago-aquatica, assembly GCA_963693085.1. Classification (NCBI taxonomy): domain Eukaryota; kingdom Viridiplantae; phylum Streptophyta; class Magnoliopsida; order Alismatales; family Alismataceae; genus Alisma; species Alisma plantago-aquatica. The sequence goes on from OY856409.1 coordinate 998,504,058, forward strand.
TCTATATGACTAGACAGACAATATCTCCACCTGAGATCTTATTGCTGTCCCTGCTGTTGCTATTGTTGCTGCTCTTTCCCTATTCTAGGGTTTCTGCTCTGCCTTTCATGCATACCTAAAAATGTTTCCCACGGGGGTGAGACAATTGTAAATTGCCCCAGCGAGAGATATAACTCTCCGCCAGAAACATTATTATAGCAGATTATGAAATTAAACTGAGCAGGGGTTACTTTTACATTATTAGGCAGAATTATTCTTCATAGAACAGAATAAGAAAATCTCCATTTTCAATAAGAGCATTGCATCTACCCATGGTAGACTCATAGTTCATCCATCTACTTGTAATGGATACAACATATATGAATAATCATCAATGAACTATAGATATATAATAGAAATGTAACATCAGCCAAGTTCTCTAGCATAACTTATTAACACAAATGCTACAAAGAAACATGATACTTGTTACCCAAGCATCACACATGGCTCACAAGGCCATTCATATCTTGTCACCTCTCACTAGGCAACAACTAATTCACATGGCTCACAAGGCCATTCACATCTTGTCACCTCTCACGAGGCAACAACTTATTCACATGGTTCATAAGGCCATTCACATCTTGTCACCTCTCACTAGGCAACAACTTATTCACATGGTTTATAAAATCCGTACACATTGTTACTTTTATTAAGCAACAACAACATCAACGCACAAAAAGCCAATCAACATTTATTATATAAATGTCACAGCCCAAACTTGGCTATATTCATCATCTCATCATACCTGCATGGTTATTAGGCATGATAACAGTCATACAAGATATTCATCACATCATGTGATACAATAGTAACACCATCATTCCTTAACCAGGAATTAGGGTTCACTATCAAACAGGGCTTATCATTCCCTTTTCCCCAAATTAGGGTTACGGTTCCCCATTTCTCATTAATTCAGACCCTCTTGAGTTAACCAACTTTATCTTGTATTAAGGTATTTCCCCTCTTAATACATTCCATCACAGAATACTCACCCTTAGCATATAATGCATAGGCCACACATTAGAATTGTCCATCTATCTCACATGATATGGGCTTATCTTAGTTTAAGGCATAACTTTATTATAAAGTTTCCTATAAACAATCACAATGATACACCCTCAACTAGGGTTTCACAAGGATACACCCTCAACCAGGGTTCACAATGATACACCCTCCACTAGGGTTTCACAAGGTTACACCCTCAACCAGGGTTCACAATGATACACCCTCCACTAGGGTTTCACAAGGATACACCCTCAACCAGGGTTTATAAGTATACACCCCCAACTAGGGATTCACAAGGATACACCCTCAACCAGGGTTCATAAGGATACACCCTCAACTAGGGTTTCACAAGGATACACCCTCAACCAGGGTTCATAAGGATACACCCTCAACTAGGGTTTCACAAGGATACACCCTCAACCAGGGTTCATAAGGATACACCCTCAACTAGGGTTTCACAAGGTTACACCCTCAACCAGGGTTCATAAGGATACACCCTTAACTAGGGTTTACTAATAATGTATTGGATTCATGCATTTGTTATGCATTATTGATTAGTACCATTAAGGGTATCTCTCACCTAATTACATTAGGTTTCCAAAAAGGTTTGATCAATCGGACCTTCAATGACATGAGGTATCCAATTGAATTGGGGTTTTCAATGTTGATTCCTTCAATCATTGAATTCATGGAACCAATCATCAATTGGACCTATACTCATACTTCAATTGAGTTTAATAGATCAACCTTAAACTGATTTGACCCTCAATTGACCCTCAATTGATCATCAATTAGGGTTTGATTCAATTGAATTAGGGTTTGGAATCGAAGATCCAACAACACTCATCAATGCAAGATTGGTTACTTTGAAACTATTGAACCATTATCCAAATTGGGTATGACCTGACCCCAAACGGTCTTGAGGTCGTTTGGATGACCTCCAAATGGTCTTGAGACCGTTTTCCCATCATATCACTCAAATCCAAGCCATCTAATTAAGGTTTGGATCATTGGATTGATCGCCAAATCAGCATTGCATTGTATATCAACTTGGTACCTTTAGACCTTTAAACACCTAACCATACTCAACCCTAGACCTCCAAACGGTGTTGGGTGACCACCAAACGGTCTTGAGACCGTTTGGATGAGCTTCAAACGGTCTTGAGACCGTTTGTCCCATCCATCCTTTGGATTCTAGTGAAAAATCATCAAGGATTGGTCTATCGAGTTGGTCAACAATTCAGCACTTAATTGCAATATGATTGGTACCTTTGGACCTTCAATTGATCAACTATACTTGACCCCAGACCTCCAAACGGTCTTGGGGTGACCCCCAAACGGTCTTGAGACCGTTTGGGCTAATCAACCCAAAATCTCAAATTAACTCATTGGAATTTCAGCACTAATTCCAATTAGGGTTTGCCTAATTGAATAGCCTTCAAATCACGATTCCTTGGGAGTTAATCCCTCAAATTTGGTGAGTCATTAGACCACATCATTAGTAACAGTAATCCCAAACGGTCAACGCTTGGTCAACGCACTCAAACGGTCTTGAGACCGTTTGCCCCAAAAGTTCAATTAAAACAGATTGATAATCAGCACTTAATCCAATTAGGTTTCCCTAATTGATTAGCCTTCAACTCACGATTCCTTGGGAGTTAATCCCTCAAATTTGGAGGGTCATCAACCAACATAATTATGAATAGTAATACCAAACGGTCAATGCTTGGTCAACTCACTCAAACGGTTTTGAAACCGTTTTCCCAAACATGTCAAGTTAATCAGGTTGAAAATCAGCATTTAATTCAATTCGATTTGGCTAATTGATTGGCCTTCAACCTACGATTCCTTTGGAGTTAACCCCTCAAATTTGGTGGGTCATTAGCCTACATAATTAGGAACAAAATTACCAAAAGTTCAACGCTTGGTCAACCATCTCAAACGGTTTTGAAACCGTTTTCTCCCAAATGATTTCAAACCGTTTGCCCCTAAACGGTTTGCTGAAACCGCATAGCCAATCAAATTAAAACGATTTGGAGTAGCTATCAAAACCGTTTGTCTTGGTACTTTTCTTTGGATAAGAATCTAGAATGATGTCATCATCCCCTTCCTTTGAACAACCAAGAACAGCAACCGTTCTTGATGGAAATTGCAGCAAGAAACAAGAGTGCATCAAATTGAAGAAATCAATCAACAAAGCATAGAGAATTGATGCAATAGCAATGTTTAAGGGTTTAAGTTATAAAACCCGCCTCCAATTGAGCTCCAAAGCTCCAAGCTCAAGCCATTAATGGTGGATGAAGCTATTGCATCTCCCCCTAGGCTCGTCCTCAAGCTTTTGATTGTAAAAGTTGACTAGGGTTGAAGAGGAGATCGAAATAAGAAGGAATCCATAATTTATTTTCGATTTCCACCATGAAATCAAGGAGAACGAAGGTCAAGGGCTTACCAACAGGTTGGGGCTCGTCCTCCTGTTGCTCCTAAGTCCCTTTGAGCTCACCCAAAGAAAAGGAAGAAGAAAGGGCCGAAAAAGCCTTTCAATTGATTTGGAAAAGGCACTTTTATAAGGAAATTGATGAGAGAGAAAATGCATTATTAAAATGCATTTAATTCCAAAAACTTGGCCGCCTCTTCCCCCTCAACTCCATAGATACGAGGAACCTTCCTTTGCCTTTAATTATCCTTCATTATCCTCAATTTAAAGAAAAACAAATTAAGCACCTTTATCATATTATATTAATATCCATAATTTGAGTGGATATTACTTTTCTTTATAATAAGGTGAGTGGAATTTCACCTACTTAGGATATTTTCGTTCCTTATCTTGTAAAAAGAACGTCCATCCTTATTCAAAATCAACCAATAACATTTTGGTTGAAGGCCCTTTAATTAATACATTCATTTTTTTGCCCTAAATTGAATTAGGGTTTCACTTATGATTAAATCTTGATTATTTTAATATCAAGATTCTCTCTCCTCCAACTTAATTCAAATGAGATACCCCTCTCATTTTCTTTGCTCTACATGATGCCAAGAAACATTAAGGACCTTATTGAAGTGGTAATTTGCATATTGAACCCTAGATTTTGGGTAAATTGCAATTTTCACCAAAACTAGGTTTTAATGCACAACATTGCTTTACAAGCTTAATCTTGGTGCCCAAGCTTGTGAAAACCATACCACTATATCATAATCATTATTATGGTGTCTCAACATCAGAGGAACATCTTATCATGCAACATTTGCAAGTTGACCCCTCAACTTGGGTAATTTGCACTTTAGTCCAAAATAAGCAATCATTGCTTCAACATTGTTCAAACAGGACCAAAATTGAAACATAAGTTTCTTATGAGGCCTAATTACTTTTCCCAAGATAAGATTAAGAATCTACTCAACCTTATTAGACAAAACATCTAGGGTTAATTCATAACCCAGGTCAGGGATGTTACACTAATAGCTAGTTGAGCACTTAGAACTTCTTAGAAAGTGTCTAGAACGTCCTTAAGCATTCATAGGCCATTCCTATAAATAGGACATGCCTTAGGACACCCAAAAACACACTTGTGCAACACTTGAGCATACATACTTGCAATTGACAATCTGTGGGCAATTGAGCAACTCTAGCATTTGCTAATCCTTTCCATTACTATAAATTCGTGTCCTACAGGCTAGCATCTCCTACCCACTGTACTTCTACTTCCATACACATTGGTTAGGAAATCAAAATGCTTGATATAGGAAATCAAGCCTTGTGCTACAATGATAATTGTAATTTTTATTTTCCCTTCTTGTTCCTTCTTATTGCTTGTACTCTCCTTGCTACTCCTAGGGTTGGAGGGTGCAGATTGGAGAGGGTGCTATCTTCTCAGGTGGAGAAGGATCTTCTCAGTGGAGAAGGAGGACTTTGGACTACTTCTAGAAGGTCCACTACTACAGAAATGGCTTATAACGTCACTTTTACAGGCGTCGGTTGTATAAATACACCGACACCTAAACTATACAACGTCGGTTGATAACATAAACCGACATCCAATCCCTGAAGGGTGACCAGACACATGTACCGCTTTTATTCAGTGTCGATTACTTAATAAAAAACAAATGCCTAAAATTTACCGCAAAATCCAAAATTTCCAGTGAAAAAATTTACCTCCAAAATTTAATATATGGCGTCGATTTTTAACTTAAAAACCGACAACTAAAGTATTTTCATGAGATAGAAATTGGGCCCACTTTAATCGTCAGTTTCGCATAAGTAACCGATGTGGATGAGTTTATGCGCGCTGTCCCCGTGAAAATATCAACCACCTATAGCGTCGGTTTTTATAAAATCACCGAAGACTATTGGCTGAGTTCGAGAACATTTTTTGTTATCGGCTTATGTTTATAGGCGTAGGTGGTTGACGCATGAGATAGACTGTGAGTGATAGATATGGGATTTGTCCCTCCTAAGGGAGTATGATGTACAAACCACTTGATAAGTGAGACTGAGAAAGGCATGCACATGTGAATCAATATATGATATTGATGTCACACATATCTCACATAGTATGCTCTAGTTCAAGAAACATGAATGAACATTGAAAAGATGACAACTCCATGCCTTGAGTTTATTTAGGATATCAGAGACAAATGAATTATACATTCACTGGAACACCAATCATAGACTGTAGGTTTGAAAGTTGTTCTCTAACTTTTCTTTTCACTTGGGTAGCATTGATGTGCGACTAGGTACCACTCTTTGCTTGTGATGCCATAAGCTAGTTATGGACATTTACTGCCAATGTGAAATGGGACCTATAGGGTCACACACAAAGGATTAACTTGGAAGAGGAGTTTATCCATGAATGATGTTTGGATTGATTACTAAAGTGTTTGGGTACTGAATCAAACATTCAATCAAAAACATTTTTTATAAAATCACCGAAGACTATTGGCTGAGTTCGAGAACATTTTTTGTTATCGGCTTATGTTTATAGGCGTCGGTTTTTTTTGTGGAAAACGACGACTATTATTGAACATAGTTGTCAGTTTTACATGAGAACCAACACGATTAGTAAATAGTTGTCGGTTTTACATGAGAACCGACGCTGATTGACAACTTAACCCCCGCGAGCCTGACTGTTCCCCTTTCTCTCCTGTTTCATTCCCGATTTTTCATTAATCTCGCGCTCGTCTGGAGATTCCTCTCCCGCTGCTGCTCTGCCGTTCCTCCGCCGCTGCCGCTGCCGCTGGTCTGCCGCTGGTCTGCCGCTGTCGCTAGCTGCTGCTCCGCCGCCAGCTTGTCTCCTCCGCCAGCTCTGCCGCCACCGACCAAAAGCAAGGTAACCCACCGTCCGCCTTTTCTCCTCCGCCTACTCAGTTTACCTACGATGGTCATTCTGGACTGGATGGAGATTCCATGATCTCCTAGAATGCTTGTGATGGCTTGGATGTTCTCCTGGTGTATTTGCAAGACTATTACAACCATCAATTTCCACCGTTGATGTATGTCATTATTTCCCCCTTTATTCCTTCAAATCTCCATAGCAATGTTGGGTATGTCCATTGTGGATGTCGTCACCCCTTGCACAAGCACACTCAGGCAGATCTTCTAAACTCGGACGGTTTTGGTTTTCATCCTGACAAGATGGTCCTGTACATGTTTCTCATATCCTCAACTTATTTCTTCTGTGATGGATTTTAATTCAAGCTTCTGACCTCCCAGTACCCAAGTTAAGGATCATTGGGACCATCGTGATTCAAGGGACCTTCCAGTGACCATGGTTTATAGTCTATTAGTATTTTACTACAAATTTGGATCAGAGCTTTGAAGCTCCATGCTAGTTGTTTGAGTAAATAAAGGAGACGATCAATCCTTCATTTTATCTTTCCCATTATAATTGCTTGAGTTCAGGGGCACTCCTGACCTTTTGGCTCAGTTTATGTACTGATTTTTTTATGATTTATTCATCTACTTATTTGTATTTTTTTGTCTACTATTTTTTATTTAGTTATCTACTCATTTAAATTTATTTGTGTACTGCTTTTGAAATTATATAATCATCTAGTGATGTAACTTTATCACAGGCTCATTATGAACCATTAGATCTAGATCTTAGGGTATCTCTACCGTCCTAACTATGAAATTGGTAACTTGTTTCCTTTTTGAGTATATTGACAATGTTAATCACCGAACTTGAAGAACTAGGATATGAATGATGAAACTAGGATTGTAGGTATAAGAATGACAGCACATGTATTTGTTGGCCTAGAAACCCGTCCAAGATTTACTCATTAGGAGTAAACCTTGGATAGTCCCCGATTTGGGACTGTTCTTGAACACCTAATCTCATTTAGGATGTAAGTGTATAATGTGTATTTGGTTTTTGAGAAAATTTTGGTAGCATTTCTCCGTTTGTTCTCTAAGTACATATGTACTTAGAGAACAGCAGGGAAATGTTGCCAAAATTTTCTCGAAAACCCAATACACATTATACACTTACTAGTGAGATTAGGTGTTCAAGAATGGGATAGGTGGTACACATTTATTATATATAAGAATGACAACACATGTATTTGTTGGCCTAGAAACCCGTCCAAGATTTACTCATTAGGAGTAAATCTTGGACAGTCCCCGATTTGGGACTGTTCTTGAACACCTAATCTCACTTAGGATGTAAATGTATAATGTGTATTGGGTTTTTGAGAAAATTTTGGTAGCATTTCCCCGTTTGTTCTCTAAGTACATATGTACTTAGAGAACAGTAGGGAAATGCTGCCGAAATTTTCTCGAAAACCCAATACACATACACTTACTTGTGAGATTAGGTGTTCAAGAATGGGATAGATGGTACACATTTATTATATATAAGAATGACAACACATGTATTTGTTGGCCTAAAGTTTTAACCATGCAAAAAACTCTAATCTGTTAACCCTAGACCCTAATCTTGTTGTAATGTATACTTGAATTCTCTTTGATCATAGAATGGATAGATCATGGATGTCCATTCACAATCGCTGCACCCCAGAGTTTATTTCTGGTCTTGACCAATTTATTAGATTTACTGAGGAAGATAGGAAACAACCTGGAGATAGGTTCTACTGTCCATGTAGGCATTGCGGTAACAACTTGAAAGTCAGTACTGGTGACGAAATCAAAAGTCATGTCATGTGCAACGGGATTATACAAGGCTATACAAAATGGCACTGGCATGGAGAGATTTCAAACCCGAAACCAGTGGATGTCGATAGCAGTGCTTGTGTGGAAGAAGAAATTGCCTACGATGACGTATATGTGAATGAACCAGTTCCAGTAGACATCGTTGATGCGATGCTGGATAGTTGTGGGGTAGAGCACACCGATCCACCTCCCATTTTTAGAAACATTGTGCATGATGCTGAGATATCGTTATACACAGGTTGTACTAAGTTTATGAAGCTTAGCGCTGTGTTGAGATTGTATAAGATGAAAGCTAACAATAGATGGAGCGATAAAAGCTTCACGTCATTGTTGTCTTTGTTGAAAGAAATGCTTCTTGAAGGAAACGAGCTGCCAATCTCAACATACCAGGTAAAAAAATTGTTGTGCCCAATGGGAATGGATGCTAAGACGATACACACATGCCCGAATGATTGTGTATTATTTCAAAAGGACTATGTGGATTTGAAAGATTGTCCAAAATGTGGTGCGTCACGGTATAAATTGACGACTTCGGGGGAGTCCAAAACTGGTTCTCCTGCCAAGGTGATGTGGTATCTACCTATAATATCACAGTTTCAACGCTTGTTTTCCAATCCGATAGATGCGGAGAATTTGAGGTGGCATGCAGATGTTAAGAAAAATAATGATGGGATCCTACGACATGCGTCTGATTCCCCACAGTGGAAGAAGATTGATCTATTGTACCCTGAATTTGGTGAAGAAGTCAGGAATCTAAGACTTGGGCTTTGTACAGATGGGATGAATCCGTACGGGACATTGAGCAGCCAACATAGAACTTGGCCAGTCATGCTTGTTATATACAATCTTCCTCCCTGGCTGTGTATGAAAAATAAGTACGTAATGCTGTCGTTGTTGATATCGGACCCTAAAAAAACCTGGAAATGACATCGATGTTTATCTTGAACCTCTGATTGATGACTTAAAGAAACTCTGGGGTGAAGGTGTGATGACCTATGATGCTTCACGAAGAGAGACATTTCGTTTGCATGCTATGTTGTTTTGCACTATTAATGACTTTCCAGCATATGGGAATTTGTCTGGATATAGTGTCAAAGGAGCTAAAGCGTGTCCTATATGTGAAGAGAACACTAATTCAACAAGACTAAAACATGGCGGTAAGACTGTATATCTCGGTCATCGAAGGTTTCTTACAAAATTCCATCCGTATCGTAGGAAGCGCAAAACATTCAATGGATTGAATGAGGAACGGAGTGCACCTAAACCTATACCAGGGGAGGTTGTTTATGAAAGAGTAAAAGACTTTGTCAATGAATTTGGTAAGAGATCACAATATACTATGGCCACACGGAGTGACAAATCTTTATTCAAGAAGAAGTCAATATTTTGGGATCTTCCTTATTGGAGTTCTTTGACAGTCAGGCATTGTATCGATGTCATGCACGTTGAGAAAAATGTCTGTGATAGTGTCATTGGTACTTTTTTGAATATACCAGGTAAGACTAAAGATGGGATAAAATCCAGACTGGACCTACGTGAAATGGGAATAAGGTCAGAATTAACAGAATTTTGTGAAATGGAAAATCGGAGAACATACTTACCTCCCGCTTGTTACACATTGTCTAGAAAGGAGAAGAAAGCTTTTTGTGAATGTTTGGTAAATGTTAAGGTGCCACAGGGTTACTCATCCAACATCTGTAGATTGGTATCAATGAAAGATCTGAAGTTGATAGGTCTTAAATCTCATGATTGTCACACTCCAATGCAACAAATATTGCATGTGGCAATTAGATTTATATTGCCGAAGAATGTAAGTGTAACACCCCTGACCTGGGTTATGAACTAACCCTAGAAGTTTTGCCTAAATAGGTAATTATTATACTTGTGAACACTCCCTGGCATGAAATTAAGTTCCTCAGGAACATTTACTTTCGATTTCGCTCCTTTTTGTATAAAGATGTAGCATTGTGTTGTATGCAGGGACCTATGTGCAAATTACCCAGTTTAAGGGTTGAACTTGCAAATTTCACAAGATAAGATGTTCTTTTGATGTTAAGACATCATGAAGATGTCTATGATAAAGTTTGAGGGATTTCCCAAGCTTGAGCACCAAGGTGCAGCTGTGGAAGCAATCCCCATGCTCAGAAACCCTAATTTGGGGTAAAGTGCAATTTACCCAAATTGAGGGGTCCAACTTGTAATTTTCACCATCTAGAACATCTTCTATGACTCTTGTCATCATTTAGAGTAGAAATGATGAAGGAGATACATCATTCACTAATCAGATGAGAAAAATGATCTTTGTGATAGAAATCACCTAAAATGGGTACAAAACCCTTTCATGTATGTACCCTAGTTGAAGGTTGGATTCCTTTACCCTTAGATCTTGAGTTTTCTTGAGATTTGCATAAGATTAGATGGGCTTGGACGTGCCCTTGAACAAGGAGGGACCTAGATGTGAATTTTGAATTTGAAAGGTCCTTGTAGTAGAAAATAGGCTAAAGCTATAAAAGCTTTTTCCTTTGCAAATGAGCAAACGACCTTGCTCCTGTTTCATTCACTCCCTCTCATTCTCAAACCGACTAAGGAGAGCTCTGGAGCTCAGGAGGACGAACAAGGGAATGCAAGGTAGGTTTGGATCCTTCCTTTTTGCTCAATTCTTGGATGAAACTCGGATTTAAGGTCAAATTCATGGCTAGCTCACTTAGCTCCATCTTTCTAGCCATCTCTTCTCAACCTTCCTTGGAGGATTCACCTTGGACGACCTGTGGAGCTTCTAGGATGCCATTAAAGGCTTGGAACTCTAAAGCTTGGAGCTCAAGGAGCAAGCTTTAGGCGGGTTTTATAACTCTAAACTTTATGCTTTGATTATACATCTTTTCTATGCATATAGTTGATAGATCTTCTTCTTCCCTATCTTCCCTTGCATCCTTGCAAGCAAAAACGTGAAGAACTGCTACTGTTCTTAAGGTGGAAGATAAGGGCGTTAATTCCTATGCTTATCCACAGATTTTCACTTTATCAAACGACCTCCACCTATTGCTCAAAATGGTTTCAAACCGTTTGGTGGGCAAACGGTTTCAGGGTCGTTTGAGGGCAAACGGTCTCAAGACCGTTTGGTCCCGTTGACCAAGCGAAGACCGTTTGGGAATCTTGTTCATAATTATGTAGGTTAATCACCCACAAAATTTGAGAGGTTAACTCCAAAGGAATCGTGAGATATGAGCAAATCAATTAGCAAAACGAATTGAATTAAATTCTGATTTGCAATCTGTTTAATTTGCCCTTTTTGGGCAAACGGTCTCAAGACCGTTTAAGATGGTTGACTAAACGTTGACCGTTTGGGATTACTGTTCATAATGATGTTAGTTAACGACTCACCAAATTTTATGGATTAATTCCAAACGAGTCATGAGTTGAAGGATGATTAATAGGGCAAACCCTAATTGAAATTAGTGCTGAATCTCCAATGAGTTAAGTTGAGATTTTGGGTTGCTTAGCCCAAACGGTTTCAAGACCGTTTGGGAATCACCCAAACGGTCTCAAGACCGTTTGGGGGTCACCCCAAGACCGTTTGGAGGTCTGGGGTCAAGTATAGTTGATCAATTGAAGGCCCAAAGGCACCAAATCATATTGCAATTAAGTATTGATGTGATGATCAACTCAATAGATCAAACCTTGATGAATTTTCACTAAAGTCCAAAGGATGGATGGGAAAATGGTCTCAAGACCGTTTGGAACTCATCCAAACGGTCTCAAGACCGTTTGGTGTCAACCCAAGACCGTTTGGAGGTCTAGGGTTAAGGTAATTGACCTATTGAGGGCCCAATTACAGTGGGTTAGTGAAACAATCAAATTGCTGTTTTCTAAGTATAGATCTTGTTGAGTTTTGGGTTGAAGGACCCAAACGGTCTCAAGACCGTTTGGGGATTCCACCAAACGGTCCCAAGACCGTTTGGCCACAACCCAAGACCGTTTGAAGGTCTAGGGTTGAGTTAATCTAATGGTTTGAGGGTCCAATTGTAGGAAATTGAGGCATTGTTGAAAATTGCTGATTTTGACCTAATTGGATTTCAACCTTAGTCAAAACGACTTGGATTTTGGTCAAACTTTGGGCAAACGGTCTCAAGACCGTTTGGATGATGTCCAAACGACCTCAAGACCGTTTGGGCCAAGTTTGAGCCCAATTGGAGGTCAATTGATAGGTTCAACCTTGAATTGATTCACACTGTTGAACATTGATGACCAATCAATTTGAAACCCTAATTGAGAACGATTGAACCCTAATTGGTTTGCAATTGAGGGTCAATTTGATGACTAAGTGGCTAAGACTAACCCTAATTGGCTCAATTTATAAGTGGTTAGCATAGCTTTAACCAATTGAGGGCTTCAACATATATATCCTTGAACTTTGGTGACCTTTGAACCCCTTTGGAGGTCCAAACGGTTTGAGCCCATTTGGACCAAACGGTCTCAAGACCGTTTGAGACCAAACGGTCTCAAGACCGTTTGGGGCCAAACGGTCTCAAGACCGTTTGGGCTCAAACGACCTCAAGACCGTTTGAGTTCAAACGACCTCAAGGTCGATTGGTCCAAACGACCTCAAACCGATTGAAGCTCTAAACGGTTTGGAAGTCAACCCTTCCAAACGGTCTTCACCTCCAAACGGTCTCAAGACCGTTTGGATCCAAACGGTCTCAAGACCGTTTGAGGGCCAAACGGTCTCAAGACCGTTTGGGTGGTTGAAACCGTTTGAAGGTTGAAACCGTTTGGAGATTTGTGATGGTTTGTACTTAACCATTTGATGATGTAATCAGTTCAATGGTGATTCAATCTAAACCTTAATGGTAACCTAGGTCATTAAGGGACTATGTGATTAATAAGTTAACCCATGATGGTGATCATGTGGCAAATTACCAAAATACCCTTGAGGGGTCTAAAAGGGTAAAACCTTGTTCTAAGCAAACCCTAATCACATGATGCTGATGTTTCGGCTTATGCTAGCCAATGGAAACTTATCTCAACCTGATCTAGAGTGGTGTTGTCACCATCTACTAGTGAGAGGAGAGAGGAAGTATTTCTAGAGAGAGGAAGTATCCTAGAGAGAGAAAGTACCCTTTTTAGGAGGAAACTCTAGTAAGATACTTCATATACATATGAATGTGCATGATTAGGGAATGACCCACCTATGTGAGGTCATGGAAACCCTAATTATGATATCTAATGGATCTTAATCCTAAGTAAGAGCCTTCATGATGATGTTTCTCTTACATGATGATGTAATGAGTACAATTCACCATGGAGTGAATAGTAAACCCTAAGTTTAGGGTGAAGACATGAAAAATGAATAGTAATCCCTAATTCAATTGAATAAAACCCTAGTTAATGACCAGTTGAGGGTTAACTAAGGGTCAAATCAATTGAAGGTTGACCTATTTAACTCAATTGAAGTATGAGGGTAGGTCCAACTGATGAATGGTTCCATGAATTCAATGGTTGAAGGAACCAACATTGGAAACTCTAATTCATTTGGGTGCTTTATGTAAAGGAGGTCTAATGTGATTGAATATCTTGAGAATCAAGATGATAAATGATCCATCGACCCAGTGGTGAATAATAATGATAAACAAATAAGGTACAAAGGTTGGAACCCTAATAAGTATCTAAGGGACTAGTACCAATTAAGGAATGAATCCCTAATTGCTTACTGAACCAATGACCTGATGCACTATGTTAAGCTGAGTTGTATACTCTTGATTGAAGGGTTGATATGACCTAATCAATTTAAGATGATGTTAACATGAATTCATATTTGAATATAATTCATGTGGTGTTTAAGGGTATGATCCTTAGGAAGAGAGAGATCATGAAACCCTAGACATGTATATAAACCCCTATTGTCAGGACTTTTGGGTTTTTAACCCTAGTTGAGGGTGATTCCATGTGAATCCCTAGTTGAGGGAGATTCAATGTGAATCCCTAGTTGAGGGTGATTCCTTGTAAATCCCTAGTTGAGGGTGATTCCATGTGAATCCCTAGTTGAGGGTGATTCCTTGCAAATCCCTAGTTGAGGGTAACTTCATGTGAAACCATAATTGAGAATGCATCCTTAATTGTTGAATTGTTTGCTATTATCTGTTGAATGAACCATGCAGGTTGTTATGAGATGATAGGCATATCCAGGTAGGGAATGCCATGTCATACTAATGAGCTTTGCATATTGTTATAAGATAATGGGCATATCCAGGTATGGAATGCCATGATATATTCATTGAAAGCATGTCTTAAGCTTTATGAATAGTAACCCTTGTTGATGCACTGTGAGTGACATCTTTTGTAATTATGGGCTGTAAGAGCCATAAATGTTATCAAAGTCATGCTTGACAGATGACTTGAGATGAAATAACTGATGATTGTGAAAAGTTAGGCCTGCTACATTTTAAGTATTCTCATATATAGCTGTTTATTGTAAGATGATAAGAATACTGAATGTACCTAACTGATTAAGAGAATTAGTGAGAGGAATTGATGTAGATTCATGTAGTCCGTCATTCCTTCACTAAAAGAGAAATGGTGAGAGGAGTTGATGTAGATTCATGTAGTCCATCATTCCCCACCGCACAGTCGAAGAGGTGAGATGCATCCCTGCACTCCCTTAAAAACATAATCAACAGCGTAGTATATCTGTTAGAGTTATCTACGAGTTATTTGTTTGATGTTACTTTAAACAGCATAGAGGTTCTCATATTTTGATATTGATTGAACTCTGCTTATCATTAAAACTGCTAGTGAATATCTTGAAGGCTATTATTGCTTTAGTTATTCCCTGCTTTGTTTATAAAGCTTCTAGTGGAGAGTTATAACTCTCGCTGGGGCAATTACGTATAATTGTCTCACCCCGTAGACTTCTACTTTTTAGGTGGTCGTCGAAGACGGAGGGACAAGAACTCAGGTGACCAATCCCAGCAGCATCAGGGGCAGTAGTTATCTCAGGTGGAGATCCAACCTGCTTCATGATGTAGTATAGAGTTTGTCCTATGTGTCCTCTGTATTCTCAGGTCCTGGAGTGTTTTGAGTATGAACTCTTGAGAAGTTTTGTATCATGTTGTATATAATCACTCAAGAAGTTTTTGTTAGTGATGTAAACAGTTAAATCCTTTTTATAGAAAAGGTTTGTGGTTTCAAGCTCTTGTCTCAAAAAGTTTTAATTTCTCGTGATTTTTGGTCTTCCGCTGTTTACCGAATGCTTCCGCACATGTTTAAATCGAGGTTAATTCGTGGTTTGGAGATCGGAGCCCACAATTAAGTGGTATCAGAGCTCTAGGTTCGCCGAGTCTACAGAGGCATAGGACATAGGAAGTCGAGTCTATCTTTAGTATTCCTTCCTTATCTAATAGAGTCTTCTACTCCTCAGGAGAAGAAGATACTTAAGATGTCAATGCCACATGATGAGTATGTGGGAGAAAGTAGTGTTAGTGCACCTCAAGGCGGTGCAAGAGTACCAGAGGTGGAACAGCCTGTACCAGGACAACTTAGAGAGCCACCCCAGTTTGACCCAGCTGATATGGGTAATCCAGCAGTCCCGACTGTGTTTGGGCAGTTTATGACTGCCATAACACATATAACCGACAGGTTGCCTATGCCTGCACCTAGGGCACCTGTCCAACCAGAGAGCCAAGGTATCAGGAAGACGTTCGAGCGACTACGTCGTGTCGGAGCTACCGAGTACCATGGGACTGCTGACCCCGCAGATGCTGATCAGTGGATGACAGAGCTGGAAAAGGCTTTCAGGATCCTGAACATCCCTGAAGCTGAGAAGGTTAGACATGCTGTCTATCTTCTCAAAGGAAGTGCTGGTCACTGGTGGACCATGGAAGAGCAGAAGAGACCTGGAATAGAAATCTCATGGGAAGACTTTAGGTGGGAATTTGTCCAAAGATATTTCCCGAAGACCTTCCTAGATGAGAAAATATCTCAGTTTGAGAGACTGAGACAGGGTATGATGAACATTAGCGAGTATGAAGCTAAGTTCATGGAGCTGTTGCGGTTTTGTCCGCACATGGCTGCCACAGAAGAAGAGAGAATCAGGAGATTCGAGAGGGGTTTGAATGCTGACATGTCTACCCCAGTGTCTGCCCTAGAGAACCGAGGCAGATTATCTACCTTCGTTGAATCAGTCCGAAGGATAGAAAGATCTGTGGTTGAGAAGAGGCAAACCCAGAAAAGATATCCACAATTCCGGGGTTCTTCATCTATGGACTTTAAGAAGTCTAGATCCTCTACACCTAACCCTCCACCATCCAGAACTAGTTCTCAGACTGAGTGGTCTCCAAGTAGGGATGGGGATCTTAGTTATATTCCAAAGAAGGCCTCCATTATAGCATCAACATCGGTGTCTGGACCTCGCCGACCTTATGCTATATCTAGAATCTGTTATCAATGCAGACAACCGGGACATTTGGTAAAAGACTGTCCAGACGGGAATCCTATGATGACTCAACCTCAGGGGCAGAGTCAACAAGAATCACAAAGGAGGCAGTTTTCTAGTGACAATAGAAGACGTGGACAGACGTCCCGGGCAGGTCAGAGGAAGTAAAGTCATTCTAATATTTCATTTTCATGTTTCTATGTGATTAAAAACGTGAAAATAGTGTTTTTGAAATTATTTTGACTAGTTTTATAAGGACACAAGGGAGATGAGAACTTATATCTCACTCAATGTTCCTTAAAAAGTTTAATAATCTCTCTTATCGGTATGTCAAAAGATGAGATTTATAAATGATGCCTGGAGGAAATATAGAAATGGAAAATCTTGTGTGTATAAGGATATGAAAAGTGAGGAATGAGACAGTATATAAGTGCATACTACTTGATCTCAGTATTTGTAAACCCTGGCCAGGTATACAGATATTGATGATAAAGTGAGTATGGAAACTCCTAGATGGATATCGTTTTGATTGCCCTGATCAAGCAATCATTCTGATACAATCTAATGAGTATCATGAAATAAGAAATATGATTTAATCAAAGGGAAGAGCTATGTGTCATTCCCAAAGGTAAGAGCTATATGTCATTCCCAAAGGGAAGAGCTATGTGTCATTCCCAAACAAACAAAAAGGGAAGAGCTATGTGTCATTCCCAAAGGGAAGAGCTATGTGTCATTCCCAAAGGGAAGAGCTATGTGTCATTCCCAAACAAACAAAAAGGGAAGAGCTATGTGTCATTCCCAAATAACCAAAGGGAAGAGCTATGTGTCATTCCCAAAGGGAAGAGCTATGTGTCATTCCCAATCAAAGAGGGAAAAGCTATGTGGCATTTCCAATTAATAAGAAAAACTGTGTGAACTATCCCAATTACATAAAGTTGTAAAGGATTACTGAGTAAATTATCCTTGTATGATATATATGTTGTTCCTTTTGATAAATATTCTTGGGTAATGATAGAAGTATGTTCTTTTATGCTTCTTCTTCCCAATAATATGGACATCATATGTTAGGGGTTTATGCTCTGCATAAACATTGGTAAGGTTGAATTAGTGAAAAGAGCCTTGTGTGGAATGGCAGAATTCATAATACCTCCATAATATTAAGATAATATGTGGAGACTTGAGGGCATGATTAATGAATACTCTGTTCCTCCTTTTGTCTGAGATTTCGGGGACGAAATCCTTGTTAGGGGTTTATGATTTGTAACACCCCTGACCTGGGTTATGAACTAACCCTAGAAGTTTTGCCTAAATAGGTAATTATTATACTTGTGAACACTCCCTGGCATGAAATTAAGTTCCTCAGGAACATTTACTTTCGATTTCGCTCCTTTTTGTATAAAGATGTAGCATTGTGTTGTATGCAGGGACCTATGTGCAAATTACCCAGTTTAAGGGTTGAACTTGCAAATTTCACAAGATAAGATGTTCTTTTGATGTTAAGACATCATGAAGATGTCTATGATAAAGTTTGAGGGATTTCCCAAGCTTGAGCACCAAGGTGCAGCTGTGGAAGCAATCCCCATGCTCAGAAACCCTAATTTGGGGTAAAGTGCAATTTACCCAAATTGAGGGGTCCAACTTGTAATTTTCACCATCTAGAACATCTTCTATGACTCTTGTCATCATTTAGAGTAGAAATGATGAAGGAGATACATCATTCACTAATCAGATGAGAAAAATGATCTTTGTGATAGAAATCACCTAAAATGGGTACAAAACCCTTTCATGTATGTACCCTAGTTGAAGGTTGGATTCCTTTACCCTTAGATCTTGAGTTTTCTTGAGATTTGCATAAGATTAGATGGGCTTGGACGTGCCCTTGAACAAGGAGGGACCTAGATGTGAATTTTGAATTTGAAAGGTCCTTGTAGTAGAAAATAGGCTAAAGCTATAAAAGCTTTTTCCTTTGCAAATGAGCAAACGACCTTGCTCCTGTTTCATTCACTCCCTCTCATTCTCAAACCGACAAAGGAGAGCTCTGGAGCTCAGGAGGACGAACAAGGGAATGCAAGGTAGGTTTGGATCCTTCCTTTTTGCTCAATTCTTGGATGAAACTCGGATTTAAGGTCAAATTCATGGCTAGCTCACTTAGCTCCATCTTTCTAGCCATCTCTTCTCAACCTTCCTTGGAGGATTCACCTTGGCCGACCTGTGGAGCTTCTAGGACGCCATTAAAGGCTTGGAACTCGAAAGCTTGGAGCTCAAGGAGCAAGCTTTAGGCGGGTTTTATAACTCTAAACTTTATGCTTTGATTATACATCTTTTCTATGCATATAGTTGATAGATCTTCTTCTTCCCTATCTTCCCTTGCATCCTTGCAAGCAAAAACGTGAAGAACTGCTACTGTTCTTAAGGTGGAAGATAAGGGCGTTAATTCCTATGCTTATCCACAGATTTTCACTTTATCAAACGACCTCCACCTATTGCTCAAAACGGTTTCAAACCGTTTGGTGGGCAAACGGTTTCAGGGTCGTTTGAGGGCAAACGGTCTCAAGACCGTTTGGTCCCGTTGACCAAGCGAAGACCGTTTGGGAATCTTGTTCATAATTATGTAGGTTAATCACCCACAAAATTTGAGAGGTTAACTCCAAAGGAATCGTGAGATATGAGCAAATCAATTAGCAAAACGAATTGAATTAAATTCTGATTTGCAATCTGTTTAATTTGCCCTTTTTGGGCAAACGGTCTCAAGACCGTTTAAGATGGTTGACTAAACGTTGACCGTTTGGTATTACTGTTCATAATGATGTTAATTAACGACTCACCAAATTTTATGGATTAATTCCAAACGAGTCATGAGTTGAAGGATGATTAATAGGGCAAACCCTAATTGAAATTAGTGCTGAATCTCCAATGAGTTAAGTTGAGATTTTGGGTTGCTTAGCCCAAACGGTTTCAAGACCGTTTGGGAATCACCCAAACGGTCTCAAGACCGTTTGGGGGTCACCCCAAGACCGTTTGGAGGTCTGGGGTCAAGTATAGTTGATCAATTGAAGGCCCAAAGGCACCAAATCATATTGCAATTAAGTATTGATGTGATGATCAACTCAATAGATCAAACCTTGATGAATTTTCACTAAAGTCCAAAGGATGGA
The DNA here is from genome assembly GCA_963693085.1 of Alisma plantago-aquatica. Lineage (NCBI taxonomy): Eukaryota > Viridiplantae > Streptophyta > Magnoliopsida > Alismatales > Alismataceae > Alisma > Alisma plantago-aquatica. The sequence continues at coordinate 998,523,847 of OY856409.1, forward strand.
TGGGCAAACGGTCTCAAGACCGTTTGGAACTCATCCAAACGGTCTCAAGACCGTTTGGTGTCAACCCAAGACCGTTTGGAGGTCTAGGGTTAAGGTAATTGACCTATTGAGGGCCCAATTACAGTGGGTTAGTGAAACAATCAAATTGCTGTTTTCTAAGTATAGATCTTGTTGAGTTTTGGGTTGAAGGACCCAAACGGTCTCAAGACCGTTTGGGGATTCCACCAAACGGTCCCAAGACCGTTTGGGCACAACCCAAGACCGTTTGAAGGTCTAGGGTTGAGTTAATCTAATGGTTTGAGGGTCCAATTGTAGGAAATTGAGGCATTGTTGAAAATTGCTGATTTTGACCTAATTGGATTTCAACCTTAGTCAAAACGACTTGGATTTTGGTCAAACTTTGGGCAAACGGTCTCAAGACCGTTTGGATGATGTCCAAACGACCTCAAGACCGTTTGGGCCAAGTTTGAGCCCAATTGGAGGTCAATTGATAGGTTCAACCTTGAATTGATTCACACTGTTGAACATTGATGACCAATCAATTTGAAACCCTAATTGAGAACGATTGAACCCTAATTGGTTTGCAATTGAGGGTCAATTTGATGACTAAGTGGCTAAGACTAACCCTAATTGGCTCAATTTATAAGTGGTTAGCATAGCTTTAACCAATTGAGGGCTTCAACATATATATCCTTGAACTTTGGTGACCTTTGAACCCCTTTGGAGGTCCAAACGGTTTGAGCCCATTTGGACCAAACGGTCTCAAGACCGTTTGGGTCCAAACGGTCTCAAGACCGTTTGAGACCAAACGGTCTCAAGACCGTTTGGGGCCAAACGGTCTCAAGACCGTTTGGGGCCAAACGGTCTCAAGACCGTTTGGGCTCAAACGACCTCAAGACCGTTTGAGTTCAAACGACCTCAAGGTCGATTGGTCCAAACGACCTCAAACTGATTGAAGCTCTAAACGGTTTGGAAGTCAACCCTTCCAAACGGTCTTCACCTCCAAACGGTCTCAAGACCGTTTGGATCCAAACGGTCTCAAGACCGTTTGAGGGCCAAACGGTCTCAAGACCGTTTGGGTGGTTGAAACCGTTTGAAGGTTGAAACCGTTTGGAGATTTGTGATGGTTTGTACTTAACCATTTGATGATGTAATCAGTTCAATGGTGATTCAATCTAAACCTTAATGGTAACCTAGGTCATTAAGGGACTATGTGATTAATAAGTTAACCCATGATGGTGATCATGTGGCAAATTACCAAAATACCCTTGAGGGGTCTAAAAGGGTAAAACCTTGTTCTAAGCAAACCCTAATCACATGATGCTGATGTTTCGGCTTATGCTAGCCAATGGAAACTTATCTCAACCTGATCTAGAGTGGTGTTGTCACCATCTACTAGTGAGAGGAGAGAGGAAGTATTTCTAGAGAGAGGAAGTATCCTAGAGAGAGAAAGTACCCTTTTTAGGAGGAAACTCTAGTAAGATACTTCATATACATATGAATGTGCATGATTAGGGAATGACCCACCTATGTGAGGTCATGGAAACCCTAATTATGATATCTAATGGATCTTAATCCTAAGTAAGAGCCTTCATGATGATGTTTCTCTTACATGATGATGTAATGAGTACAATTCACCATGGAGTGAATAGTAAACCCTAAGTTTAGGGTGAAGACATGAAAAATGAATAGTAATCCCTAATTCAATTGAATAAAACCCTAGTTAATGACCAGTTGAGGGTTAACTAAGGGTCAAATCAGTTGAAGGTTGACCTATTTAACTCAATTGAAGTATGAGGGTAGGTCCAACTGATGAATGGTTCCATGAATTCAATGGTTGAAGGAACCAACATTGGAAACTCTAATTCATTTGGGTGCTTTATGTAAAGGAGGTCTAATGTGATTGAATATCTTGAGAATCAAGATGATAAATGATCCATCGACCCAGTGGTGAATAATAATGATAAACAAATAAGGTACAAAGGTTGGAACCCTAATAAGTATCTAAGGGACTAGTACCAATTAAGGAATGAATCCCTAATTGCTTACTGAACCAATGACCTGATGCACTATGTTAAGCTGAGTTGTATACTCTTGATTGAAGGGTTGATATGACCTAATCAATTTAAGATGATGTTAACATGAATTCATATTTGAATATAATTCATGTGGTGTTTAAGGGTATGATCCTTAGGAAGAGAGAGATCATGAAACCCTAGACATGTATATAAACCCCTATTGTCAGGACTTTTGGGTTTTTAACCCTAGTTGAGGGTGATTCCATGTGAATCCCTAGTTGAGGGAGATTCAATGTGAATCCCTAGTTGAGGGTGATTCCTTGTAAATCCCTAGTTGAGGGTGATTCCATGTGAATCCCTAGTTGAGGGTGATTCCTTGCAAATCCCTAGTTGAGGGTAACTTCATGTGAAACCATAATTGAGAATGCATCCTTAATTGTTGAATTGTTTGCTATTATCTGTTGAATGAACCATGCAGGTTGTTATGAGATGATAGGCATATCCAGGTAGGGAATGCCATGTCATACTAATGAGCTTTGCATATTGTTATAAGATAATGGGCATATCCAGGTATGGAATGCCATGATATATTCATTGAAAGCATGTCTTAAGCTTTATGAATAGTAACCCTTGTTGATGCACTGTGAGTGACATCTTTTGTAATTATGGGCTGTAAGAGCCATAAATGTTATCAAAGTCATGCTTGACAGATGACTTGAGATGAAATAACTGATGATTGTGAAAAGTTAGGCCTGCTACATTTTAAGTATTCTCATATATAGCTGTTTATTGTAAGATGATAAGAATACTGAATGTACCTAACTGATTAAGAGAATTAGTGAGAGGAATAGATGTAGATTCATGTAGTCCGTCATTCCTTCACTAAAAGAGAAATGGTGAGAGGAGTTGATGTAGATTCATGTAGTCCATCATTCCCCACCGCACAGTCGAAGAGGTGAGATGCATCCCTGCACTCCCTTAAAAACATAATCAACAGCGTAGTATATCTGTTAGAGTTATCTACGAGTTATTTGTTTGATGTTACTTTAAACAGCATAGAGGTTCTCATATTTTGATATTGATTGAACTCTGCTTATCATTAAAACTGCTAGTGAATATCTTGAAGGCTATTATTGCTTTAGTTATTCCCTGCTTTGTTTATAAAGCTTCTAGTGGAGAGTTATAACTCTCGCTGGGGCAATTACGTATAATTGTCTCACCCCGTAGACTTCTACTTTTTAGGTGGTCGTCGAAGACGGAGGGACAAGAACTCAGGTGACCAATCCCAGCAGCATCAGGGGTAGTAGTTATCTCAGGTGGAGATCCAACCTGCTTCATGATGTAGTATAGAGTTTGTCCTATGTGTCCTCTGTATTCTCAGGTCCTGGAGTGTTTTGAGTATGAACTCTTGAGAAGTTTTATATCATGTTGTATATAATCACTCAAGAAGTTTTTGTTAGTGATGTAAACAGTTAAATCCTTTTTATAGAAAAGGTTTGTGGTTTCAAGCTCTTGTCTCAAAAAGTTTTAATTTCTCGTGATTTTTGGTCTTCCGCTGTTTACCGAATGCTTCCGCACATGTTTAAATCGAGGTTAATTCGTGGTTTGGAGATCGGAGCCCACAGTAAGGTTTGCAATCACCAGACTTTGTTTCTTTTTCAACAGTTTGTGCAACAAAGTTATTGACCCTGATACTCTCGATAAATTGCAAAGAGAAGTGGTTGTTACCCTATGTCAGCTTGAGATGTATTTTCCTCCGTCGTTCTTTGATATCATGGTACATCTTGTTGTCCACTTGACTAGGGAAGTGAAAATGTTGGGACCCATTTTCTTGCATCAGATGTATCCCTTTGAACGATACATGAGCATTTTTAAAAGTGATGTTCGAAACCGTTATCGGCCTGAAGGGAGTATTATCGAGGGTTATGTGGCGAGAGAGGTTATGGATTTTTGCAATGACTTTCTCAGTGGTAATGACACTCCTGATAATGACAAGAATATTGACAAGCAATTTGGCAAAGGAATTTTGGGGTCACATGTGAAAGTAATCAGTCGTGAGCAGTTGGAACAAGGTCACTTGTATATTTTACACAACATGGATGAAGTGAACGTTTATACCGAGGAACATACCAATTTCATAAAGAGACAATATCCTCGATCCAATACAATGTGGCTTGCTAGAGAGCATAACAAGACATTTATTAAGTGGTTTGAAGATAAAGTCTTACATCAACTATCTTAAACACCAGATGATATTACTGAAACTATCAAATGCCTTGCCTTTAAACCAAAATTGACTGTTATGTCTTATGAAGGGTATGACATTAATGGATTCACATATTACACAAAGCGCCAAGATGATAAGAGTGTCATCCAAAACAGTGGGGTCACCCTTCAAGCATCGACTATGTTTTTTGCAAGTGCAAAGGATAAGAGTCCACATGAAGCTAAAATGTCATATTACGGTGTCATTGAAGACATATGAGAGTTTGACTACATAGATTTCAGAATTCCTCTCTTCAAATGTAATTGGGTTGATAACACCAAAGGAGTTATAGTGGATGAATTGGGTTTCACATTAGTGAACTTTGAAAAGATTGGTGAGAAGGGTGAACCATTCATATTGGCATCACAGGAGAAACAAGTATTTTATATCGATGATCCTGCAAATGATAAATGGTCGGTTGTTCTTCATGGTAAAAGACAGTTCATTGAAGATCCTATAGATGAAGAACAATACTATGATAAGTATGATGACTCCAGTCCATTCTCAGTTCGGTTGCCAACACCAGCAAATATTGAAGCTAATGATGACTTGTATGTGCGCGGAGATCACGATGAAGGATTGTTAATTGATAAAAAAATCGCAATATTAGAGACATGTTTATATTTTTTTATATGTTTTATTTTTCTGAATGTGAACTTTACAGTGTGAATGTGAACTTTACAATGTGAATTTTACAATGTGAATTACTTTATAATGTGAACTTTACAATGTGAATGTGAACTTTACAATGTGAGCTTTACAATTTGAATTACTTTACAATGTGAACTTTACAATGTGAATGCGAATTTTCAGATGGCTGAGCATTCTCCTGATGACCGTGCTGATGATTACCATGAGGGTGAGGACATCAATGCGTCGCCTCACAATGTAAGTTTTAAAAATATATCATATATTTATATCTATATGTCCATTTATAGTTATATCTTTTAAATGTGTTTATTTTGTCAAATTTTAGGTTGATGATGCACAAGTACCATCTGAAGCACTTGAGGCACTTAATCAGCAGCACCAAAAAGTTGACAAGAGAAGGGGCATCACTATGATGAGGAAGTTAATAGTGCAAAAGGGCAATGGATCCAAACTTGTTGTGGATTTTGATAATGCAGGAAATGCATCTGGTGTGAATCGCAATTTGTTTGTTTCATATCTTGGGTATGTTACTCGTAGCCATTGTGGTTGTAAGATAGATTCTTGGCATAAAGTTTCTAAGGATAAGAAAGACGTAATATGGAAGGATTTATGCATGAGTTATTATTAATTTGCAATTCTATTTTATAGATTACTAATTTTTGGATACTAGTTAATAGTAATTCTATTTTGCAGAGTATATTTGAATTGGATGAAAAGCTACATCGTAAATGCGTGATGTAACGCTGTGGGAGAGTCCTAAGGAACTATAGGACAAATCTCACCTGAGAATACATAAAAGAAGCTGACAAGAGGAAGAAGACAACCACTGAACAATGGAACTTCCTGGACAAAGAAGAATGGGACGTGTTTGTTGCTTCGAGACAAACTGATGAATTCAAGGTATTAGGCGTCAGTCCCAATCTCATTAATATATGTTGTATTCACCTATTCAAGATTAACATTTAGTGTTACTAACCAAATCATTAATGTGCATACTAACTAGGCCCTCAGTGAGGCACAAAAATCAAGGCGTGCACTGAATGTGCATGACCACACAATGGGTCCAAAGGGGTATGTAGGCATTCACCAAAGACTACAGTCTGAGGCTACTGCTCAGTCTGATGCTACTCAGGAGTCCTCTACTATAGGTAGCACACCTCTGCCTCGCCATGATGTCTGGATAGCTGGGAGGCAAAATAAGAAGGGAGAAATAAGGAAGCCCGCAACTGCTGAGGCGGCTGCAAAAATGGTAAAATACAACTCTTACAACAATCATTCGAATATTGATTATTTGTGGTGTTTACTTAATTACAAAAATTTTTTTGGCGATTAGAGGGAGCTACACGAGCTGAGGAAACAAGGCAAGTTCATCCCTGAGGGCACAAGGGATGAATTGACAATTGCTCTGGGTAACCCAGAGCATCCTGGACGTGTTAGGGCTGCAGGCGCTGGTGTGGGCATCAAAGCTTTTTTTGGGCCATCCCAGCGCAAACATGTCCCAAAAGTGGGACTTTCACAAGAAGAGGTAACATATTCTTTCTTTATAATGTTACTGTAAAAGAGAATTCAATAATCAGAAGCTAACGTTTCTTTTATCCATGTATAGGTAGATAAGCTAGTTGATAGGAAACTCGAAGAAGCACTGAAAAAGTGGCAGGCATCTCAGACTGCCACTCAACAGATAGTACCTATTATGGCATCCCGCTCTACTCCTACTGTAGAGGTTGGGAGTAATCATGTAGACCCACCACCTAGCACATCCGCTGTAAGTATTTTTATGACATAGTAACTAGTTTTTTAATTCAATATGATATGTTTTCAAGATGATATGTATATATGAAATTGTAGTCGTTTCAAAAAAAGATGATATGTATATATGTATATAACATTCTTTACACAAAAATTTGTAGGGGTTGAAGCCATGCCGTCTAAAAAGTAAAGAATATATCGTTGCAAAGGCGTCGGCTTACCCATCCCTACCAGGGGAAATGTTTCACGGGTCTCCATTACCAGCTGGTTGGATTTGTGTGATCCCAATACATATATTCTCCAAGTGGATGGATCTTCCATTGCCATATGCCCACCTAGATTGTGAAACGCTTGGTGAGGCAGAAGGCGGAGTGATATTGTGGCTAAAAACGAATGTCCTCTTTACTGAAACTGTATGGTAAATTTATGTTACGTTAAATTGTTAGTGTGTGTGTATGATGTCAGTTGATCTGAAATTATATATATATATATATATATATATATATATATATATATATATATATATATATATATATATATATATATATATATATATATACAGGTTAAAAAGAAGACACCCACAACATCTAGGCCTCCACTTCCACCTCCTACATTACCCAGTTGGGTTCCACAGGACCTACCTGTCCCGTTAGGTCCTAACTGTAGGGGTATGGCAATATGGCTAGGCGAACATGATATAAATTGCCCTATAACTATTTCTATAGATTCAGATGTTGCAGGTCAATCATACAAAAGCAAACTATTTATACAAGATATTTTGGAGTTGTTTCGATATGATTGGCTAAATACATCTGTGATAGAGCTATGGATAAGGTGAGATCTTCTTTATACATCCATATACCTTGTGTAGGATCTGGTGATCTGGTTTCTTATTTATTAATGCATGCGTAATTAATACATATTTTGTAGCTACTTAGACAAGATATGTGCAGATTTTGCATTCGAACATGTAGGATTTTTGATTCCATCTTTGATTAGTCTAGTAGCTAAAGACCCTCCGTCAGTTCAACAATACTGCTGTGAGGCTTTTACAAATTTTTCTCAAAATCAGAAAACGGTGATAATAGCTCCATTCAATGTAGAGTAAGTTTACTTTGCTTATTATAATTTGGACTTAAGAAAATTACATTTTTATTGTGGATTTTGAGTTATTAATTTTTAATTTTTTTACATCGAGTGGTATGCATTGGGAGTTACTAGTTATTGTCCCCGAGACGTTCACTGTCTATTATCTAGATCCTAAGGGGAGTAAATTGAATTCAAAATATGGACACATAATGAAAATGGCATTATTCCGGTGAGAAATATTTCATTTTCATATCCGTTAACATATGTTATTACATTACTATTTAATTATGCAATATACTGTGTTACATTAACATGTAGGGGTTTAGATGAGTTCAAAAAGGCTGGAGGAAAGGTCCCCACGAAAAAGAACCAACCAATAATTTGGAAGAACATGAAAGTAAGTTCCCGACTGCAATATATGTATATATTATTTATGTGAACAATGCTTAATTAGTTGTATTTTTTAATATTTTATATGTTTGAATTTATAGTGTGCTACACAAGACAACGGATGGGCATGTACATACTATGTGATGCGATTTATGCACATGATTATCAAATATGCCGCATTGGACATTGATACTATTCCTGAGGTATTATATAGTCTCATTAGATAATATGAAATATATCAATCTTATTTATAGCTCATTAATTATATATATGCATCATTCTCTTTACATGTGTTTAAAACTGACCACACTACAGGAAATGCCTTACCAGATGTAGATGCTCCCTATACGACGGGAGAATTAAATGAAGTAAGAGAAGAATGGGCAACAATCATACAAGTAGTGGGGGTTTTAACATATAATTGGGATGTTGATAGCGAATAATGACTAAAGAATGATATTTTGTAAATGAATTTCTGAATTATAATATATGTGTGAATGTTTCTACATGTCTGGATGTTTCTATATGTGTCTGAGTGAAAATGAATAAAACTGTTGCTTGCTATATGAATATTTCTACATGTGTGAATGTGAAAACGAATGGAACTACAGATTGCTAGCTACATGAATGTTTCTAAATGTGTGAAAATCAAATGGAACTGTAGGTTGCATTGCTAAATGTGTGAATATTTTTGTTGTTAATTTTGCAGGTTTGTGGCCTGTTGTTGGTTGATATCAATGGATGTTGTAAAACCTACAGTTCATAACTGAACTGTAGGTTTCTCATCCTACGACCAGCCATACAACAGGTCTGCAGACTGACAGAAAAAAAACAAAAAATAGGCGTCGGTTATTTGTATAAAACCGACGCCACATAGTTACAGTGTCGGGTTCCTACTCGTAACCGACGTCTATTTCCTTAACACCATGGCCGTGGCAGCGGACCAGACACCACGGCCGTGCTGGGAGTGATATGGCATCGGTTACAGTGTCGGTTTCTACTCGTAACCGACGTCTATTTCCTTATCACCACGGCCGTGCTGGCCAACACGGCCGTGGCAGCAGACCAGACACCACAGCCGTGCTGGCCAGCACGGCCGTGTTGGGAGTGATATGATGTCGGTTTCTTATCTAATAATTGACGCTGATGGTGTCCAAGATGGTGCCCTTTCTGTGGCGTGAAGGTATATGGCGTCAGTTTCTTATCTAATAACTGACGCCTATAGTGCCCAAGATGGCGCCCTTTCTATGGCGCGAAGGTATATGGCGTCAGTTTGTTATCTAATAACTGACGTCTATAGTCCCCTGCTGGCACGTTTTCAGTGGCGCGTGAAGGGTTTTGGCGTCAGTTTTTGAACCGACGTGTAACGGCTGGGATTTTAGCGTCGCCCACATAGGTGTCGCTTAGAAACCGACACTAAAGGCCTTAAATAACCGACACTAAAGGTTGGTTATGTACTAGTGGTCTCAACGGGAAGCTACTTCAAGGAGGAAGGCTACTTCAAGGGGGAGCTTGAAGTTACTTCAAGTGAAGGCTGCTTCAAAGGGTGAGGAAAGTATTTATAATTTTGTGTAACATCCTAAAAAGGTAATAAAATTCAAGTACTTTCAAATCCCAATTGGAAATAATTAGGTAGTGGACTGACTCCCTTAGTTTTTGCTAAGGGTAGAACCACTCTAAACACCTTGCCTCTTTCTCTTTATCTCAATTGTGGTTGCTTGAGTTGAATTATTGTTAAAATAATTATAAAACCCTATTCACCCCCCTCTAGTGGTTTTCCAAAATATGTTGAGGAGAGGGTTTGCAAGGATGGTGGTGGCAGAGGTGAAGTGAGTCCAAAGTTGTCTGCATAGGTGACATTTGAAGAGTGTTGGTTGGATTCCTCATTGTTGTGGCAAAGAGTACATCTGGATGGTCCCTAAAAGACTTATTGGTATGTATGCCCATAGAGCCAATCATATGATGATTGGATTGGCATATGTTCTGATTGATTTGATAAATATCAAAGGCAAGCTTCCAATTTATTCTAGCTCAATCGATTATGAGATAAATAATGGAGCATAATGAATGTCTAAAGAATGACAATACTCAATGATTATGTCTTCAGGTTGAGGACCTGAACAATGAGATTATACAGATGCTAAGAGTATGCACATTCTTACTATGTCCCTAATCGGTTGTCATTGTGGAAGGTTGATAGACAACAACAACACATAAAGAATAGAGTGTGCATTGGTTGATGACAATGTCTCATTAGTCATGATATATGATATCAAACCAAGGACATAAATACATGTTAGAGAACAGTGTATCAGACAGACCCACCATGGGAGTGACACATAGAACCATGACATGGTAGTCAGAACCATCTCTCATAGTGATGGTGATGATTATGATTCTTAGACCTGAAAACACTGCACTCATCGAATGTGATTGGGTACACTTTGACATCATCAAACACAGTCCTAAAACGTGGGTTGTTATAAAGGTGATGATTGGGTGGCTTTGACGCATGAGATAGACTGTGAGTGATAGATATGGGATTTGTCCCTCCTAAGGGAGTATGATGTACAAACCACTTGATAAGCGAGACTGAGAAAGGCATGCACATGTGAATCAATATATGATATTGATGTCACACATATCTCACATAGTATGCTCTAGTTCAAGAAACATGAATGAACATTGAAAAGATGACAACTCCATGCCTTGAGTTTATTTAGGATATCAGAGACAAATGAATTATACATTCACTGGAACACCAATCATAGACTGTAGGTTTGAAAGTTGTTCTCTAACTTTTCTTTTCACTTGGGTAGCATTGATGTGCGACTAGGTACCACTCTTTGCTTGTGATGCCATAAGCTAGTTATGGACATTTACTGCCAATGTGAAATGGGACCTATAGGGTCACACACAAAGGATTAACTTGGAAGAGGAGTTTATCCATGAATGATGTTTGGATTGATTACTAAAGTGTTTGGGTACTGAATCAAACATTCAATCAAGAGACTTGACTCAGAATCATCAAGTTCAAGCGTTGAAACAACTGATTAGAGTGTTAGATTGATTGATAACTGAATTGACTGTGTTCTGCACAATCTGGACCACCAACCGACCAGTTCACTGGGTGAAACGATCGGCTCATGGTCAGTGAGATGACCAGTTCACTTTGGTGAACCGATAAGCTCAATTGGACCAAATGAGCAGTGTTGAGTTGTCCCGGTTTGTGAGAAAAGTTTTTCGTTTCACTTGTTCAATTTGATTGGGACAAGAATTAATCTTTGCCTTAATTAGAAACTAATAAGGAAAATCAATTACAGACATGTATGGGAAGTGAAATGACTAATTCACTAGGTGAATTGATCGACTCACCTCCCAAACGATCGGTTCACTGGGTGAACTGATCAACTCACCTTGCCAAATGACCGGTTTAGTTATGAAACAATCGGTTCGTCTACCGCAGTTCAAATTGTTCATGTGAATTCCAGACCTTTCTACTCTTGCACAGACTGGGAACCCTGACCCTACCCTCTACTATAAATAGAGGGTACAGTGGGCTTCTTCGGACACAACTCATAACATCAGTTGCTCTACAAAGTTGTTGTCCTCTCTGGTTGTGGTAATCAAGAGAGCCCAAGCAAGTTCTACCTATTTAGGGAGGAACAATAAGGAAAAGACAACTGTAGAAAAGCAACTGGTTCTGGGATAGCGTGTCAGTGACTAGTACGCCGACATAAGGGGACAAATCCTTCTAGTCCATTCTTCAGGACGACTAGAGTTCCCAGTTGTCCGTGTGGACTATCTATAGAGGTGGGAGACTTCTTCCGCTCATGAGGATGATAGTCAACCGCAGTCCAGGTCAAGACCTGGAGCTGCACAAACGTCGTTGAAGATAGGTGGTTGAAGATCGCACTTGTTGCGAGGTATAGTCAATGAGCAAGCTTCATGACCAGGTATAACTCGCTAAAACCATCCTTCCCATTACATAGATGTTGATGCGATCTACTGGTTATGGTTTATGGTCAAGCAAATTTTTGTTTCCGCTACCTACTCTGACCACATAAAACCCAACAAGACTTAGTCCTCATTGTGATATCGATCGGAGTTTTGTCATAGAAGATCATCCATAGTAGGATGTGAATCCTAGAAAGCCATTGTGTCTTCCAGATGACATTATAGTCCCTGATGTGTCCTCTAAAAGAGAAGAATTTATAAGCATGTTTGGTACAGTAGTGCTTGCCCCAAGACCATGTGATATGGTTGGATGTGTTATTTTCTAGCTGGTTCAAAATATTCTGGTAAGAGTGTTGATCCATCTAGAGCCCAACAAGAATGTATTGAAGAAGTTGTTTCTATGTGAGCCTAATTTGCATAGAGCCTGACGGTTGTTGTATTTGATGATAGAGTCAGGGATGGTAGATGAAGGTAGATGGAGGTTCATGAGTCTGTGTCCATGCCACCATGGATCACTCCAAAATTTGGTGTTGGTCCAATAGTGCGATGGGATCTGAATAGTACAAGTTATGATGTGAAGAGTATAGGCTAAGTGTTTCCATAGAGAGGATGCTCTTCGAGAGGCTTTAAAGGACCATGGTGGATGCTTTTTGGGATATTTGTCCATGAATATGCTCGTCCATAGTTTATCCTCTCTTTTACAGATGGAAGCAATGATCTTGTGAATAAGACATCAGCTTTAGAGTTTGATGTTTATGATCCCCCATCCACATGTTGGTAAGGTATTCTTGTAGAGACAATCATATGATGATTGACAAGGCATAATTACCTAAAGGATTTGATTAATAATAATAACATATGTAAAGGCAAGCTTCCAATCATCTATTTCACTTAGTTATGAGATAATGAGGATACATAGTGAATGTCTAGAGAATTATATTACTCAATGACATATGTTGTCAAGTTACTAACCTTGTGGATGAGATCATACATATGTTAAGAGTACATATACATATTCTCATTATATCCCTGATCGGTTGTTATTGTGGAAGGTTGATACACAACAATAACACATAATATTTGGGTGTGAGTTGGTTGATGACTAAATCTCATTAGTAATGATATGAAAATATCAAACCAAGCACACAGATACATGTTAGGGAACAATGTATCAGACAGACCCACCTTGAGAGTGACACATGGTTGTGGTGGTCACAATCATCTCTCATAGTGAAGGTGGTGAGTGTGATTCTTAGACCTAAAATTACTACACTCATCACATATTGTTGGGTATGCTTTGACATCATCAAACACAATCCTGAAATATGGGTTGTTATAACAGTGATGATTGGGTGACTTTGACATATGGGGATAGAATGTGAGTGATAAATATGGGATTTGTCCCTCCTACTGGAGTATGATATCTTGGCCACTTGATAAGCAAGATTGAGAAATGCATGCACATACACATGTGAATCAATATATGATATTGAGGTCACATTATCTCAGATAGTCTACTCTTGGTTCAAGAAAAATGGATTGAACATTGAGAGGATGACCAACCATGCCTCAAGCTCATCTTGGATATCAGAGGAAAGGAATTATACAATCACTGCAACACCTTACACAAATTGTAGGTTGAAGTTGTTCTCTAACTTTCCATTTCGCTTGGGTAGCACTGATGTGCGACTAGGCACCACTCTTTACTTGTGATTTCATAAGCTAGTTATGGACATTCACTTCCAACGTGACATGGGACCTATAGGTCACATACATAGGAACTCATCTAGAAGAGGAGTTTGATCTTAAACAACAATTGGATTGATTACTAAAGTGTTTATGTATTTAATTCACACAAGTGTTGCTCAATTGGATGACCAGGTCTATCAAACGACCATCTCACTCGGTGAGATGACCATTTGGACAGCCAGACAAGTGTCTCAAGTAGTTGAGATGGCTGTTTGGTTGTCAAGCTGATCAGAGTGCAAATTGGCTTAGTTCTACCCTTGAACCGACTGACTCATCTCAACTCACCCCACGACTGTATGGGTGAGTGAGACGGGCATCTCGCTTGAGTGAGATGACCTAGTTGGGGCCGAACAGATTTTGGGAGTTTCTCGAATATTTTCAATTGCATATACTTGGAAAACAAGTAAAATTAATATGTATATTAATTGGAATCGAAATTGCCAAACTCGTATGCGATTGGGAAACTGCCAAAAAACCATTTGGCAGTGTGAGACGACCATCTTACACACCATACGACTGTCTGGGTGTACAAAACGGCCGTTTTGGATGTTGTAGGTTGTGAATATTCAAGATCTTCTGGTGCTTTCCACTCCCGCACATTAATCCCATACCAGATAGCGATTGGGAACCCTGACCCTGGCCTCTACTATAAATAGAGGGGTACTGGGGGCTTCCCAGAGCACAACTACAACACTGAGAATCAGTTCCTCTGACAACTATTGTCCTCTCTAGTTGTGGAAACCAAGAGAGCCCAGAAAAGTCCTACCCGACAGAGAGGGATAGATAAAGGGAGAGAACAACTGATAGTTGTCATTATGAGAGAGAAGATTGATGATTATTACACCAATGGGAGGAACAACTCCTTACTATCTGTTCTTGGTGAACAATAGGAGTTCAAGTTGGTCCGTGTGGACTAATCTAGAGGTAGAAGTCCATTGGCTACTACTAGGAGGACTGCAACCTGCAGTCTGTGGTACGACCACAGGAGCGCTGCAGAAGTTGTCTTGTTCGTTGTTCGTGATGAAGACCAGGAGCTGCACATCCGTCGTCCATGAGCAACTTGTCAGTAGTTGCAAAGAAGTGAGTTTTGTCACTGGACTTGGTCCAGGATCAGGTTTAACTCGCTAAAACCATCCTTCTTATTTCATAGTAGTTGACACAATCTTGCTGTTATGGGAATACAAAGAATTTTTTTTGTTTCCGCTGCTATACTCGGTGCCCATATTTTCTAACAGTGGTATCAGAGCCACGTCAATTTACTATGTTTTAGGATAATCGATATGATCAGATTTTTGATTTTATCATCTATTGCATATGAAGAGAATATTTAAACTGCTATCATATGTGTACCGGATCAAAAACCACATAATCCCAAACTAATATATATATATATATATATATATATATATATATATATATATATATATATATATATATATATATATATATATAAAAGATATGATATATATGCAATTTACATGTGTCGCCTTAAAAACAGTTTTGATGGTGGATGTGTAGCGTGGTTATGGCCTAAACCCTAAATTTGTGTGTGGTTGGATGGTTTGGTTATTATCTATCTCAGTATGCGTATCGATCCTCTACCTCCTTCTTCCCAATGTAAAGTTAATGCTTTCCTACCTTTTCTCCCCTCGAAGGTGACACAAGGTTTCTCTTATTCAATGTAATAAAGTAGCAATAGGATAGTTTTTTTTCTTGCAATGACGTTGAAGATGTTCATCACACTTAAGACGACTAGTTCTTGAGACGAGCTGACCATTTAGAGGACCACGTAGGACAGAACAATGGAACCAGATGACCTCTTGGTGGGCCCAACCGACCGTTTGGAAGGAGTCCAAACATTAGTTGGATAGGAGGTTAGACGATCATACCTGGAGGCCCAACCGACCGTTTGGAATGAGTCCAAACGTCAGTTGGACTGGAGGACCGACTGACCGGTCAAGAGGTGAGACGACCAGTTCAAAGGTTGAACTGATCTACCAAGATTGGCAGGCACAAATCTACATCAACCACAGGTTCATACATATGATGTGATGATTGACCTATGTGGTAGTAATTCCTTGTGGCTCCTAGGAATAACAAGTAGACACGACCATAATCATCACCTTTTATTTTATATTGCATGTTTACGTTGTGGGATATATCATGTATATGATACATACTATATATGTGGTGATTGAATACAATGTATGTATATATATGATATATATAAAACCCTCAATCAAACATATCGAGTCTAAGATGTTTTCCAATAGCAATACACATAAAAATCTTGATCGACCAAGCATAGATTTGCACAAAGCATGGTGCAACGTCTATCCCGTGAAAGTGTGATGGTAGATATGTCAATTTGCACAAAGCATGATGTGTATATATCACATTGGCTATTGGTTTAGGTTTAACTGATGACTTGGAGAGCCCAAGCCCAGAGGCATGCAGATGATCATGGCAAGAAGTTGTGCATATCATCTATCCAAGAGTTGAATGTGATGCAATTGGCATGACGACCTACCTAAATAATCAAGTTGTGGGCAATAGGCAAAAGCTGACGCATAATTTGACAAAATATGGATCTTGGCTCATTAGATAATTGTTTGGTGCAATTTTCCAAATTGATACTTGACGGTTATCAATTTGAAAAAATAATGAGAACAATAATTGATTAAAGACCTAATTATTATCACCCAAATTTTAATCAAATCAAATAAAATAAAATCAAAATGAGTTTTAAACAAAATTGCAATTTTTTGTAGAACTAAATGGAAACAATAAACAATCACTTTTCTCTTTGATCGGTCCTGGAGAAGGAAAAACTTACTGGGAACAACTTCCACGACTGGTTTAGAACACTGAGAATTGTTCTCACATAGGAGCGCAAGCTCTATGTCCTGGAGACGCCAGAACTAGAGGAACCAACTCAAAATGATCCAAGGGCTGACAAGGATGCTTATAAGAAGCATACTGAAGATGTTGATGTCAAGTGTCTGATGTTATGCTACATGAACCATGAGCTGCAAAGGCAGCACACATGGGGGTGATTGAGATGGTTGCACATCTCAAGAACATGTACCAAGATCAAGAAAGACAGTAGAGATATGATGTCTCCAAGGCACTATTCAAGTACATCATGACAGAAGGAGATCCCATAGGTCCTCATGTACTCAAGCTCATTGGGTATGTGGACAACCTAGCTAGAATGGGATTCCCCTTGGGTCAAGAGTTGGCCACTGAAGTGATTCTACAGTCTCTGCCAGAGTCATATAGCTAGTTTGTCATGAATTACAACATGAACGACTTTGACAAGCCATTGAAAAAGTTCTTGGGTATGTTGAGAACAGCTGAGACACAAATGAAGAAAGACAAGCCCAAGTCTGTGATGATGATCAACAAGACAAAGGAGAAGTCTAAAGGCAAAGGAAAAGCTAATAAGAGTTCTAAAACTAGCCAGAAGCCCAAGTCTTCAGATCTCAAGGAAAAAGGCGGAGTAAAGAAATAAAGAGGCGATTGTCACCATTGTCACCAGCCTAGACATTGAAAGAGAAATTTCCCACTCTGATTAGAGGAACTAAAGAAGAAGAAGGATGGCACTGAGGCCTCCACTTCAGGTATAAATAACATAAGATAAATTTGGTTACTTCTTCATTTTGGTTTATGATACCAAATATACATCTGACATACTGTTGTGAAGGATCTGATCAGAAGTAAAGGCCTTAATCGATGGAAAAATATGGACAAGACAAAGCAAGTGTTGTGGAAGACATAGTCTTAAATTTATCTTAGCCCAAAGGGAATGTTATATAGTTATTAGAACTGCTATTTCAATATGCCATTATAATAGAAACATTTTCTTTATGCATCTTGTATGGACAAGGACGATTATCAATAAAGAATCATTAGTGCTTCTATTTCAAAGATATGATCTTGCATGGCATTGGCCCTAAAACATTTTATGATATTTATGCAAACTGATCCAAATATGAATGTTTATAATATTGATACCAAAGGATTATACTTGATAACTCAAGACCATCACTAACATTAGTCATCTTGTACGAATATGAGAAGTTCATGCCTAGAATACATATCGATGCTGATCTAGATTCCCTTGGTTATTGAACCTAAGGAAACATGCAAATCTTATATACACACAAATATGACATCCCTCACTAAATGTAGTGGGATAATAAGTCTTGCATTAGACCTCATACATGTGATGCATGAAGATCTTATGGAATGAATGCTATAGATAATTAACTAATACTTCATTTCATTTATTGGTAATATGATGATATATACCAAATGAAATGAAAGCATTAATCTCTTGAAAATGTTCAAGGAGATTGTAAATGAAGTGTGATATTGATGAAAGTATTAAGATACTTCGATATGATCAAATGTTGAATACTTTTACATCAATATCTTGAGAACCTTCTGGAAAAAACTATGATAATTATCACAAGTCAAATCAACCTAAGCATGATGATGTGTCAGAATGAAGGAATTATACCATGACAAGTCATGGTATAATTGTCAATTAATCTAATCTTCTTACATCCTCATAAATATATACCTAGCACTAAATAATGTACCATCTGAATGGTTTATGAGACATCATATATGATATGATTTGTGAGTGTCCCAATATGTCTAAGGGATTGAAAAATACCTTGAGAAAGTAGTTTCTTGAGAAAGTTTATCCAAAGTCGTAACTGTTGAGTATTACTATTAGTCCCAATCCAATAAAAATGGTTTTGTTAATAGGATAATTGAATTCCTAAAGAATCTGTGGGAATATAAGTAGAACTCAAAGTATTTGATGTCAACAACAAGGATACAATGAGAACAATGAGAATCACAAGTTTTTGTGGAATCTCAAGTTCATCATATAACACATAACAAAATATTTCTAGTAGAAAATGTCTCAGATTGGAGGATTGTGAATCCAACAATTCAGACAGGTTGGTCATACATGATGAGAAAACCAGTCAACTAGAAGCTATTTCTGAGTAATATGGAAACCACATAAGCTAATAAGATAGGAACTTGATAGTGTCACCTAAAGGGGTAACACCTAAAGGGTGCAATAGGATCTTATGATCAAGACCTACATGGATAATGTAAAAGGACAGATTGGTTGAATAAATCAAGTTCAAGTTGTTGGATATGATAGAAATCATTTACCAATAGTCATGCTTGTTATTGTAGTTATAATAGACTATGAAATTTATCATATGAAGATAGAAACCAAATTCCAAAAGGGAATACATCATAGGATGTGTACGTGACACAACCTAAAAGGTTTCATAACTTCATGAATGCAAATTAAGTATATAACATATAATGTTTTATTTGGGATTGAAACAAGAACCTCAGAGATGGGATCTTATGACTTGATAAGACAACCATAGAGTTTGACTTGAATCAAGGCAAAAGATGAAATCTGTGTTTACATAAGATTTAGTGGGAGCATATATGAATATTCCACATGAGATGAGGAATAACATCTCAATATTGTGAATATTGAGAATTGGCATGAAAAAATCCTTCAACAATGAAGGATAAGGTGAAATGTCTTATGAGATAAGAACCAAGACCTATATGGATAGTTCTTGAATATTTCATAATGGATGTTTGAGTACATATAATAGAAATGTTTTGAAAGAGTTCAACATGGAAAGATTCAATGAGAGAGAATTCATATTAGTCTCTCATGAACCCCATATTCTGATTCTTGTGAAGAATGGAAATATCATGAATTAGATTCCATGGCTAGCCCAACAATGGATCTATCATGAATGCTATAAGTGTACTTATCCCATATAATATTGTATGTATTGGACATGACAAGGTGATATAAAATCCAATAAGGGTTATTGGGAAGTCATTAAAGATTTCCATTAATACTTGAGAAGTAATTAAATAAATTGCTAGTCAATGAGGATAGCAATAAGAGGCAGAGTAGGATCTAAAGGGTTACATCGATGCAAGCTTTCATAATGAAAAAAAGATCAAAAATTAAAATATGTTTGATCTAAAAGAATAAGTGTTGATTAGTTGGAAATGTTTTAAACTAATAACCATTAATTCTATTCTATAATAGAAGCCGAGTATACTTGTGTTGTGAACACAAAGTGAGACTATATGGATCTAAAGGTTCATGTGATGATCTTATAGATGTTCCAACCATTGATGATGTAGTAGAAATACTGTGACAATAATGAAGCTAATTGTTAGGTAAGGAATATCAGATACCATATTATGGCAATTCCGTCTAATATGAGAAATCGTACAACGAAGAGAATAGGAACATGCAATATGCTGACTATAAGCAAAGTGTTTCTAACCTACTGAATAGGCACTAGCACAACAAAAACATGTTGGACATGCTTAGATCACTAAGGATGAGATCAGTTGGTGATTGGATCTAAGTGCAAATGGGAGTCTGTTGGTAAGGTATGTCCGTAGAGCCAATCATATGATGATTTCCATGGCATATTTATGTAAAAGGATTTGATTAATAATAATAAAATATGTAAAGGCAAGCTTCAGATTCATCAGTTTCACTCAGTTATGAGATAATGAGGATATAGAGTGAATCTCTAGAGAATTATATTACTCAATGACATATGTTGTCAAGTTACTAACCTTGTAGATGAGATCAACATATGTTAAGAGTACATATACATATTCTCATTATGTCCTTGATCGATTGTTATTGTGGGAGGTTGATAGATAACACTAACACATAAGATCAGAGTGTGAGTTGGTGGATGACTAAATCTCATTAGTCATGATATGGAAACTTTAAAGTAAGCACACAAATACATGTTAGGGAACAATGTATCAGACAGACACACCTTGAGAGTGACACATGGTTGTGGTGGTGACTGTCATCTCTCATAGTGAAGGTGGTGATTGTGATTCTTAGAATTGAAACCAGTGCACTCGTCACATATCGTTGGGTATGCTTTGACATCATCACACACAGTCCTAAAACATGGGTTTTTATAACAATGATGATTGGGTGACTTTGACACATGGGGATAGACTGATAGATATGTGATTTGTCCATCCTACTGGGAGTATGATATCCTAGCCACTTGATAAGCGAGACTGAGAAATGCATGCACATGCACATGGTAATTAATATATGATATTGAGGTCACATTATCTCAGAAAATGCTCTTGGTTTAAGAAACATGGATTGAACATTAAGAGGATGACCAACCATGCCTCGATTTCATCCTAAATTTCAGAGACAAAGGAATTATACAATCACTGCAACACCTTACATAGATTGTAGGTTGAAATTGTTCTCCAACTTTCCATTTCACTTGGGTAGCACTGATGTGCGTCTGGGCACCACTCTTTGCTTGTGATGTCCTAACCTAGTTATGCTTATTCACAACCTATGTAACATGGGACCTATAGGGTCACACACATAGGAACTCATCTAGAAGAGGAGTGTGATCTTGAACAACAATTGAATTGATTACTAAAGTGTTTAGGTATTCAATTCACCCAATTATTGATCGATTGGTTGACCCGGTCTGCCAAACGACCATCTCACAGGGTGAGATGGCTGTTTGGGAATCCAGACGGGCATCTCAAGTAGTTGAGATGGCCATTTGGGTTGTTAAGATCTTTGAAGTGCAAATTGGCTTAGTTCTACCCTTGAACCGACTGGTTTAATATTATTGAACTGACCGACTCATCTCAACTCACCACATGATCATTTGGGTGAGTGAGATGGGCGTCTTACTTGGGTGAGACAGCCCGGTTGGAGTCAAATAAAGGTTCGAGATGCATCATGAATATTTTTGATTGCATATTCTTGGAAAACAAGTAAAATTTATATGTATATTAATTGGAATCGAAATTGCCAAATTCACGTGCGATTGGGAAATCATTAAACAATTGTTTGGCAGTGCGAGACGACTGTCTCGCACACCAGATGACTTTCTGGGTGTGCAAAATGGTCGTTTTAGCTGTTGCAAGTTGCAAAAGTTCAAGATCTTCCAGTCCTTTCCACTCTCACACATTAATCTCGTACTAGATAGCAACTAGGAGCCCTGATCCATGCCTCTACTATAAAAAGAGGGGTATTAGGGGCTTTACAGAGTACAACTACAACACAGACAACTGAGAATTAGTTCTTATGACAACTGTTGTCCTCTCTGGTTGCGTTAACCAAGAGAGCCCATGCAAGTCATACCCGACATGGAGGGATAGACAAAGGGAGAGAACAACTAAAATTGTCATTGTGGGAGAGTAGGTTCGTGACTAGTACACCAACAGGAGGGACAACTCCTTCCTGTCCGTTCTTAGTGAATGACAAGAGTTCTAGTTGGTCCATGTGGACTACTCTAAAGGCATGAGTCCATTGGCTACTGCTAGGAGGACAACTGCAGCATGCAGTCCATGGCCCGACCACAGGAGTGCTGCATAAGCTGTCTTATTCGTTGTTTGCGGTGAAGACCAGGAGCTGCACAACTTCCATCCAAGAGAAACTTGTCATCAATTGCAAAGAAGTGAGTTTTGTCATTGGACTTGGTCTAGGACCATGTATAACTCTCCAAAACTAGCCTTCCTATTTTATAGTAGTTGACACAATCTTGGTGTTATGGGAATATAGATAGATATTTTTTTTTAATTTCTGCTGCTATACCTGTGCCTGTATTTCCCAACTCCACCGTCCTCCTTGACACTACAGATAGTGTCCCAATTCATTATATGAAGTTTCTTTCCATGGTGTTCCCAAAGAAATTTGTGTTATATTTTGTCGATCACATTGAGGACCATGGATGGTAGGGGAATGCAAGAAAGATGGTATATGATATTGGGTATGAGTGCTGAATTCAGTAGTGAGAGTCTGTCGACAATGGATAGAAAATTGTTTTTCTAGGAGTTGTCACAGAGTTCATATTTATGAATGTGTTCTAGGTAGAGCATGGGGGCGTGATTGGGAGAGAGGTAGCCCAATATATGTGAATGGGAAAGATTCATGTTTGCAGCCCAACATGGCAATCATATTGTTCATGTCTGATGCATCAACCAAGGATCCTACTATGGTTGATTTGGTAAAGTTAATTTTGAGCTCGGAGAGTTTGGAGAAGATGGTCATGATCCTAACAAGGTTGACCACCTCATAGTCTTCAGGTTTGATAAAAATGATGGTATCATTAACATATTGAATGACATTATGGGTACACCCCCTAGGCTTGCTGAGGGTGTTACTTGTGGTGGCATTATGGATGAGAGAGTTGAGAACATAAGTGACAATATTTGGCAAGTAGGGGGATAAAGGGTCCCCTTGCCACAGTCCATTGGTGCTTCTAAAGAAACCAAAAGAAGTGCCATTGATAAGGGTAGAGAAAGTGCAAGTACTCATATATGAGTTAATCCATGAGCACCATTGGTTTGGGAAGTGTAGACCATGCAAACACCGTATGAGGAAGTCCTAGTTGACATTATCAAAAGCTTTTTCAAAGTCAAGTTTAAGTGAGGACCAGTTCATTGAGAGATCTGCAAATGTGTAGGGTTTCTTGAACAATGATGCTTGCATCTCGTATATTCCTGTGGGGAAGAAAGGCACACTATCACTAGTCAATAACTTCTTGTAGGAGAGGTTTCATGTGACCACTAAGGAGATTAGCAATGATTTTTTAGGGTGAGTTGATGAGGCTGATAGGTTGATAATCTCTTATGGAGGTAGGGTTCTCAATTTTGGGAACGAGAGCAATGCAAGTGTGGTTAATGTTCTTAGTGAGGAAAGCAATGTTATGATGTTGGTGAATCTAGTAAAAGAGTGTCTCAAAATAATTTTTGATGATATTCCATGCTGCTCGATAAAAGGACATGACAAAGCCATCCAGGCTAGGCAATTTAATTAAGCCAAGGCTCTTCATAGTGTCAAAAATTTTAGAATCAGTGAAGGGATTCAAGAGGTTATTAATGGGTGGAATTTTACTAAGGAAGATCATGTTCTAATTGAGATCCATTATGTTATTAAGGGTGTGCCTGCTATTGTAAAGAGCTTTATAAAAGTTGACAATGTGTGAGGTTAAGATCCATATAGGTTGAGAGATGGTATCAAATCCATCAAGGCTTGTAATGTGCCGACGACTATGCTCGTTGTTGCACATAACGTGAAAGAATTTTGTGTTTTTATCACCTTCTCTAAGTCATTTGATTTTGGCTCGTTGTTTCCATAGTGTTTCTTCATGGGCATTAAGTTGTTGAATTTCCTCTCTAATGTGACGGTGCTCGTTTGTATGTGTGGAATGATTGAGGGATGACAAAAGAAGTTGCTCCTTGTTCCTGATGGTTTCGAGAATGGAACCAAAGTACTGTTTGCTCCATATTTTGAGCGATGGTCTAAGATTTTTGAGCTTGTGATGTATGTTGTATCCAAGATTTTTGGAGGAGGATTTTGAACTCCAGATGCTAGTGACCATGGGGATAAAGGTTTGATGTCATGTCCATAATCATTCAAAACAATTTTTTTGGTCCCCAGGAAAGTTGTTGAGTATTTAAAAGGATGGGGAAGTGGTTAGAGAGACTGGAAGCATCAATCAAGGTGTAAGTCATGGGATGTATATCAGTTCATAGGTTGTTACAAAGGAAATAGTCTAATCTAGGCTTTTGATGACCTTTGTGCCAGGTCCAACAACCATTACATGTATACAAGTCTCTGAGGTGGTACAAGGTGATGAAGTTGTTAAATAGGGATGCATGGCGTGATAATGGTGGACTGTCAAAATTGTTTTCATGAAATCATTCTTGAGAGCTTTTGATAAGGTTAAAATTGCCACCAATAATCCAAGAAGCATGCATAAGTTGGTTAGCCAGAGCATCCTGCTCATCAAGGAATGGTTCTTTATTTTCTCCAGTGGGCTATAAACCCCTGTGAAATGCCATAGTGTGTTGGAGCTAGAATATTGGAATGCATTGTGATACTGTAAGTAAGATGAAAGGAGTTGGTGGCTTGGTAGACTTTATCATTCCATCCTACAAAGATACAACCATTGAAACATATTGGTGGAATCTGAATCCATTTGTTGATGTGGCATCCACCTAGGTATCTAAGTTGAAAATCGATCAGGGTTGTTTTAGTTTCCTAAATAGTGATCAGGTTGATGTGCTGTTGGTATATAGTATTTCTTGTGGCACGATGTCTACTGGGGGAAGCCACTCTACATACATTCCAGGTTGAGATAGTCATGTTGCTAAGAAGTGGCATACTGGATAGGTTACATGGATCAAATTATGTCAAAGGCCCAAAGGTAGTGGCTCCTTTAGTGTGTTTCTTATCAAACCATTTGTTGTGGTCTAGAAGTTCCTGTAGAAAGGTGTCAACAACTTTGGGATTTGGAAAGGTTAAATGAATGTTCCAACAAAAATTTATGAAGTAAAATGTGTTGTCCCATGGTGCTAAAGAAGTGATATCATATATTAGTGTATTCTTATGAGGACGTGGTGATGGCTCCCTGTGGTTATCAAAAGAGGTACAAATGGAATTTGTTGAACAAACAGGAGATGCAAAGACATCAGGAGAGAGCGTACCTATATCATCCAGAGTAAGGAAGTTCTTACACTTCTATCTTTTTGGAGTGCAGAGAAGAGCTGCATAGTGTTCTCCACTTCCTGTTCCTTCATAACAATACTGGTATTCTGAATGAGTGGATTGGTGGACATTTTGAGGTCTTCTATGATGGCATTCTTCAATTGTGAAAGGTGTCCCGATCCAAGTTAGGCTATTTGCTAGCTGGAAAGCTTGTTGTGTTGTTGTGAGTGAGAGAAACCATTATTTTACGATTGTGGGTGTTAATAAGAGTTGTGTAGTCTGGCCTTCTTGAAACGAGGCATCGGGCAAGGAGCATCCAAGGACTGAGATTGGATAGGTGGGTACTGGATGGAGTTTCTTATAGTCTAGTGAGTTTTGATCGATGCTGGAGGGTTGAGGTGGTTGGGAATGTGATTAGGTTCAAACCACACATAGATGGGTGATTTTCATGGTCCTTGAATATGCACATGAAGGTGGATGGGAGCTCTACTCTGAGCTTGACATTGTAAATCATACCCCCACATCTGATGTTGATGTTGCCCAGTATGGTAGTATCTTTCATGACTGCAAACACACAAAAAGCTTTGGTGAAGTCTGCTAGGTAGAGGGAGTCAGGCTTGATGAATTGCAAAGTAGCACCCACGGTATGGGAAATAGCTTTAAAAATGTCTTCTTCCAGAGAAAAGGTAGTAGGTTAGCAATGGATATCCATCTAAAGGCTCCTAAGGAGGTAGGTGTAGTGCCATGTTCAATAGCCCAATGAGAAATGTGGGATAGGGCAACACCATTACCACATGCAAAGGTAAAAGTCTATCCTTGGACGTGTTCAAAGATGGAATTCTCTAGAAAAGTGTAAAGAAGTCTGGTAGATGAGAGGATATTTGGCTTGAGGATGGTGTATTCAGGGAGTAGAAGAGGCATGGCTTTGGTGATATTGAGGCATTCTATCTTAAAGAGATTGGGACAATTAAGAATGTCCACCACAATGGTACGAGTAGTAAGATCTTTGAGAAGTTGTAAGCTCTGAGCCGGTAGGTCAATGAAGCATTATAGGGAGTTGTTGTCCATGGGGGCGGGTAAAGGCGACAGAGAAGATGACAAGAAGATCTTGATTGGTGAAGGATGGGATAAGGCATAATATGGGTTGGAATGCACATTAATGGTGGGATGATTATATAGAGGGGGAAAGGTGTGTGAGGGTGGTAAATGGTGGGGGATGGAATATGATGGTGGGACAAACATGGGGAAATCAGGAGGTGCAGAGTCATAGAGGAGGGGGTAGAAATAATATGTGCATAAGATCTTGTGATCATGTCTGCATGGAAGGGGGTTGGTCATAGAAAGTGGAGGAACGGTGGGAGAGAGTGCACGTTGATGGTGACAATTTGGGACAGCGGCGAAGGAGGTGGCTGAGTGGTGGTGGGGGAGCCAACCATATCGTGGATTTGAACATGACAAGGAGATATGGCCTGAAAGGGAACATGCAAAACATGTAAAGGGGGAGCAACACATTCACCTATGATGTCCAAATATTAGGAATCGTCCAAATCTAACGTCGTAATGCTTATTAGATTTTTTGTCTATAACCCTAATCCATGGGTGTTCCAAGTCATGTTGTGTCAAGGTTTCCTGGTAAGATGGGTAAACCTTTTTTGATGTCATCTTCTCTTATTCATAGGTGTTGGCAACAATATCACAACAAGAGTGTGAAGTATGTTTAGACCGGGAGAGAGTTTGAATGTACCTGAACCTGGGGGGTAGATGATTTTCATTTCATGGGGGCACTCTTAGTTGTGGAAGAGGGGAGATAGCAATATCTTCAAGCTCATCCTCCACCATGCTGACCTTGGTGTCATTTAGCTGGCCACCATTTTGTTCACCAAGCATCTGCGCTCCCATGTCCATGTCCACTGTGACTTCTTTTGAGGAGGAGATGTTGTTGTGTTCAACTTAGAGGAGTCGGTGGATGTTGCGAGAGACTTGGTTTTTGATTTCTATAAGCCAGAGGTTGATCTTCATATCTCGCTTAGGTCGAAGGATAAGATGCCATCCCATACATAGGTTGAGGGAGTGGAATTTCTCTCCACCCATGAGAGGATTAGAGGAAGCCTTGACGCGAGATGAAGAAGTTTACTGGGAAGGAGGTGGAACCCACATAGAAATCTATTATCACGTCCAAAATTTCTAGAGTGAGATATTTCCATGCTTTCGGGAGGAGGATGAATCTGATAGTCTTTTTGTCTAGATAAACATCTAGGTGGGTCACAGTGTTCGTGGCTTGTGAATGGCGAGAGTTTGTTGTAGGTGAGTGTGAGTTGGTAGGGTAGGTGCAAGAAATCAAGCACTGATGCTTTAGTGCTATGAAGAGTCTGTACAAATGCAAACTACTCAAAGGAGATGGTTGATACATGGTAAAGAAGCTCGTTGTTATATGCAGTTGTGGGTAGGTAAGGGGTAGTAAAGACAATGAGTAAATGTTACACCTTACTCGATTCAGTAGATGCTGCTATTTATGTCTGGCGACACAATCTAAGCACTATGGAATATCAGATCTCTGCCATATGTTCCATAGAGTTTACGTAATAGATGGTTTAGAAGGACTAACAACAACTATAGAGTCGTCAGAGACTGAGATAGGGACAACTTCAGAATATTCAGGAGATGAGATCAAAACTAATGTTGTTTTGGGAAGGGAAGAATGTATCCTGCAGTGTTGGATGCTCGATATCAGTGATTGTATTTTCCTTACAAGCGTGGAGGAGTTACACTACTCCGGTGGGGGGAGCATTCAGATTCTCATTCCACTTAAAAAAAACCTCAAGCCATTGGGAGCTATTTGCATATACTTACTGAACAATGTTGACGAATCCACTTAATGAGGTGAGTGTTCCTTTTCATTATATTTGTAGTTGCAAGGATCTAAGGGTTCCAATAATTATAATGTCCATTAAAGAAAGCATAATTTCCTTTTTTCCTAATCTATACCATTTAATACATTATTTATTCAATTATCACCTTATTACTTAATTAACTCAAAAGACTATTTGTTGTGGTAGAGGGAATCATTTAGGGTTAAGTTATGTCTACTATTATTCAAAATAACATATCTGATTGTTTGGCAGTTTTATTGGTTCTTAATCTATTTGTACTAATTTCTTTTCATTTTCTATAGCTATTATCCAATAACATGGTATTAGCCATCAATCATTTTCATTAAGAATAATCATTAAAGTATTGTAAACATTTGTCACTATGGTCAAATTTATTTGAATATAAATGTGTGTAGGCATTTGAAAATTTTCCAATATTTGTTACCATTTTTTATATTTACTACCCATTAAATTTCATAGTAGGCTTATACAATTTTAAATAGAAATACTTATCATATCTCTTCAATAATTGGCCAAACTAAGTTGAATAACAACTTTTTTTATTAGGAATTTCCATATTGTCTATCATTTATATATTTATATTCAATAACTTCATGAATTAATCCTAAACATGCAATTTGAATTGTCCAACATTATAAATAGGAATTATATCTAGGACTTAAAATAATTGATGATTATTCTCAAATGTGTATTACATTCTGGCAATTACTTATTTATTCTATTTGTCACTGTAACATTTCTAATGTGTCTACATTGATATTATTGCTATGATACTTGAACTAGGAATTAAAGAGCAAAAAGTTGGGGAATCTATCAAGCAAGTTGATGGGCTCATTGGAGAAGAGTAGCTGCAAAAGCTTGAGGATGATGGGGAGGAGGGTGTTGATTTTTGTGCATCTTCATGACTTGTCGAAGGCATTGGAAGCAAGTTTGGTGATCTTGGTGGAGTCTGGTCATCACATCTTCTTGCTTGAGGTGCTTTCGAAAGGAATAGAGGTGTCAGGAGTTTTGGGGTATGAGTGGAGATGGATAAGAATTGCTAGAAGTGGTTGGATGTGTAGTGAGTCTAAAAGTAGTTTTGGAAAATCTTGGGGAGGCCAATAGCTCACTAACAACCTCGAGGTGGCTGTGAGTTAAAGATGGTCGTAAAGATATGGACCAATTCAATATCAGGAGTGAGTGGCAAAATGGGTTTGGTAGAAGCTATCCTTGGATTTAGGTGTGCGAGACAAGGCTGAGTCAAGGGGAGTATGGTCGACGAAGCTCAGGAAGAAGAAGCTAGTCGACATTGGTGTTAGGGGCATATATAGGGGAAGGTAAGTTGGGGCAAGGGCTATAGAAGTCTAGGTGTTGCTAATAGGCCCTTCAATTTATCGGGAGGTGGCATGGCATTCTAGTAGGAGCTCATCTAGTATTACCAGGTCGAGCTAAGAAGCTTGTATGGTTATTATTTGTTGGCAATAAATTAAGGCTTGATATCTAAGCGTTGGGGAAAGGGAGAGAGGTAACAAAGGTGATGGGAGCAGAATCAAGAAAGGAGGTGAAGAGAGCCTAAATGTTCTTGCCAAAGTTGAGGGGTTGTTATAGGGGTCGGGAAAGATGATCCAATTGTGGGCATGTATGGAGGTACTGGATGAACATTCCAGATCAGTTGAATCTACTAGATCAAGTCCTAGAAGCCAAACTACATGAATGACTTAAATAGTTTGTATAGGACACATCTTAAGCCTAGTATATGTCAAATTTTGGCCATATATCAATAATGATATTCATTAGTTTTTAGAATATTATATCTAACTTTTTATCCTAATATCCCACATTCTAATATTTCCACAAACTCTTCTCTATTGAATTTATAACAATAGAAAATGTACTCTAAGTTGATTCCAAATCCAATGGCTTGTACTTGGTTCAAACTAGCCCACATTTGACGACGAGCTGATTGGAGTAGACGATAACATCAAGAAATGTATCTTGAGCACAACAATCAAGGGTATCCAAATGGAATTAAAATAAAATTTCAATGAATTATTTCTGATTTTCAAAATTTAGTAACTGCCACACTTGTAATTTTAATTATCTCAAAACTTAAAAGATTCATGTCAAATTTCTTTAAGAAGTTTTTCAAGTTTCCTTCCAAGTTGTGTGTTAAATTTAATTCTAGTTTTGTTTTATGTTTCAATTCTTCCTTTTGAATTTCTATATTTCCCTCCAAGTTTACTACAAAATTTTCCTCCACCAGTTTGTATTTCAGTTGAAGTGATCTAGAATATCATTTGGAATTCAACTAATCTCTATTTGTATTGCCCGTGTTTAGTTACACTCCCTATAAACTTTCCCTTCATAATTTAGTGCTTCCCTCCAAATCTCCTTTGAATTACTATAATCATTCTCTCTCCTTTTGACATGCTTACAAATAAGTTTTGTATTCATTTTCTTTCTAGAAATTTCTAGCTTCATTTTATTTTTCGTACGAACTTTCATCCTTACATGTAAGACTTCCTGCAATTTTCCTCCACATTTCATGTTTTACTCTTGATATTTCTGAAAAAATTCAAAGTATTTATACTTACCCTTCTCTCTATTCTGATTTAGCACTGAGAGAAGTGATCAAAATATGCATAGATCTCCTCCCTTCATATCTATCCATCCCCTCCGTTCTCATACCTTGCATGTCACTTTGTATAACCCAATACATTGAACATTTTCCTCATGCTTCCCTTCCCCATAATCCATCTCCTACCAAAGACGGGCTAAGTGGGAAATGTACCAGAACATCAAAAGTTGAAGGGAAAACACAAGACAGATAAGAACTTATGGGAAATGTTTTAATAACATATACAATATGTATGGAACGAAAAATGTATTTGGAAATTTAGTAGGATCATTTACATAAATGGTATAGTTGAAAGAAAAACTAATTAGCAAAATGTTGATATACATAGAAACTTAGATAACTAGAAGGAAACTTTGATGAAACCAAGAAGAGATATTCAATTGTGAAGGAACTCATATATTTGAATGATAATTAAATGGAAAATGTAGTCATTTGGAGGAAAAAGTACTTGCATAACGTACGATTAATATGAAAAGGAGGTAGTCAAAATCTTGTAGGAGATATATCTTATAATGTACACTTTCTTACGATGATATTCTTCTCTCCCCATTCAATGTAGAAATTTTAAAAATATAACTAGAATCATAGAAGAGTACATCAGGAAATAGGGGCAAGACTTACAATATATTCGACAGTTGAGGCTTTTTATTTTGGCCCACAACTTATACAACATCAGTCCTTGGATCCAGCAGTAAGCTTCAACCATATGAGTAGGCTCCAACGAAAAGCCTTGCCCACAACTTACACAACAATAGTCCTTGGATCCAGCAGTAAGCTTCCCCCATATGAGTTGGCTCCAATGAAAAGCCTTCACATTCACAGTGCTCTCATCCATAATTTGGTTTAATATAAACAATTAGTCAACTCTATATCTTATTCAATGAGGAGAAACTTATTTTATTCTATTTGGTTAGGAAGGAGATCATAAATAAAAACATTACACTTTGAGGATGAAAAGGAAAGGAGACCGTGAATAAAAAGCATAACACTTTTTTGACTAGCCATAACATTTAAGAAAATTTATGTACTACACATAAGTAATAGAAATAAGAAATAAATCTACCCTCACATTTCATTTATGGATCCCACCAATAGTCCAACTTTTCTTTGAATTTGCATACTTGTAATTTTAATTATCTCAAAACTTTCAAGATTCCTGTCAAATTTCCTTTATAAACTTCTCCAAGTTTCCTTCCGAGTTCTGTGCTAAATTACTCTATTTTTTAATGTTTTAATGTTTTACTATAGAATTCTATACTTCCCTCCAAGTTTACCCCTATTTTTCCTCCAACATTTTATATTTGCATTGAAGTGACACAAAATGTTATTTAAAACTGAAATGATCTCAATTTGAATTGCTTGTGGGCCATATACGTATTTCCCTCCACATTTATTTATGTTATCTAGAAACGTTATTTTTTATAATTTAATGCTTCCTTCCAAATCTTGTTCGAGTTTCCTCCAATCATCACTTCATCTGTTTTTCATGCTTGTAATTTTAGTTATTTCAGACTTTTCAAGTTTCCCATTTGGTTTATTTCTAACGTTTCTAGTTTTCTTTTTTATTTACCTAAAATTTTTCATGCTTATCTCCAAGATTTTCTCAAGTTTTGCCTTCCACATTTTATATTTCTTCCCAATTTTCCCCTATAAAATACCACCAAGTTTTCCTCACTTTTTTTTCTCCAGTCCGATTTAGCATAAAAGAGAAGTGGAAAAAATATAAATATATCTTTTTGCTTCATACCCCTCCATCCATTTTCTTCTCCCAATCATATCACTTTGTATAACCAAAAATCTTGAACCTTTTGAACACCTTCCCTTCCTCATCATTCCCCTCTTATAAAGTAGGCTTTAGGTGGGAAACTTACTATGAGTTTATAGTGAAACATCAAAAGTAGAAGGGAAAACTTAGATTGAAGAATTTTGGGAAATTTGTCAAAAGAAAAAATATAAAAACATAAAACAATAGTTTGGAGATAATACATATGCAACTTAATATATATGTGGAAATATTGTAGGATCATTTAGGAATATGAAATAGTTGAAAGATAAATTGACTAAGAAAATAGAAGTGTATACGCAAACTTTAGATAATTGGAAGGAAACTCAGATTAAACATGGAAGGGATATTCAATAGAGAAGGAACTCAGAAATTTGAATGTCAATTTAATTTGAAACATAACAATTTGAGGGAAAAAACTTGTGTATCATACTACTAATGTCATAAGACAGTCAAAATTTTGCAAAACATGCATTTTGTGTAAATTTGCTTACAATGATCTTTCCCCTCTCCCCACCCAAAGTAGATGTTTTAGGAATATAATTAGAATCATAGTGTAAAATATAGCATTAAATAGGGGTAGGATTTAAAATATATACACATATGCGAGGTATGCTTAGGGAACTTGACAATTTGGTGAAAATTTTGGCTAGAAACATTGACAAATTACAAGAAATTGCATAATTGGAGGGGAATTTTAAAAAAAGTTGATGAAATATGTCATCATGGTCGGTAATCAAATACTTAAATGGAAGTTTGATATAAATCCTAGCAATATGGATAAAAATACTTGCATATTACACAAAATATTAAAACCCTCGTCTTTAGATCATTTGACATTGCCATTAAAAAAGACGGTAGCCCAATTTGTATCTCAGGTCTCTACACAGACATTTCTTTTAAATGTTTCATATTATTTTGAAGGGTTATATTTTTTGTTATCATATAAATAATATATAAATATGTAGTCTAATTTTATGACACATGGATTGTATTGTATATTTTACATTGTTCATCTTTTATTTTCATCTCCATCCCAATTAAACTTATTAAATAATTTTTCCTTCTTATGTTTGGGCCACATTAAGCTCTAAGTTAGCAACAAGTCGAGTTGACATATTTCTTAGCATATATTTTCGTCAAATTTATAAGGGCCATGTTTTGAACTAACCGACGTAGCTTTCTTGAGGAGGATCGACTTTTGCAAGATCATATAATCTGTTGTAGAACGTCATGAAAACACATGGATGACATGATCTTATTGCACTACACATAGGGTGTTCTCCCCACACATCATCATTTACAACTCCCTAATATTTTCCTAAGTTAAGGGAAACATATTGTGACTATAGAACTTAATGATTAGAATCTA
Organism: Alisma plantago-aquatica; assembly: GCA_963693085.1. Lineage (NCBI taxonomy): Eukaryota > Viridiplantae > Streptophyta > Magnoliopsida > Alismatales > Alismataceae > Alisma > Alisma plantago-aquatica. The sequence continues at coordinate 998,557,963 of OY856409.1, forward strand.
TTAGGGATGGACATGGTCTGGTCAAGTCTAATCTGATCTTAAAACCATAGACTAGACCATATATCATGGTCTAAAAATTTTACAAACCAAACTTGACTGCTAAAAGGGTCTAGACGAAACTTAACTTGACAACAAAAATGTGGTTAAGTTTGGTTAAGTTCAGTCTAAAACTACTACTACATGGTATCTACTAGCCACACACTTAAATGAAGAAAAAAGGTTTAGTAATAATATGATCAAGTTTTGATATTACGTTATTGATTTTCTTTCATAAAAATCATACTTCTAAAAAATGAACTAAATATTATATTCAAAATATTAGATAGAATGTTTTATATATTACACGTGATTAATAAATATTAATTTTTTACAAAGATTATCTATATAAACTACTACATTGATATAAAATCATTCTCAACACTAATAAAAAAAGTTAAGATTTTTTGAAATATTGTTCTATACATAAAATAAATCATAACTAGAGCAACTTACTTGAGTTTACATATAGACACGTAGGCATACACATATATAGAGCTGGTTAAGTTCAGTTTAAATGGTTAACCAATTGCCAGACTGTGACCAGACCAATTAAGGATGGTCTGAACACTTTTCAAACTAAACTTAATCACAATACACATCTAGATCAGATTTAATCAGGAGGTTTGATCAAATTCGGTTTGGTGTCGATTGTCAAGTTTGGTTTCTTGTCCAGCTCTAGAATATATGAAGTTTACATGCTACTGTTGTCAACTTATTTACTACATTATCTTTGGTTTAAGCAACTTGAAAATATTCAATGTGCAACATGGAAATTTGATAGTATGAGAAGAAAACGGTGATGCATGATAATTTGATACACTTTACAAGGAATGCCACTTGGCCGAGGTTGTGGTGACCATCTATCAATGATTGATTGCATCATCTTCCTCATTGTTTGCATGTACAAGCTCATTACCATATGTAGTGTAATAACATAATCTCCATTAAATAAATATATTTCCCACAAATAGGATCTCCCAAAAATATATTCTTTAGTTCCTTATTGTCATCATCAAATTTTTGGAATGAAATGACCAACTATTGTCTTACTAAAATTTTCAAGAAATAATGCGAGAAACAAAATCTTAAGTGCCCAAGTCCTTCTCATAATTCCTTATATATTTTTTTATTTTTAGAGACACATGCACGTGCACAAACCCACTTCTGAGGAGACTAAAATTAGTGATGCTTAGTTTTGTGAATTGTCCAATAAAAGGCTATGTGAGAGTAGTGTTATTCTTTATGTACTATTATCAATAAACTAGAAATATTTTATAATGCATGTACATACATAGCGAAATATCATATATCCATATTAAAAGCTTTGTCATATATTAGGTAATCATTTTGTTCGATGATCAGTCCATCAAATTTGTACATGACAAGTTAGTATATACATACTTATATCAATGAGTTTATATTTGTTAAGTCAATGTCTAAAATTTCTACATAATTATATTACTAATATTGATTTCCATATTAAATATTACTTAAAAATTTTAGTATGTTGGATATATCTATTATCTTAATATTTTTCATATTAGTACTAACATATATGTGTGTGTGTGATCGGATAAATGGATACGTAGTAATTCATAAAATTTAGTAGTTATTATTAAGAAAACTTACTATACGAACATCATTCTTTTATTAAGTAAACATCTAGACAAGCACACAAGGACACACACATGCACGCACATATATTATATATGTATATGTGTGTTTGATGGTAATTTGAAACACAAATGGATCTAGGAAGAATATATAACTTTCATGAGCAATTTCTAAATTAAATAGTGAAAGGGAGAAAGAACATTGTAAGAAAGTAGTTTTATAAAGATGAATATGTATGACTATATACTTGGTCAATTTAACCTTTGATTACATGTTATTTTGAAATTATAAGTAACTTCAACTAAAGAATATTTGTATATAAGTAGTAAAATGAATAATATACATTTTTTAAGTGAAAAATAAGAAAAATCACAACTTGATTATGGATGACATAGAAACCATAATATTATTTAGTCAATCTTTTTGTAGTCCCAAAAACCCTAAAATTATTCAATAAGGGTATCTTAGTAAATCAAACCTTATGTTGCAAGCATGAACAAGACTCTAGTGGACTAATGCAAATTATATTATATTAATGAGCGATACATAAAGAGGGAAAGTTTAAGTCATAATTTATAGAATTTGATAATCTACTTGAATGTGTAACATTGGTCATATATAATGTAGTTACAAATCCAATGATGACGGAAAATGTGTGAATAAGTCTTAAATGTAAAGTGTAATCCTAAACAACACATATAGAATAGAATTTGGTTCCAACAAAAATGATAACCACATTGTACTACTTTGTAGATTTCTCCCTTTTGGACCAATTTTGTGATTGTGCACCATTGGAGATCTGAATGATTGAGTACTAGATTCTCTATTCCATTATTGTGCTCTTGAATTGCATGAATGGATCATGTAAAGTGATGAATAGAAACTTGTTGATAAGTTATCTTTTCTTTGAAGGTGAGTCACCACTATTTGATAAATTTTGAAAGTTGTTGAGTATTAAAATGAAACAACAATTGGTCTATATGGAGTTTTGGCTCTCTTTCGGGATTTGATATATTTAGAGCTTTGGATCACTTGAGCTTGAGTAACATCCCACCATCCTACGTAGTGGGTAATGTACTAGTTGTCCCCCAATATACTGGCTAACATAGCTAATTAAAAGAAAACTATTCTCTTATAGACTATGGAAACACATGGGATACATCTTAAAAAGGTATGATATGATGGGAACAAAATTTATAGTTTGACACTTGGAAATCTTGATATTTCCAATATAACTATTTAGAAATATTGATATTTGATATTCTTGAGCAATCTATCATATCTTGAAGTGTTTGATTTCTTGTGAACACTCTTGTAAATTTCTACCTTGTAAATTTGAATATTTTGATATATGTATATGTAGATTATTAACAGTCTTAACATGTTGACCCTACAATTCTTTCCTCTTCTATATAAGGAGGTGATGTGTTATTACTAATGCTCCCCTCTTCTGAGAGGTTGTGAGGTTCATTGTTGCACTTACGAATATTAATTCATGACATATTTAGTATAACACCTACACTAATGACCTTGCAAATTATAAACATGGAGTTAGTATCCCTTATATGTTACAAAATTAATTAGGCAAATTCTAGAAGTAAAAACTTATATTTGTGATACAAATAACAACTTTTTGTCACTATGATATGCTTCCATTTTAATGATAATACTTGAATATTGATATGCTTCTACATTTTCATAATATTGTCTCTTTGATAATTTGTAGATTTAACAAGATAAAAGAAAGACGTGACACAACAAGAAGACCCTCAAAGAATATATATCTACAAGTTTACAAATCGTTAGTGTTGTGAATACAGAAACCTACCACCCAATTGTTTTGTCCTTACATAGGAATACTCATATTAATATATATGTTTATATCCAAATAACTCTCATCCAAAAAGAAAAGTCCATAGACCCAGACTGAGATTTGTATACAACCGCACACAACTATAAATAGTATAATATGATAAGCTTTGCAATCATGTGAAATTATATACATTAAAGAGGGTTGTTCAGGGTGCATACAACATCAAATCATTTGGATATGTAGGAACAAATTGTGCTATCATTAAATCATCTTTGGAAGACAGTATGCAAGTAATGCACCACAACTAGTTCTTAAATGGACCACACACAATTTTATATTTCAGATCCTATAAATAATAATAAGAAGAAGTGAATGTAAAAATCCAAAGAACAACATATGAATGAATAATGTTGAACATATAGCCTATTAAAATATAATTAGGGTTTATTATATATGTGACAATGTGCATTTGCGTACATTCTTGCCCTCAATACTGTAGCCCTCAATTAACTTGATTTTCTCACTTCCAAGAAGTTTCCATGACCAATGACTCTAGGATGATATTTAAGTAAAAATTCACATTTAGAAAAAGAAGAATAAGAAGTGAATGTAAAAATCCAAAGAACAACAAATGAATGAGTTAATAAAAGGCTAAACATACAATCTATTAAAATTTAATTAGGGTTTCAAAATACATGTGACAACCTGCATTTGTGTACAATCTTGCCCTCATTACTATAGTCTTCAATTAATTTGATTTTCTCACTTCCAAGAAGTTTCCATGATCAATGACTCTAGGGTGATCTTTAAGTGAAAATCCACATTTTGAATCAAGTTTCATAAACCTATGTTCATAAAATCCTAGCTTGTATATACTCTTGTGTCCTTTGATTTATATCTTGACCACCTTTGTTTGTTTGAGCTTGAAACTTATTGCACCTAATCTACCCTCCTCTATTATAAGCCTACGGTCCAACGTTTATGGTAAACAAACCTTCCTACAAAAAGTTTAGATTTTAGAATCATCCCAAAAATCATGTCTTTCCTCTTTTTAACCCCTTTCTTGACCTTGCCCACACTTTTCAGGGATAATGGGCCACTTACGCATGCGTGGCCTAAGTCAGGGACTCAGGATAGTGTCGTGCTACCACAAGAAGAACAACATATGAATGAATTAATAAAAGTCTGAACATATAGCCTATTAAAATTTAATTAGGGTTTCATAATACATGTGACAACCTGCATTTGTGTACAATATTGCCCTCATTACTATAGCCTTCAATTAATTTGATTTTTCACTTCCAAGAAGTTTCCATGATCAATGACTCTAGGGTGATCTTTAAGTGAAAATCCACATTTTGAATCAAGTTTCATAAACCTATGTTCATAAAATCCTAGCTTGTATATACTCTTGTGTCCTTTGATTTATATCTTGACCACCTTTGTTTGTTTGAGCTTAAAACTTATTGCACCTAATCTACCCTCCTCTATCATAAGCCTACGGTCCAATGTTTATGGCAAACATACCTTCCTACAAAAAGTTTTAGATTTTAGAATCATCCCAAAAATCATGTCTTTCTTCTTTTTAACCCCTTTTTGACCTTGCCCACACTTTTCGGGGATAATGGGCCACCTGCGCATGCATGGCCTAGGTCAGGGACTTGGGAGAGTGTCATGCTACCACAAGACAACCTTGACAAGGGGTTGGATCATGAAACCATCATATCTTGATCTGATGGCCAACGAGTCATCCCCTACCTTGGGTTAGCTAGGGCTCATTGTTTCTCAATGGTCAGGTACCCAATCATGGATATTGCTACTTATTTCTCTCTTTCTTCCTATATTTTCACCCTTTCACATTCTTTCTTCCTTCCTCCCCATTTACAACCAAGATATACTCCTAGCTGACATATTTTGAGAAGCTTCTAAGATCCCCACCACCATGGCCGTAAACCCAACTCTCACAACCCTAAACCTAGCCCATGTACTTACAAATACCCCCTAATTAACTGCATTTTCACCCTGCAAATATGATCAACACCCTTGTCGATCCTCTCTTCCTCTCTCTCTCAGTTCCCTCTTTTTGCATCATTGATGCATAACTACTATGTAGTCTGGTTGTACGCAATGCTAGGCAAGTAGGGGAGACGACCATAGGCTGTGATATCCTTAGATAGGTAAAACTTTGACCTCGATCCCATTGTCATCCTTTTTCCCCTCTTTTCTTTTTCTTGGTAATTTTTATTCTCTCTGCCCAATATTCTAGAAATTTGATCGAAGCTTGTAAAAGTGATATCTTTCTCATCCTAACTCAAAAGAGTATTACCGATTGTCCATTTTGTTCAACAAGTCATAAGGAATCATTATAGAATGGATTTGAAGCCAACTTCTTCTGATATTTCACTAATATCCAAAAAACTCAATTTTGATGATTAGTTATACTATCTAGTGACTCAATTTTTTTAGTGACTAAATATCTGGAACCCTAACTTTTGAATCTGATCATTATCTTTAAGACTCAACATCATGTTGACATGACTTGACTAATGATGTGACAAAACCCTATTTTGATGGATAATTTTCCCTTAATATCAAGATTATGATTTATCTATATGGAATCTTGATATATCTTGATAAAGGTTTATAACCATAATTTTGTGATATTTGAATATGTGAATATCAAATCATATAATATCCCCCTCTAAACTTGGGAAGCATCCTAACAAATTGTGAACACTATTAGCTTGATCATGTACCATCTTGTGAAATTTATCATGAATCTTAACCTAAGACTTTTGTTATCAAAAAATGACTCTTTTGATGACAGTTTAAGCTATTAAGTGCCCGTTATGATATATGTGTGGACCATCCCTGAAATTTGATAACAAAAAATGATATTGGAATATGATGTTAGTTTTGAAAACTTGAATATTGGTCGTTGATGAGATACCACACCTAAGAACAATGACAAGACTTAAAATCCCTAATTTAGTCCTTGGGACCCATATGTATTGATGACTAGTATTTGATGCATGTGTACCTTTCTGCTAGGACATTGGCTCTGATCTATTTGACTTCCAAGATCTCTTACCCCGACGTTGAAAGTATGCTTATATGCTCATATTGACAATAAGTATGGCATTGTTTGCTTGTATGATACAATTTTGTCTCTTTTCATGGAATATAATAATATTAATTGTTTGAATTGAGTGACCTCTTATGATATAAAGTTTCATTTTCCAACTGTAAATATTTTTTGAAAACCTTAATCATTAACTAACCTAGAAATCCATTATACTTCGACATCAAAATTTTTACATGCAAATGAGGACTCACCTTTTGGTGTAGCTAGGGTTGGATATAATGGTAAAAACAACCCCTCACCTAGGTGTGATGAAAGGGCCTAGTGTAATCAACACCAAAAGATCAACACATAGGAGTAAATGGATCTAATGTGGAGGTAATGCCTTTGAGTATAGACATGGTTCAATACCTATATCTATAACAAACCAGAACTTAGATCCTACTTTATTCCATGATAAACATTGAACTTGGTTATGATCATTTTACTTTGTTTGACTTTCTTTTGAAATCTAACTTGTACTTCTATTCTTTTTGAAATTCTAATTTTATCCCAAGGTTGTGATGGAAACACACTGTTGTAGCAAGATGGCCTCTTCCCCTTCCTCTTTCTCTTGATATCTGACTTAGCACTCAAGTCAAGGTATGTATGCATCCCACATTATTCCTTTTGAGAAATTCACCTAAATTGTCTTCCTTTTGGTCCTATGGACAATATCCTACACAATATCTCATGTAAAATATTGGTGTTTACTATGAACTTGTGATTATCCTATCATGGTGGATATTCTTTTGGACTCAATCTTACACTTGGTTCATGATGGAACTTCTACATGGTGACATGTGTTTTTTGCCCACTTATGTGGTGGATGTTTATATTGTCCATTTGTGTGATGGCAATCTTGTTTAATCTGACTATACTTTTTACTTACCTCTACATTAAGCATGTTATGTGATTCAATATCCCTAGACTAGTATAAGTGCATTGGTTTTTGGGTTGTGTGCCCATGTATTATTATTTGGATGGAGGTTGTGTTGGTAAGGTATGCTTGTACAACCAATCATATGATGATTGACAAGGCATAATTAACTAAAGGATTTGATTAATAATAACATAAATAAAGGCAAGATTCCAATTCATTCGTTTCACTCAGTTATGAGATAATGATGATACAAAGTGAATGTCTAGAGAATAATAATACTAGATGACGTATGTATTTAAGTACTATAGCCTTGTGGAAATGAGATCATACATATGTTAAGAGTACATATATGTATTCTCATTATGTCAATAGTTAGTTGTTACTATGGAAGGTAGATAGACACCAATAACACATAAGACTAGAGTATGAGTTGGTTGATGACTAAGTCTCACTAAGTCATGATATGTCAATATCAAACCAAGCACACAAATACATGTTACGGAATAGTGTATCAGGCAGACCCACCTTTTTTTTTAATGCAATCGAGGTCAATCTTATTCATCCTGCACCTCACGCAGGCAAAAACTATCATCATCTGCAAATACATCTGCAAAAAGAAACCCCATCAAAACTGACCTCAACAACTAGACCTTGCAACACTCATCACAGTACTTTGAATTAAAGTCAACCCGCACGCATCCCAACTCCCCTCTCTTATCATCGATGTATATCTACAGATAAAATCATCCTCCATGCTTCTTCCCCCAGAGTCCAACTAGGGGTTCCCTTGTAGCATCTTCATCCTCATACTAGCTTGAGTAACCGTCTCCACATGATTCGCTAACGGTCACCCTCACAGACGATCTGTTCGAGCAAATATCGTCGATGTGTGCCCGCGGTCTTGTAAGGTCACAACCCCATACTGGCCTCAAAAAATCACCAAAACAGGGAGAGCGCAGGCGCTGACAGTCACCAGCTGCATCCTCCACCCATCTCGCTATGGTCTCATTCTGGTCGCCACCAGGTGTTTCGCCATCGACAGGCAGACCCACCTTGAGAGTGACACATTATTTTGTGGTCACAGTCATCTCTCATAGTGAAGGTGGTGATTGTGATTCTTAGACCTGAAATCACTGCACTTGTCATATGTTGTTGAGTACGCTTTGACATCATCAAATGTAGTCTTGAAATATGGGTTGTTATAACAATGTTGATTGGGTGACTTTGACAGATGGGGATAGATTGTGAGTAATAAATATGGGATTTATGCCTCCTACTGGAGTATGATATCCTGGCCACTTGATAAGTGAGAGTGAGAAACACATGCGCATGCACATGTGAATCAATATATGATATTGATGTCATATTATCCCAGACAGTCTGCTCTTGGTTCAAGAAACATGGACTAAACATTGGAAGGATGACCAACCATGCCTCAAGTTCATCCTGGATATTAGAGACAAAGGAATTATACAATCACTGCAACACCTTACAAAGATTGTAGGTTGAAGTTGTTCTCCAACTTTCCATTCACTTGGGTAGCACTGATCTGTGACTAGGCACCACTCTTTGCTTGTGATGTCATAAGGTAGTTATGGACATTCACTGCCAACGTGATATGGGACCTATAGGATCACACACATATGAACTCATCTAGAAGAGAAATTTTGATCTTGAACGACAATTGGATTGATTACTAAAGTGTTTAGGTATTCAATTCACGCAACTGATGGCTCGATTGGCTAACCAAGTTTTCCAAATGACCATCTCATTGAGTGATATGGCCGTTTGGGCAGCCGTACGAGTGTCTCAATTGTTGAGACGGTCATTTGGGTGGTCAGGCAGATCAAGGCTCGAATTGGCTTAGTTCTACCCTTAAACTGACTGGCTCATCTCAACTCACCAAACGATCGTGTGGGTGAGTGAGACGGCCCTGTTGGAGCTGATTGAAGGTTCTAGATGTTTCTCGAATAGTTTCAATTGCATATACTTAGAGAGCAAGTAATGTATATATATATATATATATATATATATATATATTGGAATTGAAAATTTGTGTGCGATTGGGAAATTGCCAAACAGCCGTTTGGAAGCACGAGATGACCATCTTGCACACCAGACGACCGTATGGGTGTGTGAAATGACCATTTCAGACGTCGGAGGTTGCAAAATTCAAGTTCTTCTAGTCCTTTCCACTCCCACACAATCCTATATAGATTGGGAACCCTGACCCTAACCTCGCCTATAAAAGGAGGGTTACTGGGGGCTTCTCAAGACACAACACACAGTTACTCTAACAATGGTTGTCCTCTCTGGTTGTGGTAACCAAGAGATCCCAGGAAAGTCCTACCTAGCAAGGAGGGTTAGCCAAACGGAGAGAACAACTAACAGTTGTCATTGCGGGAGAGCAAGTTGGTGACTAGTACACCAATGGGAAGGGAAAATCCTTCCTATCAGTTCTTGGTGTATGAAAGGAGTTCTAGTTGGTCAGTGTGGACTACTCTAGATGTAAGAGTCCTTTGGCTATTTCTTGGAGAGAAAAGTCAACCTACAGTCCATGGCAAGACCACCAGAGTCATTGCAGATGTTCTGTAGATAGTTGTTCATGGTGAAGACCAAGATTTGAACAACCATCGTCCAAGTACAACTAGTCAGTAGTTGTGAAGAAGTGAGTTTTGTCATTGGATTTGCTCTAGGACCAGGTATAACTCGCTAAAACTATCCTTCCTAATTCATAGTTGTTGACACGATCTTACTGTTATGGGAATACATATAGATAATTTTTTATGTTTTTGTTGCTATACTCTGTGCCTGTATTTCCCAATAGTGGTATTAGAGCCATGTCAATTTACTATGTTTTAGGATAATCGATATGATCGAATTTTGGTTTTATTATTTATTTGTTGCATACAATGCGAATGTTTAAACTGCTCTCATATGCATATCCGATCAAAGATCATATAATCCCAAACTCATATTATATATAAATAAATATATATATATATAAATATATATATATAAATATATATAAATATATATATATATATAAATATATATAAATATAAATATAAATATATACATATATATGCAATTTACATGCATCACCCTAAAATCGATTTTGATGGTGGATGTGTGGGGTGGTTATGGCCTAAATCCTATATCTATGTGTGGTTGAATGTTTTGGTTCTTGTTTATCTCGTTCTATGTACTGAGCCTCTACCATCTCTTCCCAATGTAAAGTTAATGCTTTCCTATATTTTCTCCCCTCAAATGTAATTTGAGATTTCTCTTATTCAATGTAATAACATATCAATATGATCGTTTCTTTTCATGCAACGACGTTGAAGATGTTCCTTGGCGGTTGTGATGACCAGTTCGTGAGACGAGCTGACTGTCTTGAGGGCCATGGAGGATAGAGTGAAGGAACCAGATGACCACCTGGTGGACCCAATTGATCATTTGGAAGGAGTCCAAACATTGGTTAGATAGGAGGCCAGACGGTCATCCTTGGAGGCCCAAATGACCAGTTGAAAAGAGCCCAAACAACAATTGGATAGGAGGATCAACTGACCAGCCAAGAGGTGAGATGAGGGTTCAAAGGCTGAACCGATCTACCCAGATTGGAAAGCGCAGATCTACATCAACCGCAGGTTCATACATGTGATGTGATGATTGACCAAGGTGGTAGTAATTCCTTGTGGCTCTAAGGAACACAAGTAGACATGGCCATAACCATCGCCTTTTGTTTTATATTGCATGTTTACGTTGTGGGATATAGCATGTATATGATACATACTATATATGTGATGATTGAATACACTATATCTATATATATGATATATATAAAACCCCTCAATCAAACATATTAATTCTAAGATGTCTTCCAATAGAAATACACATGAAAAACTTGTTCAACTAAGCATAGGTTACGTCTTCGCATGGTGCAACGTCTACCTTATGGAAGTGTGATGGTAATGATGTAGGATCTGCCTCTGCGGGGTGCATTATTATCGTATTGTCTATTGGGTCAGGCTTAACTGGTGATTCTGAGAGTATCTGGACCCAGAGGCATGTAGATGATTATGGCAAGGCATTTCTCATGTCATCTATCCATAATTGCCTATGATGATGCAATTGGCAAAAGTTTCCTACCTTGATGATTGACTGTGTTTGCGGTGTTGATTGGGCCACAATTGAATTATCTTGGATCTGGCTCATTAGAAAATTGTTCGCTGCAATTTTCCAAATTGATACTTGAGGGTTATAAATTTGAAATAAAAATGAGAATGATAATTAATTAAAGACCTAATGATTAGCACCCAAATTTTAATCAAAACAAATAAAATCAAAATGAGTTTTTGACAAAATTGCAAATTCTTTTGTAGAACCAAATGACAATGACAAACAATCACTTTTCCCTATGACCAGACCTTGAGAAGGACAACCATACTAGAAATAACTTTCACGACTGGTTCAGGACGTTGAGAATTGTTCTCTCATGGGAGCAAAAGCTCTATGTCCTGGAAATGCCAGAACCAGAGGAACCGGCTCAAAATGCTCCATTGGATGACAAGGATGCTTATAAGAAGCATACTGAAGATGTTGTGGATGTCAAGTGTCTTATGCTATTCTCCATGAACCATTAGATGAAGAGGCAGCACAAGAACATGGGGGTGATTGAGATGGTCACACATCTCAAGAACATGTACTAAGATCAGGTAAGACTAGAGAGGTACAATGTCTCCAATGTATTGTTCAAGTGCAGCATGACAAAAGGAGATCATGTAGGTTCTCATGTACTCAAGATCTTTGTGTATGTGGAGAACCTAGCTAGACTGGGATTCCCCTTGGGCCAAGAGTTGGCCACTAATGTGATTCTACAGTCCCTGCCAGAGTCAAATATTCAGTTTGTCATGAACTACAACATGAACAACTTTTACAAGCCATTGATAGAGTTGTTGGGCATGTTACGAACAGCTGAGACACAAATGAAGAAATACAATCCCAAGTCTGTGATGATGATCAACAAGAAAAAGGGGAAGTCTAAAGACAAAGGCAAAGCTAAGAACAATTCTAAAGCTAGTCTGAATCCCAAGTCTTCAGATCTTAAGGCAAAAGGTGGAGTAAGGAACAAAGAGGCAATTGTTACCACTGTCACCAGCCTGGACATTAGAAGAGAAATTACCCACTCTGGTTAGAGGAACTAAAGAATAAGGATGACATTGATGGCCCCACTTCAGGTATAAATAACATAAGTTAAATTTGATTACTTTTTCATTTTGGTATGTGATATCGAATAGAGATCTGACATACTGATGTGCATGATCTAACAAGAAGTAAAGGCCTTCATGGAAGGACAAAGATGGATAAGGCAGAGCAAATGTTGCGGAAGCCAGAGTCTACATTTAAATTTATCTTATCCCAATGGGCATGTAATAGAGTTATGATAACTTCTAAGTCATTATTCCATTAGAATAGAAAAATTTTCTTTATGCATCTTGTATGGACAAGGATGATTATCAATAAAGAATTGTTAGTGCTTCTATTTCAAAGATATGGTCTGCATTGCATTGGCCCTAAAAAATCTTTTGATATTTATATGAGATGATCCAAAGATGAATGTTTATACCAAAGGAATATAATTGATAACTCAAGATTATCATTAGCGTTAGTCATCTTGAATGTGCACATAAGAAATGCTTACTTAGATTACATATTGATGTTGATCTAGATTCCCTTGGTTAATTGAACCTAAGGAAACATGCAAATCTTATTTACGCACAAATATGACATGACATCCTTCACTAGATGTAGTGGGAGGATAAGTCTTCCATTAGACCTCATACATATGATGCATGAAGATCTTATGGAATGAATGCTATAGATAATTAATTAATACTTCAATTTCATTTACTGGTAATATGATGATATGCACCAAATAGAATGAAATTGTGTATGAAGTGTGACACTGATGAAAGTATTAAGATACTTTGATATAATCAAATGTTGAAATACTTTATATCAATACCTTGAGTACCTTATGAAAATACTATGATAATGTATCACAAGTCAAATCCACCTGAGCATGATGATGTGTCAGAATGAAGGAATTATACGATGATGAGTCATGATATAATTGTCAATTAATCTAATCTTCTTACATCCTCATAAATATACCTATCACTAAATAATGTACCATTTGAATGGTTTGTAAGACATCATATATGATATGATTTGGGAGTGTCCCAATATGTCTAAAGGATTGAAACCCACCTTGAGAAAGCAAATTCTTGAGAAGGTTTATCCATAAACCATGATAGTTGAACATTACTATGAGTCCCAATCCAATAACACAATTGTTTTGTTAATAGATAATTGAGTTCCTAAAGATTCAGTGGAAGTAGAAGTAATACTCAGTGTTTGAGGCCAATAAAGAGGTACAATGTGAATAATGAGAATCACAAGTTGTTGTGGAATCTCAGGTTCATCATGTAACATAGAATGAAATATTTCTAGTAGAACACATATGAGATTGGAGGATTGTGAATCCAACAATCTCATATGGGTTGGTCATATAGGATGAGCCAAATAGTCAACTAGAAGCTATTTCTAAGCTATATAGAATCCATGTAAGCTAACAAGGTAGGACCTTGATTGAGACACCTAAAGGGGTAACACCTAAATGGTGCAATAGGGCCTTATGATCAAGACCTACAAGGATAACATAAAAGGACAAACTGGTTGCATAATAATTTCAAATCAAGTTCAAGTTGTTGGACATGATAGATATTTCTTTACCAATTCTCGATCTTGTTATTATAGTTAGAATAGACTGTGATATTTGGCATATGAAGATGGAAATCAGATTCCTTAAAGGAATACATTAGAGGATGTGTGTGTGACACAACCTAAGAGGTTTCATAACTTCATGAATGCAAATAAAGTCTATAAACTACAAAGTTCAATATGGGATTGAAACAATCATCTCAAAAATGGGATCTTTTGTTTTGATAAGATAGTCAAAGAGTTTGACTTGAGTCAAGGTAAAAGATGAAATCTGTTATTACAAAAAGATTTAGTGGGAGCATATATGAATATTCCACATATGAGAGGAATGGCATCTAAATATTGTGAATATTGAGAACTAGTAAGAAAACACCTTTTACAATGAAGGATAAGGTTAAAACTCTTATGAGATAAGAATCAAGACCTATAGAGATGGTTCTTAAATGTTTCACAGTGGAAGTTTGAACATGTACAATAGTAGTGTGTTGAAAGAGTTCAACATGGAAGTATTCAATGAGAGAGAATTCAGATTAGTCTCTTATGAAACCTATATTCTGATTCTTGTGAAGAATGGAAATATCATGAATAAGATTCCATGGGCCAACCCCAACAATGGATATATCATGAATGCTATAAATGTATTCATCCCATATAATCTTGTATGTGTTGGACATGATAAGATGATATTAAAATCCAATATGGGTTATTGGAAAGTCATTGAAGATATCCATTAGTACTTGTGAAGTACTTAAGAATAGATTGCTAGTCAATGAGGATAGAAATAAGAGGAAGAGTCAAATGTAAAGATTTACATTGATGGAAGCTTCCATAATGACAAAAATTGGTTGCAAATTAAAATATGTTTATATTTTAAAAGAGAAAAGGATGTTATTAGTTGGAAGGGTTCCTAACTAACAACCATTAATTCTATTCTATAATAGAAGTCGAGTATACTTGTGTTGTGAACACAAAGTGATACTATATGGATCTAAAAGGTTCATATGATGAACTTATAAATGTTCTGACCATTCATGACTTAGTGAAGATATTGTGACAACAATGGGCTAATTGTTAGGCAAGGAAAATATCAGATTCCATATTACAATCATTTTGTCTCATATGAGAAATTATACAACAAAGAGAATATGAACATGCAATATCCCGACTATAAGAAAATGTGTTGCTAACCCACAGGATAAACACTAACACAGTAGAAGCATGTTGGACATGTTTAGATCACTAAGGATGTGATCCGTTGGTGATTGGCTCTAAGTGACAGTGGTAGTGTATTCATATGGTATGCCCATAGATCCAATCATATGATGATTAACATGGCACAATTACCTAAAAGGATTTGATTAATAATAACATAAATAAAGGCAAGATTCCAATTCATATGTTTCACTCAGTTATGAGATAATGAGGATATAGAGTGAATGTCCAGAGAATAATATTACTCGATGACATATGTCTTCAAGTATTAGCCTTGTGGAAATGAGACCATATGGATGTTAAGAGTACATATACATATTCTCATTATGTCCATAGTCAGTTGTTACTATGGAAGGTAGATAGACACCAATAACACATAAGACTAGAGTGTGATTGGTTGATGATGAAGTCTCACTAAGTCATGATATGGCAATATCAAACCAAGCACACAGATACATGTTAGGGAATAGTGTATCTAACAACCCACCTTGAGAGTGATGCGTGGTTTTGTGGTCACAATCATCTCTCATAGTGAAGGTGGTGATTGTGATTCTTAGACCTAAAACCACTACACTCGTCACATGTCGTTGGGTACACTTTGAAATCATCAAACACAGTCTTGAAACATGGATTGTTAGAACGGTGATGATTGGGTGACTTTGACACATGGGGGTAGACTGTGAGTGATAGATATGTGATTTGTCCCTCCTACTAGAGTATGATATTCTAGCCACTTGTTAAGCGAGACTGAGAAACACATGTGCATGCACATGTGAATCAATATATGGTATTGAGGTCACATTATCTCAGACAGTCTGCTCTTGGTTCAACAAACATGGATTGAACATTGAGAGGATGACCAACTATGCCTCGAGTTCATCCTGGATATTAGAGACAAAGGAATTATACAATCACTACAACACCTTACATAGATTGTAGGTTGAAGTTGTTCTCCAACTTTCTATTCACTTCAGTAGCATTGATGCGTGACTAGGCACCACTCTTTGCTTGTGATGTCATAAGCTAGTTATGGACATTCACTGCCAATGTGATATGGGACCTATAGGGTCACACACATAGGGACTCATCTAGAAGAGGAGTTTTAATCTTGAACGACAAATGAATTGATTACTAAAGTGTTTAGGCATTCAATTCACACAAATGATCACTCCATTGGCTGACTAGGTCTGCCAAATGACCATATCATTGAGTGAGACAACCGTTTGGGCATCCAGACAGGCATCTCAATTTGAGACAGTCATTTGGGTGGTTAGGCAGATCAAGGGTCGAATTGGCTTAGTTCTGCCCTTGAACTGAATGACTCAATATGATTGAGCCGACCAACTCATCTCAACTCACCAGAAAACCATATGGGTGAGTGAGATGGGTGTCTTGCTTGGGTAAGATGGACCGGTTAGAGCCGAACAAAGGTTCAGGATGCTTCCCGAATAGTTACAATTGCATTTTTTTTTAATAAAAGAGGTTCATTTTATTCATCTTGCCCCTCAAGCAAGCCAAGTGAAATCATCCGCATTACAGAAAATCATCCGCGATTGACCCAAAAACAACAAAATCATCCCATAAGTCTTCTCCAGATAAAGAATCCCACTCAACCATCCTAACACCCATCCCTCCAAGCCAAGAATCTAAGCAGCCACTACTCATCGCCATCCTTTGAGCTTTCTATCTCCAAGCCACCATCAACTCCTCAAGCCACCATCTCAGACTAGCTAGGGATCAAAGTTCCAGTCATCAAGCTCATCATATGTCTTGCTCGCAAATTCCTCACTATCAGGGTCGCAATCCACCACTCCATCGGACGAGTGGTCGGAGTATCCATCAGCACTCCAAGGTATCTCACTTGCGTGCCACAATTCCAGGAAGTCTCCAAAGTAACAATGCCTCAAGCGTCGACGTGCACCTGCGGAGTCCTGCACCCATCTCGTCACGAGGCTGGCCATGGCACCACTGGTTATCTCATTTGAGGCAGTAGACCCCGAAGCAGGGGTAGTCACAATCACGGGCGGTTGAATCAGTTCAACTGTCTTGGACCATCGACATTCCCTCACCAAGTGGCCATGATTCCTACAACGAAGACAAGTCGTAGGCGCTGTGCAATGACGCCTCCAGTGTCCAAGCTGAAGGCAGCGATGACACCGGTCTCCCGCAGCAGGGAGATGCTTTCTGACCTTCTTCTTGGCCTCACAGTCACGCGCTATGTGACCTGAAGCATGACACCAGAAACACACTAGCTCAGCCCGGCACTGGTGCCGCTAGTGTCCACGTCTCAAGCATCTGAAGCATGCACCTCCCTTGACCCGACGGTGACTGTGGCGGGGCTCTCGTAGCACAGCAATCGAAGATGGAGCCGTCGCTTGTTCATCTGTAGCTATCTCCCCCGACGACGCCATCATCGAGGGCACTCCCGAGAGGGGAATACATAAAGACCCCACCCAAACGCAGCCCTCAAAAAAGCCATCATCGCCATCGACACCAGCAACTGTCTCCGACGAAACGTCGACAACCTGGTGTGCATCATCTAGTTGCAAAGCTTCCACCGCCGTCTTTGGCAAATCCAGATCCTCGGGAATGTTCTGACCCTCCGAGGGATCGCCGTCCAGGACTCCCCTAACCCCACCTGCAAGAGAAATAGGGAGGGAAGGTCCTCCGATCATCAGGGCCTCCGAATCTGTAGCTTTGCTCGCTGTCGTCGAACTCGTCACAAAGGACCCCCTGCCCAAGGCAACATCACCGAAAGGCGCCATGGGTGAGGAGAGCTCCGTGCCAAGGTTCATTTTCGCCTGAATCCACTGATCGTGTAGATGCATGAAGTGGGCACGGAAGGGGGAGATAGAAGGGGCAGCGCCGTCGTCGCCCCTAATGCCTCCATCGGAGTCGTTCCCACCGTCAGCCTCTAAATCCACCACTGGCGAAGCCCCTTTCACCGCCCAATGCTCCTTTGCTTCCATGAGTCGTGCCCTGAGGTCCGAAATCGAAGTCGAGCCACCGCCAGTCGCCGCCCAGCCATCTATCGTCACCATCATAGGTTGTTCTCAAATCCACCGCTTACGAAGGGTGTGGGGGCTACGGTCACTATCGAGCGATGATCAGCCTCTCACCTCCTACGAAGGGTGCAGAGGGGAGGGGAGGCCCCTCCCTCACCAGCCGCTGCCCGACAGTGGTCGCCCTAGCGATCGCCTAAGGAAGAGACGCTCCGGCTCTCGCCGAGCGGTCCGCTTAGGACCCTGGTGACAGGCTATTGTTCTTGTCAGTTTTGTAGAGCAAGTAAAATTAATATGTATATTAATTGGAATAAAAAATTTGTGTGCGATTGGGAAACTGCTAAATTGTCCTTTGGTAGTGCGAGATGGCTGTCTCACACACCAGATGATCGTATGGGTGTGAAAAATGGTCGTTTCAGCTGTCACATGTTGCAAAAGTTGAAGTTCTTCCAATCGTTTCCACTCCCACATAATCCAGTAGAGACTGGGAACCCTGACCCTAACCTCTCTATAACAGAAGGGTTATTGGGGGCTTCCCAAGACACAACACATACAACTAAGAATCAGTTCCTCTGACAACTGTTGTCCTCTCTGGTTGTGGTAACCAAGAGAGCTCAGGCAAGTCCTACTCGATAAAGAGGGATAGCCAAAGGGAGAGAACAATTGATAGTTGTCATAGTAGGAGGGCAAGTTGGTGACTAGTACACCAACGGGAGGGACAAATCCTTTCTATCTCTTCTTGGTGAATGACATGAGTTCTAGTTGGTCCATGTGGACTACTTTAGAGGCAAGAGTCCTTTGGCTTCTTCTCAGAGCAAACTCAAACTGCAATCCAAGGTGAGACCATCATAGTCACTATAGAGGTTGCACAAACAACTGTTCATGGTGAAGATCAGGAGCTACACAACCACCGTCCAATGGCAACTAGTAAGTAGTTGCGAAGAAGTGAGTTTTGTCTCTAGACTTACTCCAGGACCATGTATAACTTGCTAAAACCATCCTTCCTATTTCATAGTAGTTTATACAATCCTGTTGTTATGGGAATACAAATAGATAAAATTTTTGTTTCCACTGCTATACTCTGTGCCCATATTTTCCAACATGTTGTGTACCCCATAACCAGGTGGTGACGCCCATTTTTATATATATTGGGAGTCTGGAAGTACATCATTCTCTATCGTGTTTCAAGTTTGTGAGACTCAGCCACTATTGTCTTTATATATTCTGGTGTTATGCTTATCTCACATGCATGCATATTGCTATTATTGTGATGGGTTTTGTTCCCAAGATTTTTACATGCTTGTATGGAACAATATTTATGTTTGATTTAATGGAAAGTATTTCTCTTGTTTAACAACTTTTTAAATCTATATTCTTTTATGCCCGATTGGGTAGTCCTTTCCTTTTCCTTTAGGGAAGCCTTTTATTTGATGTGCTTTATTTCTTAACATTGCTCAATACTCGATTTAGTATGCACATACCAACGTTTTGTTGATGTATCTACTTTTCTCCTTTTTGTTGGGGTACACTTCCAACCCTAGGTATAGCTCAAGGAGGAGACAACCAAGTTGAACCAATTGCTCATCAAGTTTAACTGAAACCTTGTGGGATACTTTCTTGAAGTGGTTAGGTGATCCTCAGCTAGTCCTATGTTTAGTTAGTTTTTCTTTTATCTCACCCTGTGTGGTGAAGGATAGTGATGATAACTAGATTTGTAATGATTATATACTATATAGTTCGATGCTACTTTTGGTGTTATGTTACATACATGTTGAATTAATTGGGTACCATCCCTTTGTGAAAAAATTATGTTGGCGTTTGGTTATAAGTGATGATGCCTTTTTATTTTAGTAGGGAGAAGATCCCCTTTCAGCTTCCACTCCTTAAATATCCATGAGGCTAGGTGGTAGAGGAAACAATGGTGAAAAAAACTATATAATGATAAAAATGCATTGTGTTTTACTTGAAGAGTTTAAAGTTATTTGAAGTTTGTCTCTTGTTACTTTAAAATTGCCATGAGTCTGTTTTATTATGCAATTTCACATGTTTTCCTATAATGTATGTATGCATTTGCACTGATTGTATGCCATGAATTTCCCCTATTAGGCAAACATTATGACTCATAAAGGTGTTACTAGATTTGTTTCCACACTCGACTGCTCTGATGATAAAGATTAGTCAAGTTCATTGAACCATGAGGGACAATCTTAAACATGTTGGTTAGTTCTTGTAAACATTTTTTTTATTTAGAGATATTTTATTTAATTTTCAAGTATATTGTGTGTGGGATTTTTGCGCCGCTTGGAGACGTGTGCCTCAAACCCTTTACCAATGTCTAGGTCATGGAATTGGGATTGAGGTAAGAACAGATGGGACAGTTGGTAAGAAAGATAGGACACAACCTTTGCATGGTTATTATTTAACATTTGAAATCTATAATGAAACTTGGAAACCCTGAAGTCCATAATGGTGAAAATTGAGGTGTCTAGGCTCAGGGTTCCTACTAGTAATCAGCTCCTATCTATCTCACAATAGTGGTTGAGATTTCCTGCTCTACCTAGCCTTGTTTGATCAGAACTAGAACTAAAAGGTGCTCCTTTCAATGGTGTCTAAGTCCTCAATCATCTCATATCTTCTGTAAGGAATACCCTGACACCGACCATTAGATTGATGTAGGGTGACATCTCATCTTTTCTCTATCTTACTATTTACTTGACTTGATCTATACTCTCCCTATTTTGGGTAGATGGGGAAACAACTAAAATATGAAATAAAATTTAAAAAATATGGATTAATATGATACCATGATCTCATATACTAAACCTATGTTATAAATGACTTGTAACAAAAGAAATATCATGTAGATGGATCCAAGAATCTATAATCAAGGAGACAAACCTTTTGGGACTAAGAAGGATGGGAAGGAGAATGTCGATAAGAAGAAAGAGACAAATAAGAAGAAGGAAGTTGAGAAAAGGAAGGAATTCAAAAAGAAGAAAGAAGTTGAATAGAAGAAGGAAGGTAAAAAGGACAAGGAAGCTGGAAAGGAAATAGAAAAGGAAGATGAAAAGGAAAAAGGAAGATGAGAAAGAGAAAGAAGCTGGGAAAGATATGGGAAGGGGGTGGATAAAGGCAAAGAACCCAAAAGAGATATGGGACCTGAAGGTGTTGAATATGAAGGACCATCCACCCCCTTTCACCCTTAAGAAGGATGGGAAGGGGAAAGTTGATAAGGAGAAAGAGGCAAATAAGAATAAGGAAGCTTAGAAAAGGAAGGAAGCTGAAAAGAAAAAGGAAGCTAAAAAAAAGAAGGAAGTTAAAAAGGACAAGGAAGCTAAAAAGGAAATAGAAAAGGCAGCTGAAAAAGAAAAGGAAAAGGAAGATGAGAAAGAGAAAGAAGTTGAGAAAGATATGGGAAAGGGGTTGAATAAAGGCAAAAGACTTGAAAGAGGTATGGGACCTAAAGGTGATGAATATGAAGGACTATCCACCCCCTTTCACCCTTAAGGAAATGAAGAAATAGTTCCTATCCCTTACTCAAGGTGACTCCTCTGTGTATGAATACAGTTACAACTTTGCCTCTTAGAGCGTCATCCCAAGAACTTAAATCATGAAGAGAATTTGATTCATTATTTTGAGGGGCTCAATGTGGCTCTACAAACTTTAGTTGCCTCTTCCAATTGCCACTTCCCATGATGTCTTTGACCATGCCCTAAAGATGGAAATACCTTGGGGATGGTACAAGATAATAATAAAATCTTGGCTTATATAGGACTTACATATATTGTGATAGTCAATCTTAAGAAAGGGGAAATACCTTAATATGACAACTATCAGAATAAGAACAAAGACAAAAATTACCCCATAAACTCTCCAACTCAGAAATATCATAATGCACCTAATCAAAAGAACAACTGAGGACCAAAACCAGACCAATCTTTCAACTATGGAAAGAGTCACCCTAGACTATGATGACATAATAATCCACTTTGATTCTACTAAAAGGAAGAAAGACACTTCAAGAACTAATTCCCCAACCCACCTCCTCCATGGACTGCCAATGCTAAGCATGGTAAAAAATATGAGAAAATAAAGGAAATCACAAATAGTTTTATGCAACTCCTTTTCTTTGCAACAAACCTTATGATTTTGGAATCACCATATCTCTAAAAGTTTGTATTTGATGCCCTATGGTTTTGGGATTATTTCACTCATATATGAATACAAACTACCATGTACTTAGATTTGAAAGTTAATATCTTTGTTGGACCAATTGATCATCTCAAATTCGAACTTAGATTGATAACCATGTGACTACTCAATTTGTGACATAATGATTATCAAACTGAGAATGATGATATGAATTGTGAAACTCATGGATGATTTGACAATAATTTGTTGGGGGGATTCCTCTTAGGGGGGCGATTGATGATGTGCAGTTAGGCACGATCTTGGCATAATTACTAACTATATTAGCCCTCAATTAACTTGATTTCCTAACTCTTAATAAGTTTCACTGATAAATGAACTACTACAATCTCTATAGTGAAAATCTACATTTTGAATCATGCCTTATACACCTACGTTCATAAAAACCTAGCTTGCATATACTCTTGAATCCTTTGATTTATATCTTGATCAAATTTATTGTTTAGTCCTTGAAACTTGTTGCACCTCTGTACCCTCTATCATAATATTATGGTACAAATTTGAGCACAAACAAGCCTTCCTACCCAAAGTTATGTATTTTCAAAGAACACCCCCAAAGAAAGTCCTTTGTTTTCCCTCTTTTTAACCCATTTCTTGACCTTGGTCTTCCCTTCTTAGAATAATGGATTGGCTGCACGTGTGTGGCCAAGGACATGGACCTGAGCTAATGTCGCGGTGCCACAAGCCCACCCAAGTAGGGGGCTGGACCAATTTGTTCTCAGATCTTTGATCCGGTGGCCGATGGGTCATCCCCTAACTTAGGTTGGCTAGGGTTGGACATCGCTTTAGGGTCGGGTACCTAGTCATGGATCTCATATCTTCTCTCTCTATCTTCCTACATTTTAGTCCCTTCACCTCCTTTCTTATTTCTGACTTGTTTACACCCAAGATATACCCCTATTCGACATTTTTTGAGAAGCTTCTAATCTCCTGTCACCATGGCTAAAAACCCAACTCTGGAAACCCTAAACCTAGCCTGTATACCCAAAAATACCCCCCAATCAACTCCATTTTCACCCAATGAGTTTGAGATGCTCTCTCGTCAACCCAAACTTCCTCTCTCTCTCTTAGTTCCCTCTTTCTGCGCCACCGATGCATCACCTCAACCCAGCTTGTCTTCACACACACTGGGCGAGTGGGGGAGATGAGCAAAGGCTATGAGATGATTCACCGATCAAAGTTTGACCTAGATCCAACAACCAACCTTTCCTCTCTTTTCTTTTTCTTGGTATTTTTCTTCTCTCTGCCCAATATTCTAGAAAAAAATGGCCCAACCTTGTAAAAATGATTTGTTTCTCATCCTAACTCCAAATAATATGATCATAGTTCACTAATCACAAAATCAAAAGAAATCCTTTTAAGATGGTTTAAAATCCTAAAACCTCTTGATATTTCATTATCCATAAAACTCAATTTAATGATAATCTATATTATCAATAACTAATCATAATGATTAAATCTCTAGAATGCTATTTTTTGCTCTAATCATTATTTTTGAGACTCAAAATCATGTTGACATGAGTTCTTTTAAATAAATTTAGGAGGTCATCATATTCATCCTACCCTCCTCTTGTAGGAAAAAACTCATCATTACATCAGACCTAAGAATGAGAGCATCTTGCAAAACCTATACATCACCAAGCAAAACTATAAATCCTATATGTATACCCATCTATGTATCATCCAAAAGGTCTAAATATACGAGGTTCCCTTCTTATCTAGGATGAAGATCCCTCTAAGCCTCATAGGATGAAGAACCAGTGTTGTAATGACTATTATGTGCAACCTCAATCTCCAAGCTCCTTTGGAGCTGAGTTGATTCCCTAAGGAACAAGGTGCCCAATGAGCACATATTCATTAAGAATAAGTCTATTCTCTCTTGTGAAATGAGTAGCTCGTCACATGCCTAGAGCCGACTACCACAAGATTCTAAAGACAATAGGGTCATCCACCTCAGTAATGGACACATTGGTACTTTTCTCATCTATAATCTTGAGTGCCACGATGCAACCAAAACATGAAAGCAAGGCACATGTATCCATGATAGTTCTTGAAAATTCATACCACTCATCTCCTCATCTCTCTGAGGGAGTTCTTATTCTATCGATTGTGAGATTAAGCTTGAGGTTGGCAATGTCAGGTGTTTTCCATCTTACAAGGAAAATCTGTTTGAATCTCCACTAAGGATTCACAACACCTAAGTTGGTTAGGGTGCGATAGAAACTAAGATATTCAATCTTCTTGAAGACTTTCCTTTTTAGGCCTCGATTAATGATGTGTATGATAGAGTCCCAAAGTGCCTTGGCTCTAGTTCTATGGTTGTCAAATCTAGACGCACAATGAATCTCCATATCGACCAACAAAGCAAAGAGACAAGATCATTGTGCAACCTGAAAGGTCATTAGCAAGTCAAGATGTGTGTATCTAGCACACACTATAACAATAGAAGCACCTGCACATATGGATTAGGCATGCAAAATAATATAACAAACAAGCAACCACAAGAACACTAGGATTTTACGTGGAAAACCCCCACAATGTGTGAGGGAAAAATCACAGGGTCAAAGCTCGAAAGAAAAATCCACTAATCAACAAATTACAATGTTCTTCCCAAGCTTTGACCCAAAACTTGAGGAATATAGAGCAAAAGGAAGAGATATGGATAATATCAAAGCAGTACATCACCACACCAAAAAACCTTCCAAAAAAGCACCCTCTTGTAGAGAATTCCCAAATGAAACAAGAATGTAGGTTGTGATGGAGAACTTGGTGTAGATCGGGGGAGAGAACCATAGGATCACCCTCTTTCCTTTCTCTCCTTTCTTCTTACTTGGCCTCTTTCTTTCCATCGCAAACAACAACAAATGATTAATCAAGGCAACGACCTTCTTTGCCAATTTCAAGCAACGACTCATCAACTTGTGCGACTGTGGCACATGGGTATTAATACCCATGTCTCACAGAAATAGAAGTGCCCTAAAGGGCTGCCAAATTGGGCTAAAAAAAGTATTGTAGGCCCAACAATCTCCCGCTCCAACCCAAAGGAGAGATATTTGTCATGACTCCTCAATTGGAGTCCAATCCGGCGAGCTCCTTACAAGTAGCAAGCTTCTTTGTTGGAACTGCCTTCATCGTCATGTTAGAAAGATTGTCATTGGTGTGGACTTTTATCAGCTTCAAGTGGTCATCACTGATAGCTTCATGCAACCAATGGTATCTCAGATCAATATGCTTTGTCTTGGAGTGAAAATAAGAATTCTTACTCAAGTTCATGGCACTCTGACTGTCACAATAGATAACATACTCATCCTATATCCAACCCAGTTCTTGTAAGAAACATTTGAACCAAACAATTTCTTTCCCCGCTTCACAAGTTGCAATATTCTACCTCAGTAGTAGGTAAAGCAACACACTTTTGCAATTTACATTTCCAACTAATAGCCCCCTTTGCAAAAGTAAATAGAAACTCTGAGGTAGACTTCCTATGATCAAGATCACCTGCTAAATATGCATCTGTGAAACCGGTAAGAAGTGGTGGTTCCCTACCAAAGCATAAACAAGCACTAGATGTACCTATCAAACATTTGAGTATCCATTTAACAACATTCCAATGCTCCTTACAAGGTTAAATAAAAATCTTCTAGTCACACCAACTGCATGTGCAATATCAGGCCTAGTGCACACAAAAGTATATGTAAGACTTCCTACTACAGAACAATACGATATGTGAGCCATCTCTTACTTTTCTTACTCAGTAGAAGGATATTGTTTTCTACTCAGTCTAAAGTGACTGGCTAAGGGAGTCTCAACTGGCTTTCCCCCCTTCATGTTGAACATGTCAAGTACATGCTCAACATATTTCTCTTGTGACAACCAAAGTTTCTTTGATTTCCTATCACACCTGATGTCCATGCCAAGAATCTGTCTGGCTGGTCCCAAGTCTTTCATATCAAAAGACCTAAACAATTCCCTCTTCAAGTTGGCAATCATCTAAGCATCTTTGCCAACAACCAACATATCATCAACATAAAGTAAGAGAATAATAAAATTGTCACCTAAAAATCTCCTGAAGTAAACACAATGATCTACCTCCGTCCTATGGTAACCTTGCTTTAGCATGAAAGCATCAAACTTTTTATACCACTACCTTGGTGCTTGTTTCGGCCCATATAGACTTTTCTTCAATCTACAAACCATGTGCTATTTGGATTTCACTACAAATCCTTCACGTTGCTCCATATATATCTCTTCCTCGAGCTCACCATGGAGGAAGGCTGTCTTTACATCAAGCTACTCAATATCAAGCTCCAAGATAGATGCCAAGCCCAAAACTGTGTAAGTGGAAGTCATCTTCACTATTGGAGAGAATATCTCATCAAAGTCAATCCCCTACTTTTTCCCAAAGCCTTTGACCACAAGTCTATCTTTATACCTTATAGTGTTATCACTCCTATCCTTCTTTAGCTTGAAGACCCACTTGTTCTTTAAAGCTTTTCTTCCTTCAGGAAGCTTGCATAACTCCTAGGTATCATTTTTCTTCAATGAGTTCATCTCATCTTGCATTGCATGCAACCACTTATCTTTTTCTTGATGAGACTTTGCTTCCTCATAGCTTTCTGGCTCCCCCTTTTCTATGATCAATGCCCATTCTGAATCAAAATATTTAATAGACATCCTTTTCTCTCTAGTAGACCTCCTCAACTGTAGACCTTCTAGATCTACTGGTTGAGGTTTCTCCCCCTTCTCAGGAACCTCCTCGACATGGATGCTATCTATACCAGGTTCATCCTATGCCATATCATCATGTGGGATCTCATCATCCTCAACATGGTTTGCATCAGAATTCTGCTGGACTGGAGAGGGAACCGACATATAAATCACAGTACCATCTTTTACCTGCTCAGGCTTAGTTGTTATTGTATCAGATAACATCTGGTACTCAAAGATCACATCTTTGCATCTAGTTATCTTTTTATTTTCTGGGTCCCAAAGCTTGTAGCCAAACTGCTCATCACCATAGCCAACAAAAATACAAGGAACATATTTGTCATCAAGCTTATGCCTCTGCTCCTTAGGAACATGTGCAAATGCCTTGCACCCAAACTCCCTAATGTGAGAATAAGAAGCTGGCTTCCCTGTCCACACACTCTCTAAGAGTGTCAAAATCCAAAGGAACCGATGGTGACCTACTAATCTAGTAGCAAGCAGTGTTAACAACCTCTGCCCCGAACTCCTTAGGTACTTTTGCATTCTTCATCATGCATCTAACTAGCTCCATAATGGTTTTGTTCATTCTTTCATCCAAACCATTGTACTATGGGGTATCATGAACAATTTTGTCATGCTATATGGTAGATCTTTCACAGTAAGACCTGAACTCCTTGGAAGTATACTCACCTCCATTGTCAGAACAAAGGCACTTAAGATTTTTACCTATCTCTCTTTCAACCATGGCATGGAACTTCTTGAAAGTATCAAACAACTGATCTTTCCTTTGCAAATAGTATACCCACACTTTCCTAGATGCATCATCAATATAAAAATAGCAAATAATATGCTTCCACCCAAGGAGTTGACTTCCATAGGACCACAAACATAATAATAAATTATGTCTAACACATTAGACTTCTTCTCACACTGAGCACTGAACTGGACTCTTTTTTGCTTCCCAAGCAAACAACTATCACATGAATCATGAACCACATTCTTACCACATGGGATCAAATATTTCTTTGCAAGCACATGTAAGCTTTCTCACTCATGTGCCCAAGCCACTTGTGCCATAAATATGGAGAAATAGAGTTGTCCACTACATTGACACTGTCAGTGCAAACCTTTATATTCATCGTGTACAAAGTGTAGCAAACTTTGTGTGATGCCCCATGCCACAAAAGCGAGATTACTCAAAACAAAACCACAGAATAAAGATTAAACAAATAGATTACTAGATATACTAAAAATTAAAAACATTTTCATAAAACTGCCAAACATCAAAAACCCTTACATACGAGTCCTTTTACGTCTCAAAGCGCTTACTGTGTGTGCCGTCAACCTGTTATAAGGAAACATGTTCCAGAACATATATACATATATCCACCACAGTTATGCACAAAAAGGGGCATACAAGCCAACCACATATTGAAAGCACGTCTACAAACATCCCCAAAGACCCGAGTGTACATAGATGACTCTAGGACTCTAACAACAAAAGACATCCAACAACACTTCCAACCTTGTCAACTATTGTCTTTCTTGCTGCTCCTTAACCTCTGTTGCACGATCTCTACCTCCTCATGTACGTCCACCTAAAAAGGATGTGGGAAACCCACAAGGTGAGATTCCAAATCTCAACGGGAGATATAACTTTCCACCAACTCTAATATTATAGATAAGATGATTAAAGCAAGTAGTAAAGTTACAACCATGATAAGCAGGTAATCATTACTAAAAGGATAAACAGTTACTATTATATTATGAAACATATTAGCATTATAAAAGGAATATGAAGAACATGTATATTTCCTACCAATAATAATGTACGAAAGCAAGCAAGGCCTCATCTAATATTTTTGTGTTTGATCCTACAAAAGTATACTACACGGATGATACATATTTTATTTTGCCTCGAGGTTTTGAGTCGTACCACCCAAATCCAACCGACCACTGCTAAGTAAAAATCGGTGCCATACCAGGTCTAGTGGAAGAGCCGAAATCCATGACCTCACCAAACCTCGTGGTCAGAACATGAGTGAAACCTGTAGTGACATCATCAGCCAGAATGCTTCTAATGACATATAGTCCATCTGTGCAAACCTAGCCCACCTTGGTACAAGTCACGTCACTAGTGAAATAGAGCTATGGCCCACAACCGCACTCTTCCAAGGTATGGCCCTCAACCAATCATGTGTCATATATCACTAAGCTACGACCTGAAGCTGCACTCTTTCTAGGGTATGGCCCACAACTAATCATGTGTCATATATCCTAGATGTAAGGGGATATTCTTCCTCACCCCCATATATTAAAAAATATGCACTCCAAGTTAAAATCATTTCACCATCCAACAAATGTTGACACTGAATGGATCTATGGCACAGGGCAAGCAACATGATTAGGTTCCACTTGATTAGTTAGGTTATTTAAGTGTCTTTTAGCATCAACCAAGTTAGAACGTATAACCTTTAAACATGTTCTACAAAGATAAGGGCATAATACATCACCAGAACATATTTGAGCATATAAGGTGTGATCTCATCACATTATCATTTGATGCTTGTCATTCACCATATTTTCCATCACAAGGACCACATACTTTGAGGTAGCAACCCCCATCTCATTACTGAGAAAATTATCATCTCATAAGGCAATAAGGCATCATTAGGTCATAACACCCATTTACCTCCTCTTTCAATGATACCAACATCTCACATGCCTCATAAGGCCCATTCAATCATATCTTAAACACTATAGCTAATATCTAGCTATGCACATTAACTTGTGTTACCTGCACGGTTAGAGACTTGTAACAAGAAGGATAATACTTACTACTATCATATTATAAGAATTCATGTCATTCACACTACATCATTAGGGTTAGGGTTCTCTTTAATCAATTAGGGTTTATAGGGTTGGATCAACAACCAACCTCAGATCATCATTTCCATATGAAAATTAGAGGTCATAGAAAACAACACTTCTTGATTGCTCATACAAACACCTCATAGGGTGTCCTATCATACCATGTAACCCTATCATTAACATGATGTAATGTGATTAACATCACAAGGTATCATTTTAGGCTAAATTGTGGTGTATCAGTTTAGACCGTCTTGTCCAAGCATGTCGTGTTAATTACATGAGGTATATCGATTGGCACTAAGGGTGTTAGATTGATACTTGCCATTGGGTGTTGACTTGTCATCACCATAACATGTCAACTAACTCTATGCAAGGCAAAAGGGTTCACCTTACTAGGACGTGTTGATTTAACCCTACTTAAAAGGGTGTCGGGTTAGCCACACATGAGGTGTATCAAGCAACCTTATTTGAAAGGGTGACATACAACCCTAGGTGTGTCGGGTTGTTAGGGTTAGGGTTTTCCATGTTAGCCTCTTACTCCACCAAGGCGTCAGAATTCGACACTCCAACTCAAGACATCCTCATGGTCATGACGGGCTAACACCCTCAAAGCATGACGGTTTAGCAAACATATCGATTTAAACATCTATAGGGCATGATGAGTTTGCACCCATCAAAACCTATCGGTTAGCATTCCCAAGTCAGGATGACTTGTCACATGATATGTCATTTTATACACCACAAGTCATGTCGACTGTAATGACCTGATCGAATATTTACAAAATAATATCAAAACATAAACAATCTTTATTACAATCATGCTTGTACATCAGAGGCGCGAAAGCTTACAATTATGATTAAAAGTTTAAGAATAAAAATTCATTAGTATCTAGTCTTCAATGGGGGACTACCCAACACATGTCTCTTCAAGCTCTTCCATCTACCACCTACCCATGAGTTATCAGAGGGAAAGAAACCACACATGGACTCCATTGAAGGAAAATAAAGGTCAGCAAAAGTTTGTACTAAATTCAAATATTGGGCTATTTACATAATATAGGTACGGAATGCAATACAAGGTAATACCAAAGTTAGGCAGAGACTATTTGGTAGATTAAATTTATCAAAGTAAGGATGACAATATTTCAATGTTTGTAATTCAAGATCAAATTTCTACAAGACTATTCAAAATAGTTCAAAATATCAAAATACTTACAATGATCAACTTTTGAATATTTAGGTTGAGCACTATCAAATAATTTCTTTATTTATGAATATAATGTCATGTGTTCAATCATCTATGAGAGAACGACGTGGTAGCCTGCTATTTCAACTAGTATACTGGGGGACCACTAATACATTATAATATGTGCACAGGGTGGCAAGACTTACCCTACCTCAAGCAAGCCAAAGCTCTAAGGGGCCAAAGCCCAAAGGGACCAAAGTTCAGGGAGTCAAAACTCCAAATAGATCAAGTATAATATTTAATGCAATCAAACAATAGTCAATATGAGGTGGTGAACTTTCAAAGAGGAAGGAAAGGTTTACAAAAGTATAGGGTTCACCACTAAACAATGTACATGGAATTCAAAAGAGAAATTAATAACTCAATACAAAAATAGAGAATCTAGTACCTTTTTCTCGAAGAAAGATTCCAAGATGTTTAACACTTCAAGGTTCAGTGAGCTTCCAAAATCAAGATCTAATAAGAAAAGGACTCTATGTCATCATAAGGTTATTGGCTTGAAATCAAACCTTACAATTTTTCATTATTTGGAACAATTAGGTTGTTTACCATATTGGTTTATTATTCTATATTCTACCCGTTGTTGTGGGTTCTATATTTTCATCTAGGTTTCATACTTGAGTAGATAAATACTTCTTCATGTTACTGTTCTAAAATATAGTTGTGTTTAATCACTATGATGTAGGATGTTTTTTATATGAGATATGATTTATCTAAAGACATTTATTTAGAATGTAGAGTGAGCCATACATGGTTCCATGCATATTATTTATACACCAATACTTATAGGTATACATCTAAATGAATGATACTAGAGTCATCTCGCATAAGTGTTATATAAGTTAAACATGTGTAAATATCATGTCAAAATTATAAGAGTAATCTCTTATATATATTTATATATCTCATTTCTCACATTTCTCCAAATTAGACTAAATTTGATAAGTATAATTTTGAGATTTATCCAACATATAGTGTTTGTATTAGTAACAATGCTTTTCTGGACAAGGATATGCAGCGAAGAGGCGACGGGAGAGGCGATTGGGGTGGTCCCCTGCGCCGCCGAGCTCCTCCATGGATAGCGAGGCCCCGCCAGTCAGCCTAGAGTATAGAGAAGGTGTGGAAACCAAAAGCACCAGATCAAGGTCGCACGGTGGAGCAAATGCCAGATCTGGAGCGCAGATGGCCAGATCCGGATCTAGAGGAGTACCCAAAGTGGACGAAATTCTCCAAGCCAGACAACAACATCGCCCTTAGTTGAGTTGATGTTACGCTGAACCAAGGGCGTCTCATCTACCCCAGTGCCGAGGCAAAGGAGAATGCAAATAAGTGGAACAAATGCCTGGTAGGCTACATCATTGACTTCAAAATGCATATTCCAACCTTGAGTATCTACCTGGAATGGTTGTGGGAACTGAAAGGGAACATGGAAATTTTCAATAGAGGAGACAGTTTTTTTCTAATAAAATTCACAGAGGAGGAGGATTTGCTAAAGGCTCTCAAGGGAAGTTGGTATGTCAAGAACATGCCTCTCCTGTTGCGAAGATGGAAGCAGGGCCAAAAAGTATCGAAGCTCATGCTTAATGAAGTTCCGGTGTGGATAAGGTTGTATAATTTACCTATGGAGCTTTGGGACGTCAAAATGCTGGAGAGAATAGGGTCCTACATTGGGGTTCCTTTGTGCACATATGAATCTACTGGGACATGTGCTAGACTTGAATTTGTGAGGATCCAGGTTCTAGTTGACATGAGTTTTTCATTTCCAGAGTTCATCTCACTCGAAAGTGACGAAGGAGTTGTTCACGATATACATGTTTCTTATGAATGGTACCCATACAAATGTAAGCACTGTAAATGCTTTGGGCATGATGAGTACTACTGTTATGCTAAGAAGGGGACCATGTTATTACTAAAGAGAAGCAAGACTGGACGATCAAGGTTCCTGATAACACTGGCCAGAAGTTGGCGGCTGATTCCCCTCAAGTCGATGCTGAAGATGCTAATTCTGAATGTAATCAAGGTGTTGACCTTGGTTCAAATTATGGTTCTGTTATGTTGGAAGAGGAAGGTGGGGAAATCTTCGACACAATATCTGTGAATCCTTTACTGGTGGACCATAATGCTAACCTGGCTAGAGAGCACTACAAGAAGCTCAACAAATAAAGATCTGACACCCCTATTCCTAATTTCTCATCAAGTTCAAGATCGAGAGTTACAGTTGATGAAGATGGCTTTCAGGAGGTAAGAAGCAAGATAAGTAAATCTCCTACTAAAATTGTGACTAGCAGTAGTGGTAGCTTGCCTGATTTTCCCCATGCTACTAATTCCTTCGTGAGTGGAGAGTATCTTTGAAGACAATGTTGTTGAGGCTGACAGCTCAACAGTCGATGTGATTAAATGATACCTCCTATCTTAATCTCCTCTTGGAATGTCAGAGGACTAAATAATAAGATTATTCATGTCCAAGAGGAGATTAGAAGGATGAATGGTGATACCGTTATTCTAGTTGAAACCAAAGTTAGATATGACAAAGTTGATCACATTATGTCTAGATACTTCTCTGAGTACAAATATATTACCAATCATAGATTTCACTGCCTTGGCAGAGTTTTTATCTTGTATAGAAATTGCAGGGTCGATGCAATCAAGGAATCTGACCAATATATTTTTGCTAAAGTTTCTGTTAATATCTTTTCTTTTCTGTTAATGGTTGTGTATGGACACAATGGAGATGTTGAAAGATCAAAATTATGGGAAGATGTTGAAGAGATGAGCAATTCCATTGATGAACCGTGGCTCATTCTGGGAGATTTCAATGCTGTAAGATCCGAAGTTGAAAGGATAAGTATTCAACCTCCTACAAAAAAAATCGATGGATGGTTTTAATAGCTGCTTGCTCAATGATGGTTTATTTGATATGAATCTTGGAGGCCCGTTCTTCTCTTGGGATTACAAACAAGATGGTGATCATTTTATCACTTCAAAGATTGATCGCGTGCTTCACAACATCCTGTTCATTTCCAGTGTTGAAGACTACTTTGATGAATTAGTGTCTAGCTCTGTTGGAGATCACAGGAGGATCGTGTTGAAGATTGGTAACCCCAGGACTTTTAAGTCCCCTTTTAGATTTGTTAATGCTTGGATTCACAGAAAAGATTTTATGGACATTGTTAAAGATGCCTGGAGCATCGAGGTGGGGGGATAAAAGATGTTTATTCTATATAGGAAACTAGAATCTATCAAGAAATCTCTCTTGAAGTGGAATAAAGAATATGTTGGAGACTTATACAACAATGCTAGAATGGCTAGATTCAGAGCTAATGAGGCCCAACACTCTACTAATCTTGATCCTTTGAATGAAGAAAAAAGACAACATGCTAAGACTCTAAGGATGGAAGCTAGAGAGGCTGAGTTAATAGAGGAATCATTATTAAAGCAAAAGTCCAGAATTCAATGGCTTAAAGTAGGAAATATGAATTCAAAATTCTTCTTTTCTTCCCTCATGACAAGAAGACATAGAAATTATCTGAAGAGTCTTCAGGTCAATAATGAGAATCTCACCAACTATGATGACATTAAGAATGCTATGAAGGACTTCTATATGAAGCTGTTTACTAATAGTGATTGTGATGGGGATGTTTGGAGGGGAAATTGGGAAGGTAACCGTTTGACTGTTGAACAAGCTAGTAATATCATGGCTCCTGTGACGAGGAAGGAGGTGGATGACACGTGAAGAATCTCAATGCTGACAAGCCCTCGGGGCCAGATGGTTTTAATGGGTGTTTTTTCAAAACTACTTGGGAGCTCATTGGAGATGATACTTATGCAGATGTTACTAAATTCTTCTCAAAAGGAATCATGCTAAAAGAAGCTAACAAGTTTTTTATCACTCTGATTCTGAAGGGGATGGATACTTCTATCATCTCTAATTGGTGGCCAATCGCTTTATGTAATACCTTTTATAAGATAATTTCTAAAATTATGGTGAACAAGTTAAAGGTGGTCCTGCCTTTTGTTATTGACTCCAATCAATGTGCTTTTGTTGGAGGAAGAAGTATGAAAGACACTATCCTGTTGTCTAATGAGATTTTGAGTGATTTTAGGAAAGATTCTAACAACATGTGTGTTCAAGCTAACATATCAAAGGCTTATGACTCTATCAGTTGGAAATTTTTGTTCTCTATTCTATATAGGATGGGATTTCCTTTGAGATGGATTCGATGGGTGGAAGCTCTATTCTCTTCTACTTATTATCAGATCCTATTTAATGGGGAGCCTACTGAATCTTTCTATCCAACCAATGGGATCAGACAAGGTGATCCCATTGCACCTTATATGTTCGTCATTGGGATGTAGGGTCTAATTGAGATTATGAAGTAAGGGCTCAAGTGCAAGTTGTTCCAACCTATCAAAGCTCCCAAATGTGATTATGTTTCACATCTTGTCTTTACAGATGACTTGATGCTCTTTATGAAGGAAAGTACTGGAAATGCTAAGTTTATCAAAGCTTCTCTGGAGAAGTTTGGGGTTCTATCTGGTCTCAAGCTTAATAACAGAAAGAACTGTGTTGTTTTTAGTAAGAAAGTGAACTCTGAACAAATTCTTAGAATTCTCGATATGAAAGAAGGTAATATGGAAGATTTGAGGTATCTGGGGATCCCTATTTTTGTTGGCAAACTCTCTAATAATAAATATGTATAATAGAATGGATAAATTAAATAAGTCCTAAAATCCTTTGAATTCATGTCAATATTTTCACGTGAAAAAAAATCCATGTTGAATATTAAAAAAAAAATGTTGACAATCTGACAAAACAAATTGAATAGTATAATCCCTTTATAAATGTATAGTTACACCTTTTAAGAAAATAGGTAACTAGAAAATCTATGAAATTTGACATAAGATTAAATAAGATCTATATATTTAGAAATTGTGATTGTTGTGGATTAGGGTGTAGTTAACAATATGGTGAATTGGGATAAATATGATGGACTCGGTATTTCTTTGAACTTGTAACTTCCATGTACATATAATACTTTAGATAACTAATGCAACCAAGACATCATAGAGAAAATAAAACCCTACCTTACTTTAAATTGAAAATAGAAGTATATTAAAGTTCTTGACTGAATATAAACATCACAATTAGTGACAATAACATTGAGAAAAAGCTAATTGAGTATTAGACTTGACCTTGATAACTATTGCTTGACCAATAAACATGTGGTGCAACTAAAAACTTCTGATAATGATGGAAAAGGACAACAAATGTAATTTTTCAACTCTCATATTAAAATATTATGTTTACGCACTAATCATCTTAAGCAATGAATTCAAAAATAGATGTACTTTCCAGAATAACATTTACGCCTAATTTAGTTCAATAAATTCAAGGTATTAAATGAATTGGTTAATCAATCTGAGTAGGACCTATCTTAGTGGAAGGAGAATTATAGTTATGTGTTTGAGTTGAAGATGGTATGAGAAAACAAGAGTAGTATGTTGGAGAATTATTTGATTAGACCCTGGTGGGAAGAAAAATTATTAAGGATTTGATTTCAGGGCCGAAATCCTTTTAAGGGTGGAAGAGTTGTAACATACTCAATTTTGAACATTAGACTTATTTATGAGCTATTATTCTCCTCACTTGAAAATTCCAATTTTAATTCTCTCAATTATACTTGAAATATCATTTTGAATGCCCTTAAATACTCAGGACAAAAATGTGTCCTAGTTATTCTGGTACGATTCAAGTAGACCAGGAACTATAGTAGTGTAGTTAGCCTCACTTGGAAAATGATTGGCGTTGGAATCGTTTTACAATATAGTTTGGATCATTAGAAATTCAATATAGAAGAACTAATATAGAAGTAATATGTATTATTGATTTTGGATAGTTGTATTAGAATTCCTAATTATATACTTGGTTGCTATAAATATTGAGAATAGAATGATAGAAAGTTATGGTAAAAACGGTAGAAAGGTTATTTGAACTTTGATTGAAACATCAAGTACGTACACCATACGGATCCGATGAATGTTATTATTATGATAATGATATTCAACGTGTTCGAGGATCATTGGTATGAGTAATATATCTTGTATAATTGCCTTTACACTACAACGTCCAATGACAAGGCCACAAGGCCAATATACAAGGCTATTGATAATAATGGCCGTTACTAGTACTCCCCCATGGTCCGGTTATATAGCTTGTAACGTAGTGAACGGTCATGTTACTTACTAAGGGAAGATGATGGGTTGCTCCTAGGTGATGCAATGTCTGACTACGCCATTCATCTTTGCACTAAAACCGCTTCACCCCTCCAACATGTTAAGATATCTCCTTGAAGCTCCAGAATTGTCTCCCCTCCTATATATACAGCCCCACCCTAAGACTTTGAGAGACCGCAAATCTGCAAATTGCCATCATCATCCTCAACCTGTTCTCCTTTACCCTTGGCCTACCTCTCCTCTCCCTCCTCTGGTGGTGCAAGAGACAAGCCTGGTGGTGCCTCATCTCTACCTTCACTCATACTCTCTGATTACAGCCACCAAATTTCTAATTGTCAATATCTTCAGAAAATAACGAAAGCTGTCATCGTGTTCGCGCAGTGAAGATTAACAAGGCCTCCCCTCTCTGTGTTTCCTACAGAACTTGCGACTGAAGATGCTACTTCATACCACTATTGAGGTCTGTAGGATGAGGATGAACCTATGTAAGCAATGGTGACTGCGTTCCACTTGGTGTGATCCTGAGTAGCGGATCTCACCTCCAAAACCAAAAACTCGTCAGCTAGGACCTGACACGATAGCAATTGGCACACGACCTGTTGACCTACTTCCTCCTCCTCGAGCCCAATAGTAAGAGGAGGGTAATGAGCACCTATTGATCTTCCTTCACCACCTATTTGTGATGACAGATCTGCAACTCCTTCAGTTTGAGCCATGAGCCCAGATCTGAAGATTGTAACTCATATTGTTGTTGAGTCATGCTGCAATGGAGGTACAGTCTGACCTCATCATGGATACATGGTTGAAGTCTTTGTATATTAACCATTAGCCTCACTACTGACAGCCTAGAGGGGATGCAGAATACTACCCAAAATCCATGACTGAGATCCCAATCATGAAGCCAACTGTAAAGATTTCTCACCCTAATTCGTGTGCACGACAATATCCACAGTGATGGATGGGATACATCTCTAGGCAAGTATAAGGAAGTCCAAGGAGAGATCAACTCCAGACCAATGTTTCTCATTGGACATCACAGTAAATCCCTATTTCGGTAAGTCAATACTACCTTGCATTTCAGATTCGTCATTCCATTTAAAGGATTAACAAGATATCCAAACATAGTACTCTAAGAGGTAATCTCGATAATGTAAAGTCTCATGGCAGTAGACTAATCCATTACCCAATAGATAACACTATGGTTTACACACTTATCTACAATTATATATACGCCACTTTAAGTCGATGACAATATAACTCATAAACTAGATGATGACCAAGGTGAGATGGAGCCCTAAAACCTAGTCATTCGTATAGGTCACCTAGAATACTTAGTACATCAATGATATATGCCTTATATATGTAGAATATGGTTATCACTGTGATTAAATTGGTTAATCTATTATCTTAAATATTGTTCATGTTATTTCCCATATATGGATGAACCAATAACTAGTTGAATAGGAAATTCAGTAATTTATAACAAGAATAACATGAGTAGCAGAAAAGCATTGTTTTTTTTTTCGGTAAAAAGGTTGCTGCTTTTTTTGTATTTTTAGAAATAGTGTATGTACAAAGAAA
The DNA here is from genome assembly GCA_963693085.1 of Alisma plantago-aquatica. Classification (NCBI taxonomy): domain Eukaryota; kingdom Viridiplantae; phylum Streptophyta; class Magnoliopsida; order Alismatales; family Alismataceae; genus Alisma; species Alisma plantago-aquatica. Next base: position 998,597,281 of record OY856409.1, read on the forward strand.
AGAGGGGATTAAGAATGTACAAAGAATAAAACAAATGATGAGAAAGGGCTCGAAAATCTGCACAAAAGCTCTTCAACACTCATCAGACCTCGCAGCCAAGCCTCCTACTTCAGCTCAGATCTTCTACTGCTCTTTTAATCAGACTAGTCAGAGTCTCAGGGCCCCTCTTTACATTCTCGTGCATCCTTATGTTTCTATCCTGCCACAAGTAGTATAGCGTTGCAAAGCATGTGACATATTTTATTCTGTCATTACAGTTACAGATATCAGTCACCTTCTCTGGGATAACATTAATAAGCCCCCATCTAAACAAGTATTCCACACTGCTTTAGCAAATGATCAATGAAAGGATAGGTGCTCCCCATATTCATACTCATTCATGCAAAGGAGGCAAAAAAAAACCACAGGAATCCCCATTCTCCTGCTATAATCCATAGTGGGCATCTTATTAAGATAGAGTTTCCAAGCATTAACAACATAATTCTTAGGTACTTTGCACTTCCAAAACCACGAGAGAAAGATATCAACACTGCATTTAACCCTGGTAGCCTCCCAAACCTCCTTCAAACTGGCATCACTCTTGCCAAGGATATAAATATTATCATTGTTGCAAATGTTAATGTTCAGGCTCTTAATGCATTGAAGAATGGGAAATGCTGCTCTATTATTAGGAAGAGACCATTCACCATTCTTAATGAAAGTTCCAAGCCTATCATCAGAGCCAGCTCCGGATGTGGAGGAAATCAAACCCTCGCCACATTTCGAGAGAAATTTACCTTTGAGCCAAGGTACTTCTAGACTTTGAATTGAGACTTAGCCCCAATGTGGAATTCAATAAGAGGCATAAGAAGGCTTCTCACTGCTATCAGCCTATTGAACAGCCATGAAAAGTTAGGAGAAGCTTCAAAGCCACACATGTTCACATGAAGCATAACAATGTTACAAGAAGATAGATACATCAAGTTCCACAAAGCGATGAGGGAAGTACAATGAGATGGAAGTGATGGATCTAGATGGAGAGAGAAGAACGTGACACATCTCAGTACTTCTTCAGATCTAGATCTAGAAGTTTGATGGCATAGACGGTCTTCTTCTCTCAAAGAAGATGGAGCCTTCAGTCTTCCCTCTCCTCAACTTCTGCCTTTGGAGATCCAAGACTGGTTGGATGGATGAGTCTGGAGAGTGGAAGCACTTTGTGGCACTATCAGATCTGATCTATGACCTGATGATTTGACAAGACTGTTGGGTGGCCTATTTATAGGCACACTCCACTGACTTAACCCCTCGACCACGGTCGAGGTCTGGTCTTGGATAAAGCACGATCACGGTCGAGGCCTTATCTCTATTCTTCACTCGATCGAGGCCAGATGATCCCATGATGTGGTCATGGTCTGGTAAACTATCCCCTCAGACAAGGGTCGTGATCGAGGTTGGTTTGACTCTATGTAGGACCGCGGTCGAGGTGTGTCTCGAGGTTGCAGTCTTCAAGTTGGTCACGGTCCCGAAGAGTTTGAGTGCAATTTGATCGCGGGCATGAGGCATTAGGGTGCACTTGGAGAACTCGACCGTGATGAGATGGTCCATACTAGATGAATGGATCGTGGTCAAGTTAATGACCACGATCTGGGCTAGATATGTACCTGAAATCAAAGGGGGAAGTGTGTAAGTGAAGTATTTGACATAAGATGTTAAAATAGTGGGGAAAGTTAGCAAAAGATCTACTAGGAAGGTATAAAATGTATACAAAAAGTTCGTAAAGAAAGTATTATTAGGCACACAAATAGGCATTAACATGCTAACAAAAGTCTAATTTGTTTAAAACATCATATACAAACTTTTCCCTGCCCTGACCTGAAAGTACAGGGATGACTCTAGGATACACTAGACATCTAATAAACATTCTTAAAGATTCATTACTATAGCTCCTCTTTGCTGCCACATGTTTATTTTCATTACTTTAGATTACCTAAAAAAATGTGGCGAGCTGTAAGGGTGAGACCCATGTCCCAGCAAGAGATATAACCTCCAACAATGCTTACTTATTACAACATTTTAAATAGTAGATAACTAAGAAGTTGGAGTATTTAATAATCAATTGAACAGATTGAATAGTTCAAGTATGCTAAACAGATTAAGCAATAAATCTTAGCAACGAGTATGATCATCAATGCATATATAGATAGCAAATAAATCCATTTCTTTGGATAGATATCTACTCAAATATCATCAAATTGCATCTAATAACAATCATTATCATAAGTCTGACTATCAACATATTCCTTGCTAACAACACAAGCAATCTAGCAACATAAGCATCCCTAACATCATGAATATGTCTAGTAACATAACATGGCTATCAATATTGACATCTCAAATAAAGGGAATAGATCTATATCATAAGTAGAACTAACATCATAACACAATGAACTACATAGGCATGATTAGTATTTTAAGAATTTCTAATTACATCGGCATGGCTATCAATATTAAACATAGCTAGCAGCAACATCTTAACCATCAGTGTCAATATATTTGACAACATAAGCATGTTTACAACATGAGCATAACTACAACATAAGCATATCTATTATCTCTTATTGTACTATACATGATCTCATTGAAAACAAAGCAAACAAGGGTTATCATCCAATATGAAGCATTGTGTATAACCCCAAACAGATATGCTACACGGTTGTCTTACATATTTTATTATGCCCTTGGGAATTTGAATTGTACCATCCAAAGCCCAACCGACCCCTGCAAAGGGCTATTCAGTTCCGTACAAGATCTAGGAATGTCATTATCATAAAATATCTTCCCCTCGGTCAGTATGAGTAAAAAGGCAATGACATGTCAGTCAAAGCTACCACTATAGAGGCATATAGTCAAGATGCTAACCACTAGTCCGCCCTTCCTACAGGGCTAGGTCACGACACTAGAAACTAGGGTATAAAAAACTATAACAATTGGGCCCACTGCCCATGGCTCCAGTAGAGTTTCATGAATGATGATTGGCCCCACAAACCACCACTAACCTTAACTGCACACTTTGTCCACACTGACGCGCAAGCCAGGATCAACTTCCCGACTGGTCACCCATCCTAGTACTACTCCAAGCTGAGCACGCTTAACTATGGAGTCCTTTAGTGATGGGTTACCAGAAAAGGAGGTGCACCTTGGTGATATGGGTAGTCCAATAATTCCTTTTTAAGATCAACTTATCCAAGGCCTCAAATCTTGGGATGTTACAATCTCCCCCACTTAGACTCTTGACGTCCTCGTCAAGGCTCAACTATATGGCCTCATAATCTTACCCCATTTCAGTGCAGACCCATAATGGCCCATGGACACCCAACTCCCGATCACGGAATACCAACGCAAGGGTGGCTACATCAACCATGGACAACCCTTTCCTACATGCCTGGACCGCACGGCTCAAGACTGGCATGCCATGCCCATGTGGGCCCCACCTACTGGAGGGGTTATGGCTCTGATACCATTTGTAACAACTGGGCCCACTTCCCATGGCTCCAGTAGAGTTTCATGAATGACGACTGGCCCCACAAACCACCACTAGCCTTAACTACGCACTTTGTCCACACCGACGTGCAAGCCAGGATCAACTTCCCGATTGGTCACCCATCCTAGTACTACTCCAAGCTGAGCACACTTAACTATGGAGTTCTTTAGTGATGGGCTCCCATAAAAGGAGGCGCACCTTGGTGATATGGGTAGTCCAATCATTCCTTTTTAAGATCAACTTATCCAAGGCCTCAAATCATGGGATGTTACAAAAACCCTCTAATTTGAGGTACATACGCAGTTGTCCTCAATCACATTAGATGTATGAGGTATGACCATAGCCATCCCCCACAACCTACATTGTGGATGACAAGGATATATCCTCAACTTACCACCCCAAATACTCAATAGTATGTGCTCTGAGTTTCCCTTAGGAATACTCATTTCAGCATCCAACAAGTTCTGACACTGAAGATGGCTCTACGGCACATGGCACTACAAGATTAGAGTTGCACTTTATTAGTTATACCAATTGGGTGAATTAAGGCTGCATCAAACAAGTGGACATACAAACCCTAATTCACTTCTAGCAAGTATATAAATATCACAACTTTTAAAAGATATATAATGTGTGGAACATAATTTCTCATCTCATCATCACATGGTACTATTCACTTGCCATTCATGAGACCACACTAGTCATCGTACTATCACAAGATATAAATCATTTTTCACAATATCATTGGGTATCAACCCTTATCAACACAAGAGGATTACACCTCATTCAGGGCTCAACCATGCCCAAAGTTTATTAAGACCATCATACTATCACAGGATATAAATCCTTTTCACAATATCACATGGTATCAAACCTTATCAATACAAGAGGATTACACCTCATTCATGGCTCAACCATTCCCAAAGGTCATTAAGACCATCATACTATTCCCTGCAAGATCATCATTATCTTTGCATGCCTTACATGTAATACATGTAATACACCAGATCAACACAATATTGCATTAATGAGCTAGGAGATATTCATAAACAATCATAGTATGGTTATATTAACATTAAGAAAATTCCTTTATTACATCAACATGCAATGAATCTAGATATGATTAACCCTCATCATATTCATAATGCACATGTTTAGCATAAGAAAGTATCAACCATGTGGCTATGATAACCACCAATTAACATATTAAGGTTATGATCATATATTAAGGAGGTTATTCCACCATCATTCCATCATATAAGAATGTTAAACATGAATACTCATCTTTATGTATTTGCATTAGAGTTAGGTTTAACAAGATAAATTATATTAATGTTACTAATCAACACTTATACCCAAACCCTAACTCACAAATCCCCATTGGATCATAGATGCATAAGGTGAAGCATCACCATCACATTCCATGCTATTCTCAAGTATGAACCCATACATAAATCAAGGTGTAACCATCGGGTCATAGCATACTAGGGTTTCAACAACAGTAATAGAGTACTCCATGATATTATTAGTCATTCAAGGACTATTCATACCCAATTACCATCACTTAGTTATATTAAAGCTAGGTATAACAAGCTATACCTCATTAGGGTTACCCATTAATTCATTATGGTGATTATAAATCAGGCAAGGGTAACACTACAAGTTTAAGGCATTGAACCATCAAATTCTCATCATTAGAATCATAACATTACACTACACTCTTCACCCAAAACAATGGAAATATTGAGGCATCAACTTCTAACTATGAAATATTGAAAAGGTAAAGAAATTGGTCATTTACATAAGTAAACACCTCGAATGAATCATCTATAATGTTATTGAGTTGTGACCTATAAAAGTCACCATTTAACCCTAGACATACTTTGATTAACAACAATAAGGGTTCTGTTGAGAGTACGGTAAAACTCACAATCGACTGTTCATTTAAAAGAAGCCATCCATTGTCAACAAGTAAACTTCTTAAGTTGATCATATAAAGGAAACCATCTTAATCAAATTATTAGGACCAACATATTAAATTAGCCATCATTACACTTTATTGGATGAATAAACATTAGGTCTTGACCATTGGGTCAAGTTCATATGTTAAAACCATCAATTACAGTATAGGTCCGACCATTGCATCAAGTGACCCAAGAAACCATTGGTCTAAGGCTTAATTGATGCTGAAACTATATGATTAACTCACCATAGGTTGTGGAGACCTGATCCACCATCATTAGTGACCATTAAGTCGCCATAGGTTGTTAGATCAACACTACATTCATTAATCAATATTAAATATCAAATTAATATCACCATTGATTGATAACATCTTTAGGGTACTTAGTTGTTAATCACTAGGCTTCTAATTAGGCCAACACCTGACCTAAGGGTGAATGTAAGTTGACACCCTTGGTCACCACCATCAGTTGTCATGAAGACAACACCATCGGTTGTTGCAATGGTACCACCATCGAGTCATGTGTTTATAGAAGAAACCAGCTTTAAACCCTAAAATTGACCATTGGTTGATAGGTGCTTAGCATCATAGGTTGTCAAACCAACCTGATCAAAATCATATTATACCTTAGGAATAATTTACACATGATCACAGGTTCATCTAGAACTGAAATCAGAATAGGGAACATTATAAAAATCAAAATCCAAAACAATCAAGCTTTTTAGTACATGGATCATCATTTAAAAGCAAGAACATGAGCTAGCAAGCTTATGGTAAGCGATAAACATGGAACAAGTTATATAACTTGCCTATAATTAGAAGATAAACTCCCAAACATAAGAAAACATGAGCAGGTAGGGTAGAAAATCCAAGCATAAGTTGCTAACTCGTCCATCTAGCACCTTTCTTTATCAAATGAGCAAACCCTAAGCATAAGGAGCAAGAAAGGTAGGGTTTTAGAGCTTTAGAGCAATTTCTACCATGGAACAGCAAGGTTCTGACCTAGAGAAAGGTAGGAGGAAGGATAACAAAGAAATAAACAGAGGAAGGAAGGGGATTCTTACTCTTTTAGGTCAAGATCACTAGAAAGAAGCTTTTTAAACCCTAAAAGGAAGTCAATTGCAACCCTAGATTCTTTTTCCAAGAAGATCCCCTATTTCTTCTTCCTTAGATAGGAAATTCATAGTATCACAGAGGGAGGACGAGGTTAATAGAAGGAGGGAAGTGGTGGAGAGAAAATGGCTCGTTTGGGTGCTTAGGGATAAGTATATGAAACTTTAAGATAAAGAAAAAGAAAAAGTTGAAGTTCTAGTATCTTTCCAAGTGTCCATGGCCTTAAACTATTAAGAATATACAAGCACACACACAAGAAACTCCCCCAACATCCATATAGACCTGCTTAGATTTCCTTTGTTGAATTTCCAAGCCAATCAAATAATTCATTAGTTGATAGCTACTAAAGGTAGCTCATCCATGAAGGGGTAAACCCTAAAATACCCTTGGAGAAAACACCTTCAAAACAAGGTTTAAATAGGCTCCACATGGCTCAACAAGATCAAGAATGATGATACTATATTCAAGGAACATAATTCAAGTGATAAATTGCAAAGAAAACCTCTCAATTGGGTAGATTGTAAAAAAGTTCAAAATGTGTATAAAATTGCATAACTTGCTCAAACAGTGTCCAAATTGGACCAATTTTGAAACTTAAGCTTGTCTTATGATTTCAAAGCATATCACAAGGTTATATTAGGGTTATGAGAATTCAATCATGATAATTAAGTTTGTTCAACACTTTAAGCAAGGTTAGGGGTCTCAGAACTTCCTACTCAACGCATCTGCCACGACATTCACCTTCCCTGGATGATAATCAATCGTGCAGTCATAGCCTTTGATTATCTCCATCTAGTGACACTGCCTCATATTCAACTCTTGTTGTGAAAAGATGTACTTCAGGTTTTTGTCATTTGTGAAGATCTAACACTTCTCCCCATATAGGTAGTGCCTCCAAATCTTCAAAGAATGCACTACAACAACTAACTCTAGGTCGTGGGTTGGGTAATTCTCCTCGTGTTTCTTAAGCTGTCAGGAAGTAAAAGAAACCACTTGCTTGTCCAACATCAGCACACAACCCAAGCCATTCCTGGACGCATCACAAAAACTATGTATCCTTTTCCTTGCTCAGGCTAGACCAGGACTGATGCACTCATCAACTTCTACTTCAACGTCTAAAAAGAGTGTTGGCATATGTCATCCCAGATGAATGTCACATCCTTTCTTGTCAACCTTGTTAGAGGTAAAGCAATAACAACACTAAAGTCCTAGATGAACCTCCTGTAATAGCCTATCAAACCTAGAAAACTACACACTTTTATTGGTTTCTTTTGATGTTTCCACTCCATCACCGACTCCACCTTCTTAGGATCCACACATACTCCCTAGAAGATATGACATGCCCCAAGAAAGCTACCTTCTTCAACCAGAACTCGCACTTGCTAAACTTGGCATAAAGCTAATGTTGCCTCAGCACGGTCAATACCTGATGAATATGATGTTCATATTGTTGTTTGTCACGACTATATATCAAGATGTCATCTATGAAGACGACACAAACTGATCAAGAAACGGTCGGAACACTCTATTCATCAAATCCATGAATTTTTCTGGTGCATTGGTCCGCCCAAATGGCATAACCACAAACTCGTAGTGACTGTACCTCATTCTAAAAGCCAAATTAGGTATGTCATCCTCCTTGATCCTCAACTGGTGATATCCTGACCTCAGGTCTATTTTCGAGAACATTGTCACGCTACACAACTGATCAAACATGTCATCTATCCTCGGCAAGGGATACTTATTCTTTATTGTCACCTTGTTCAGCTATCTGTAGTCTATGCACAACCTCATAGACCCATCATTCTTTTTCATGAACAACATTGGAACACCTCATGGTGACGTACTTAGCCTGATAAAACCTTTGTCAAGTAGTTCTTGCAATTGTCTCTTCAATTCTGCCATCTCTATTGGAGCCATCCTGTACGGTGTCTGAGCTATCAGTTGCACACTGAGAACCATGTTGATCTCAAAATCAATCTCTCATGGTGGGGGAACACCTAGAAACTCCTTAGGAAAGACATCCTCACACTCTCTAATAGCTGACACCTCCTAAATACTAGGACTCCTTACCTCAGTATCAATCACATGTGCCAAGAACGCCTCACAACCCTGTCTTAAAAGCTTCCTTGCCACTATGGTCAATACCAGACATGTTGAAAGAATCTTCACATCTCCTTGGAATATCCACATCTCACCACTATCTATAAAAGTCACCTTCTTAGAACTATAATCCAAGACCACTCTATACTTCTCCAAGGTATCCATTCTAAGGATTACATCGAATTTGTGCATATCAAGTGGTATGAGATCTACTTGAATGATGTGCCCCCAAAAGGAGAGGACACAGGAAGGACACACCTCCTACAACACTACAGATTCAACTAATGAGGTTTCTAACAACAAGCTATTCTTCTTACAACTAACAGACAAAAGACAACTTTCAAGCACTCTGTGAGTAAAAATAGAGTGTGTTGCACCTGGGTCAACCAAAATAGATACAAAGCAAGGAGAAGACAAATCAAAATGAAATAACTCCATCTAACATGTCACCACTTGCGGGTTGACCACCGCCTCTGTCTGACTCATAGCTTAGAATCTAGCCATTTCCTGTTGTCGCCCCCATCCCCTGCTTCCTTGAGTAGATGATCCAACTTGTGACGCTTGGCCACATCCTCATCCTCCTGTGCCACTTTTCTATTGGATCTGTGCGCCCTCCTAGCCCTACCTCAGTTGTTGGGTCATCTCATCGTCCCTTACTAGACACTCTCGCCTCAGATGTCCTATTTGCCCACACTTATGGCAAGCCCAGTTCCCATACTGTGGCCTAGATGACCCCATCACCGACATTGATTCTATGCTGTGAGCTCCAATAGGTGGAAAGCTATGACATCTTCCCTTGTTAGTTGACCACTGCATCAGAGCACTGAACTTTTGTGAAACTGATGGTGCAGAAAACCTCAGCTTCTTAAAGCCTCCTGACAACTACCCCTGGGACTGTGTAGGCCTCTTCTTGGCGCTTACTTCTCATTTCTCCATCACAGATTGCTCTATCCTCCAAACAGACTCCACAAACGTGGCAAACCTTTCTCAATTCTCTAAAGTAGCCACCGGGGTAGACAACTCACTTCTCAAAATGACGAATCTGCTGATCCTCCATAGCAAACCATGTGAGGATAAAACCTCAACAACTCCATAAACCTTGTTTCATACTCATTGATTGTCATGGATCCCTGTCGAATCCTCTCAAACTGGTTGATCTTCTCATCAATGTACGTCCGAGGAAAGTACTGACTAACGAGCTCACGTCGGAATTCCTCCCAACTGATAGATCTCCATGCCTCTTCTCCTCCTCTATGGCCTACCAATGGCCAATACTTCCCTTCAGAAGGTACACCACATGCTTCACCTTATCTGCTTCAGGGATACTATGGATCTTAAAGGCTTTCTCAAGCTAAATAATCCATAGATCCACATCCGTCGGATCATCCGTCCCAGCATACTCCACTGCCCCAACACAGTGAAGCCACTCAAAAGTCATCCCAGTGCCCGAAGATTCAATATGGGGAACTGGTGCCCTAGGCTGAAGTGCAGGCATCATGTTCGCCATATGAGTCATAGTAGCCATAAAACTGCCCAAAAAGATATTGAAAGGTAGGATTTTCAATCATGATTGGGTCAAACTGGGGGACTTTAGGCACCCTATCTTCTCGTTCCTGGTTCCTTGCACCACCACCTAGTGCATCAACACTACATTTAGTTGCATCTTCTTCGTGTTCTCCATACATATTTAAGATTTCTCTTCTTCTTCTACATAAGAAGTCACTATATGACAGTCTGGAGGACACAATAACAGACACAAACCCTAGTCCTAGGTCCCTATAGACTTAGTGAATATAAAGCTCTGATGCCAACCTATATTGTGACGCCCCGTACCACACTTTGCCTCTAGCCATGACCAACTGTCCCTTAGTGACAACAATTTTCAAGTCAACCAAATGATATTTAAAGCCTTGAATGACGATCCCATAGCCGGAGATGGTGTTATAATCAACTTCAGGAATATGTTTAACATTCTTCAACAAGATGGTATAACCCAACCTGGTCTCCATGTACACACCACCAATCCCACACATCTTTACATAGCTTTTAGTAGCCATCTTCGTCATTCCAAAGTTCTCAAACTTATAGGAGCAAAAGAAGTGTCTATGAGGAGTGATGTGGTAAGAAGCACCAGTGTCCAACACCCACTCAGTGTTGTCACATATATGTAGACAATGTCCCATGGTAACTCCATATGTGAGTACCTCGTCGACATCAGTGATGACTGCATCTCTAATACTATAATCATATGTCACTATCTACTTTCCTTCTTTAATTTCCTTTTTGTACTACCTGCAAAATTTCTATACATGACCTGGCTTGTTGCAGTAATGACAAACTATCTTGCTTCTGGACTTTGACCTATGCTTTGACTTTCCTTTGTCATCACCCTAGTCACGACTTTGACTCCTCCCCATGTCCTCAACAATAAGAGCATGTGAAATTGATGTCTTTCCTGATCTATGCCATCTCGTCCCTTCATTCAGTAGGGTATTGGACACCAAATCCAATGTCAACTTTCTGTCTGGAGTAGAGTTGCTAATAGAAATCACCAAGTTCTCCCAACTGTCAGGTAAAGAACCAAGAAGTAAAAACACATGCAACTTGTCATCAAATAATAAACTCATCATGGCTAGCTGATTCACCATGCTCTTAAAACTATTCAGGTGCACTAATATATTGTCGTCTTCCTTGAACTTCAGATTGACGAACTTCTTAATCAGAAATGCTTTGTTACCTACAGTCTTCCTCTCGTACAATGACTTGAGCTTCTTTTACAGAGAGTGGGCATTGGTCTCGTTGGCGATGTGGTGGAAGATAGACTCGTCAACCCAACGACGGATGAGACCCATACATTTTATGTTCATCTTTGTCCATTCCTCCTATTTCATATTTGTTGGATTGCTCGCATCTCCCTGAACCGGTTCATAAAAATCATTGCAGTACAAAAGAACATCCATCTTTATCTTCCACATTGGCTAGTTTCATGCCATCAACTTCACCATATTATTTGCGCCATCCATGTAGTCCACGTAGTCAAGTAGGCTCTGATACTACTTGAAAGTTTGTTAGCAGGTCAAGATGTGCATATCTAGCATGCACTATAATAGCGTAAGCACCTGCACGTATGGACTAGGCATGCAAAATCATATAGCAAACAAGCAACCCCAAGAACACCATGATTTTATGTGGAAATCCCCCACAACGTGTGAGGGAAAAATCACAAGGTTAAAGTTCGACCGAAAAAATCACTAATCAATAGATGACAAAGTTTGTCTCAAGTTTTGACCTAAAATTTGAGGAATATAGAGCAAAAGGAAGAGATACAGATAATACCAAACCAATATGTCACCACAACAAAAAACTTCCAAAAAAGCACCCTCTTACAGATAATACCCAGATGAAACAAGAATGTAGATAGTGATGGAGAACTCCATGTAGACCAGAGGAGAGAACCAGAGGAGCACCCTCTTTCCTTTCTCTCCTTTCTTCTTCCGTGGCCTCTTTCTTTCCGTCACAAACAACAATAGCAGATTAACCAAGGCGGTAGCCTTCTTTGCCAATTTCAAGCAGCTCCTCGTCGACTTGTGCGGTTGCGGCACATGGGTATTAATACCCATGTCTCACAAAAGCATTAGTGCCCTAAAGGGCTGCCCAATTGGGTTGGAAAAAGAAAAGGGTCGTGGGCCCAACAAAACCATCCCTGAAGCATATTCTTTGGCTACTGGGCACCTAATTTCATCAGAGAGGATGATAGGTGATTCATCATGCAATCCTCTATAAGAGCATGAGCCTTATGGTAGAGTGTGACTACGATGTTAGTTTTAAAAAAGAGGTGTTCTGTCATCTTGACCTCAGGGTTAGCACAACAAGAACATTGAGATGCAAGGGGTATCCTACACTTAAAAATATTGTCATTTGTAGGCAAAGCTCTGTTGGTCAGCTTCTACATGACAACACTAGATCGGGGAATCAAATAGTTCCAGATCTAGGAAGATTTAACCTCCTCTAGAGATGAGGACATGATGAGGGTTGGCTTGGCTAACTTTATAGAGAAGGTGTCATCATTGTTTGAAGTCCATGCCAACTTATCTTCTTGGTTGGATATGGCAGCGTGCGAGGAAGCAATGAGATGGATTCCATCTTCATCGAGGACATGTTGACGGGTTGCTAAGTTCCAACCACTAGTGTCAATCGAGAAGTCTCTGGTCTTGAAGTTGCATTCCATGGCAGCAGTGTTGATTGTGCATTCAATCAACGGCAAAAAATGCCACCTACAATCCCAAAAAGATATATTGCCCTTCTAGATTATCCATCAACATAGAGGGGTGAAAGAGGGGAAAGTATTCTAGGTATTCTTCCATTATGGATACAAATTGGCCCCCATCTTTAGGCATGATAGAAAGCAGCTGGAATGGTTCTTGAAGTCAGACATGTACTTTTCCCTATAGAACTTTGCCTACAAGGAATTGCCAACTTATATCTCCCAACAAGCTTTGTGGATGTACGAGCTTGATATTTCCTTGAAAGGAGCTATTCCAAGTCCTCCATTCTGTAAAGGAGTGGTAAATATAGTTTGAAGTGACCCAGGCTCTCCTACTGATGTTTGCTCTGTCGGTCCAAAAAAATCTTGACATCATGGATTCAATTCGCTTTGTGATACCCTCGAGTATTCCCATGGCTACCATGGTGTAAAGAGTTGTAGATTCCAGGACATGGTTAGTGAGGACCCTACAGACCGCAAAATACAAGGCCAAAAAACCAAAATGGTATACTAGGACATTTTAATTACCAAAATGGCATGATTCAGAAATCAATTCCCAAAACAGCACGTTTTTGAGGCAATACGTCCCAAAAGAAGATGTATTGCTCCTGGTGGGGCCAATACGTCCCTCGAGAAGCTCGCATGACCCTTGGAAATAAAATCAATCAAGGAAGGCATTTGAGAGGATTTCCTATGATGAGAATGGAAACATTTTGCTTTTAGACAATGGTTGATTGATGGAAGAACAACAAGCCTGGTTGAAGGCTCTAAATTTAGTGCTTGTGGGAGGCAACCCACGTGGTTTGAGATTCTCAAACCTTGTTTTATCATACTTTCTTTTCATTTTCAAGAAACACACACACACACTATACTTGATAGTTTTTCTGTTTGTGAATCATTTAGTACATGTATAAGGAAGAAAAGGTGATGCACAAAAGGTACAGCCAAGGAGAAGATCAAAGTTGAGAGAAGATTGCAAATCAATAGTGGAGTTGCAGGAAGGAGTCTAGAATGATCGTGCCACCCAGCACGGCCGTGTGACTGGAAAGATAGAACAGTTGTGTTGCTCAACACGATCATGGTGATCTTACCCTTCCCACCTATTGCTACTTTGATCACTCCATCTCTTGGTAGTTGTCTTTCACAACTCCATGTCCTTTACCCTACCGTTGTAAACTTCCATTTCATGTTGAGGACAACATGATTTAAAAGTTTGTGGTGGTAGGGCGGTAAGGCCTTCGTTCACCGCATTTTTATCTATGTACCTTGTGCTAATTTTTTGCAAGATGATCAAATAGTTTGACTAACCTTCATACTTGTCTATCCTAACCTTGTGTGTCTGCTTGCATCTTTACATAGCATGTACTTACTTTCTTGCATTTTTGCCTAATTTTTCAAAAACTTTGCTCCTTTACATATCATGTAGATTTTTGGTAATTTTTGCATGTTTTAGCTAGAATTTGCTTGCTTTATTGTTTTAAGTTCGATAATGTAGGTTTAGATGTGATTGAAGGCAAATTGACACTATTTTGGCCAATTTTTCCCAAACTTGAATGTTCTTGCCCAAAAAGCATGTTTTGACTTAATATCCACTGTTTGAAATGAAATTTTAAATCCTTTGAAAAATGCATGCCATTCTCTTAGATTTTATTGCTATATGGTCTTGATAGTTGACTTTTTACATGTACACCACCTCTCCTAATTTTGTGAAAGTTTCAGTTGTTTTGTGAATTGAGCAAGCTACAAATGCCTAAAGCCTATGGAATCACCTGATAGAAATGTGAATGTCATGTTGCTCTATCATGTGGTGTGATATCATTTGATGAAGTGTTGGATTAGCTTTCATGCAGGAAATCTTATGTTGAAGACTATGATAATGACCCCTCTTTGATCTGACTATTCTTTCACCATCTTCATACCTCTCTGCCTCATGAAAAGATGCCCTAATGCACATAATCAGACTTGGCCACCTCCAGAAGTTTGGGGTGGCCATATCTTTATCTCCCCGCTTCACTCTATCCACCATATGCCCTATCTACACCAAGGGAAAAGAAAAGAAAATAAAAAGAAATAAAAAAGAAAATAAAAGGATGCTCATGTTTAAGAGCATTCAAATAAAGAAAAGATGAGTGCTCTATGTAATAGCACTCCAAAAACCTTTTTGCAACCCTTTCTTATACTTTCATACCTAATGAGCTCGGAAACATTAAACCTAGCTCACTTTATCCCTTTCTGCGGCCACGAGGGTCATCTAGTGTGGTTTGAGACATAAGAGTGAATGCATGAAAGCGAAACAATACTCCTAGTCATCTTTGATTAACACCAACATGAAACGGCTTACCCGAAATGACATGAAGGACATATGGACGGCTTGTGTATTCTATGCTTTATATTTGAAGTTTGTATGCTCAGTGCTCATTTCATGATTAGTATGTGAAAGAGGAAAGGAGAGAGGTGGAACACATGCACTTAGTCACTTCCAAGACCATGTAGTAAATAATTTTCTATTGCTATGCATTTGTAACTCTTGTGTATTGAATAAAAACTGAAAAGAGAGATTAAGTTAGAGCATACTTGAGGACAAGTATGTTTCAAGTTTAGGGTGGTGATGCAGCCCTATTTTAGGGCTTCATATTGTATTATTTTGCATTGCAATCACATATATACATGTTAGATTACATGTTATTTTCCCTAATATGCTTATTATGTCAAAGGCACTTATGTATGTTCTTTTCATCATTTTTAGGTACTTGGACCATGCTTTGGAGGGATGAGAGAGAAAGGAGGAGTTCTAGGGTTCCTCCACTCATGGAGGGGTCCAAAGAAGGCCCCAAATCTCCCTCAACCTACCTACCCCCAATGGCCAAGAATCGTCATCAAGCAAAGAAATCCATGGATGATGAAAGATGAAGTTCAATTTCCTGTTGAAGACCCCAAAACGGTCATGGGCATACCCCCACGGTCATGCCTTTTTTGGTGAAGAATCGACAGAAATCAATAGGGATGCACCCAACTCACCACGGCCGTGGCCATTAGCACGGCTGTGGCCCATTGAAGATACAACGGTCGTGGCCATCAACACGGTCGTGGCTAGCAGAGGAGAAGATAGTTGTGTCCCTCCACAATGACCATAGGAATTTCACGCAAGGACCCCCAGAATCAATAGGGATGCACCCAACTCACCACAACCATGGCCATCCGCCACGGCCGTGGCCTTTGAAGATTGACTCACCCATCCTGCTGCCCCACAATCAAGGTCTCCTCCTCCAAAATAGTTGTTACTCACCACAGCCGTGGTGCTACTCACCCAACATGACTGTGGCACTCTACCACGATCGTGGCCACCTCCTATACTTGTATTTTCACCACCCTTTCCACACCATGCCCGTGTCCACTCCCCATGACTGTCCCATACCACCCCACCACAGTTGTGGTCCATCAACATGGTCGTGGTGACCAACCGACCCTGCATATTTTTTACACTATTTTTCCTATTCTACCCCCACTTACCCTAGTTCTTCCCCACCACTTATATATACATAGGTGGCAACTGGGGAACGAAGGTTAGACCCCCTAGCTGTTGCTACTCCACCCTACTCACCCCTTGAGCATTCATTGCACTCCCCCTTGCATTTATGCTCCCCGTCCACCATTTCCACCTCACTTTCACTTTGGAAACCTAGTTTTCTAGGTTCTACTCCATAATTCCCCATATTCTCATGTCCATATGCACCATTGGAGGAGGAAGTACGTCCCCAAGATTCTAGGAGGTGAAGAACAAGGATTCTACCATTAGCTCCATGAAGTTTCTTCCTCTTCTTCCCCTTTCTTTTACTATTTTCTTGATCATGTCTAGCTAAGCCCCTAGTGGTGGGATGTTTGGGGTTAAAATGTGACTTTGATACCATGTTGTGGGAAAATATCTTGTAATGAACATAATTTATATCTATGATGATTGCTTCTTACTTCTATCTCATTTCCTATTTTATTGCATGTGGTGTGTGCCTATAACATAGATTGCTTAATTAGAAATGTTTGATGACACTTAGCTTTTAGGAGGAATTGGAGTGTATGTGGCCAATCTTAGGAATGGTTCCTAGGTCCAATTAGTGGATCCCTAACTAACACCCTTTATTCCTACATACACATCCCTCCTTGTACAAGTGAGTGTGAGATCTAAGTGGCTAGTGTAAGTGTGATTAGTGCAACTGCCTAGAGCTTTCTAAAGGTTGGATGGCTAGTGGCATGAGGTGAAAAACCCTCATCTCTACTCCCATTTCCAGCCTTGGTTCTCAATTGACCTAATAACACTTAGCCTAAAGACCTAGTCTTGACAAGTCCTACTAGAATTACACCTAACCCTAGTTCTCCAACTAGTAGTATAGGGTACATTCTACTAGCACTTGCCTTATTGTTTGGTTTGGTAATCTAGATAGAATTATGATAATTGCTTGCTATGTTGTGATCCCCTAACTAATATCAAACCACATTCCCCCAAACGGCCCACCTACCTAATCTCATTACTTAAAACCCACTTTGCCTTCTTAGCTTGTTCATGCTAGTCTAGCTTAATTGCTTCTACCTAATTTAGTTAGTTGCTTAATCTTGCTCTGTAGTGTTAACTTAGGCTTTTTCTCTCTCTCACTTGTAGTTAATATAGTTCTTAGCGCTAATTGCCCTGCTAGTGCAGTGTAGTTAACCTTTGCTCCTGCCCTATTAGTTGCTTAATCTAGCCATTTAGACTTGCTTGTTTAGGGTAATTTAGGGTTGTGATAATCTAGTTTTCATAACTGCTTTTACTTCCTTGCTCATCTAGTTTAATAAAAAATCAACCCTTTTAAACCCCTCTAACCCTAATCTATGCAATAGGAACATAGCCAACACTAGCCTAGATCTAGTACCCCCTCTATCCCTGAGGATCGACCCCTACACTTGCTCTTCACCTATGCTATAAAAGTACCCCATGCTTGCGGGTAACCTATTTGGTATTGTGATCAACTTGGTTAGGGTTAATATAAATTTTGAGAGATCATGTGTGTTCGAGTCCCGTGGAGTGCATCTAGTCACCTTTAGTTGGCTAGTGTGTACACCTCTGGCTCGACGCACCAAGATTTCTGGCATCGTTACCGGGGACAGAGGTGCTTAGCCTAGCTAGTTAGTGTAGCTTAGCCTTTCCTTTTATCATCATCATTGCTAGTCTTTATTCTTTGTGTTACTTTTATATCTTGGTTTGCTAACTTGTTTTCTTTTGTTTGGTTGTGCCTTGTGCATGTGACGAGCAACCCTTTGGAGTCAAGACGGTAGACCGAGATGTGCAATCCCCTTCAATACCTCAACCACCCTACATGATAAAGATGTTGGAAGACATGGTAGATCTCATGAAAATTTATGTGGGAGGTTCTTCTAATCACTCTGCCAACTCCATGGTGGCTCTTTGTGAAGATTTTCAAGTTCTACAATCATGTGGCATTCGGAACAACCAAGGATCCATGTCAAGATCTTACACTTCAGAATGGAGAAATCATCCAAACCTTTCATGGAGAAACAAAGAGACCAAGAGCAAGGAGACGACTCCATGTTTGAAGAAGAAGTTCTAGCAGGGTTAAGAAGCCTTGATGAATTGAAGAGAGAGGTTTCCTTTCATGGACAAACCATTGAGCGGCTTGAGCAAAGGGTGGATGAGATTTCCCTCTCACTTTATCTTTGTGAGGAGGAAAGACCCCTTTTCCAACCCTAACAATGCTACTGGAACCATGGGTGC
This sequence comes from Alisma plantago-aquatica, assembly GCA_963693085.1. Classification (NCBI taxonomy): domain Eukaryota; kingdom Viridiplantae; phylum Streptophyta; class Magnoliopsida; order Alismatales; family Alismataceae; genus Alisma; species Alisma plantago-aquatica. The sequence goes on from OY856409.1 coordinate 998,616,005, forward strand.
TCCTCAAGGTGCTTATGTCCCACCACATGGCCAAGAACCCAGTCTCCAACAATACCAAGGCCCCCCTAACCCCTATGCTCCTCCACCACCACAACCACCATTCAACTTCCAACACACCTCACAGCCACCACCACAATATCAACTACAAAAACCACCCCCATGCCAACCACCTCCACAACAACCAACCTACATCCATCAAAATCCTAATCCACTACACCAAAAACCACCACCACCACCACAACCATCACATGCCCCCTCCTCCCTATGAGCAAGTGAAGAAGGTTTCATTATTGAGGTGTGACAAGGTTGTTGAGGAGCTCAATAAGGGAGGGAAGCAATTAGACAAAGATCATGATGGAGAACCCTTGCTGCAAAGCCCTTGTGAGAGTGCTAAGTGCACTAAAAATTCTGTAGTCCTACCAGATTTTGGGAAGATAATATCTTGTGTCCCACCTTCCTTTGAGATGGCACCACCAAATACCCCCATTACTGATCCAAGACATCCCAATGTGATATTTTTAGTTTTGCAAGCGTCCAACAGGATGGAAACCCCTCTCTTTGATGCCTATGAAGACCCATTTCACAAGGGAAGGCAAAACTATGGCATGAAAATTTTGAAGGTCTTAAGGTTGACTAAGGCAAACACCTCATTGCTTGCCATCATTAAGAGAAGCCCAACATATGTAAGGTTCCATAAGGGTGTTTTCACCTTCATGAAGAAGATGAGAGGGAAGATGCCTAAGCAGGTCATCTTAAATGAGCTAAAAAGTTTAGTTGATGAGGATTCTTACTTTGAGACCTATGATGATGACCCTGAAGGAGAGACAAATGAAGAAAGACACTTGAGAAACTCGCATGACCCTTGGGAAGAAGATCAATCAAGGAAGGCATTTGAGAGGATTGCCTATGATGAGAATGGAAACATTTTGCTTTTAGACAATGGTTGATTGATGGAAGAACAACAAGCCTGGCTGAAGGCTCTAAATTTAGCACTTGTGGGAGGCAACTCACGTGGTTTGAGATTCTCAAACCTTATTTTATCATACTTTCTTTTCATTTTCAAGAAACACACACACACACTATACTTGATAGTTTTTCTATTTGTGAATCATGTTAGTACATGTACAAAGAAGAAAAGGTGACGCACAAAGGGTATAGCCAAGGAGAAGATCAAAGTTGACAAAAGATTGCAAATCAATAGATGAGCTGCAGGAAGGAGTCCAGAATGGTCGTGCCACCCAGCACGGCCATGTGACTGGCAAGATAGAACGGTCATGTTGCTCAACACGACTGTGGTGGTCTTACCCTTCCCATCTAGTGTTACTTTGATCACTCCATCTCTTGGTGGTCCAAATCCATGCCCTTTACCCTACTGTTGTAAACTTCCATTTCATGTTGAGGACAACATGATTTAAAAGTTTGGGGTGGTAGGGCGGTAAGCCCTCCGTTCACCGCATTTTTATCTATGTACCTTATGATAATTTTTTGCAAGATGATCAAATAGTTTGACTAACCTTCATACTTGTCTATCCTGACCTTGTGTGTTTGCTTGCATCTTTACATTGCATGTAGTTACTTTCTTGCATTTTTGCCTAATTTTTCAAAAAAATCCTCCTTTTTGCCATGCATTGCATATCATGTAGATTTTTGGTAAGTTTTGCATGTTTTAGCTAGAATTTGCTTGGTTTATTGTTTTAAGTTTGATAATGTAGGTTTAGATGTGATTGAAGGCAAATTGGCACCATTTTGGTCAATTTTGCCCAAAATTGAATGTTCTTGCCCAAAAAGTATGTTTTGACTTAATCTCTACTATTTGAAATGAAAAATTTTAATCCTTTGACAAATGCATGACGTTCTCTTAGATTTTATTGCTATATGGTCTTAATTGTTGACTTTTTGCATGTGCACCACCTCTCTTAAGTTTGTGAAAGTTTCTGTTGTTTTGTGAATTGAGCAAGCTACAAACACTTAAAGCCTATGGAATCACCAGATAGAAATGTGAATGATTAGCTTTCATGCAGGAAATCTTATGTTGAAGACTATGCTAATGAACTCTCTTTGATCTCACTATTCTTTTACCATCTTCATACCTCTCCACCTTATGAAAGGATGCCCTACTGCACATAATCAGCCTTGGCCACCTCCAAAAGTTTGGGGTGGCCATATCTTTATCTCCCTACTTCACTCTATCCACCTTATGCCCTATCTACACCAAGGGCAAAGAAAAGAAAAGAAAAAGAAATCACAAAGAAAATAAAAGGATGCTCATGTTTAAGAGCATTCAAATAAAGAAAAGATGAGTGTTCTATGTAATAGCACTCCAAAAACCTTTTCGCAACCCTTTCTTCTACTTTCATACCTAATGAGCTATGAAACATTAAACCTAGCTCACTTTACCCCTTTCTACAGCCATAGGGTCATCTAGTGTGGTTTGAGACATAAGAGTGAATGCATGAAAGCAAAACAATACTCCTAGTCATCTTTGATTAACACCAACATGAAACGGCTTACCCGGAATGACACGAAGGACATATGGACGGCTTGTGTATTCTATGCTTTATATTTGAAGTTTGTATGCTCAGTTCTCATTTCATGATTAGTATGTGAAAGAGGAAAGGAGAGAGGTGGAACACATGCACTTAGTCACTTCCAAGACCATGTAGTCAATAATTTTCTATTGCTATGCATTTGTCACTCATGTGTATTGAATAAAAAATGAAAAGAGAGATTAAGTTAGAGTATACTTGAGGACAAGTATGTTTCAAGTTTAGGGTGGTGATGCAGCCCTATTTTAGGGCTTCATATTGTATTATTTTGCATTGCAATCACATCTATACATGTTAGATTACATGTTATTTTCCCTAATATGCTTATTATGTCAAAGGCACTTATGGATGTTCTTTACATCATTTTTAGGTACTTGGACCATGCTTTGGAGGGATGAGAGAGAAAGGAGGATTTCTAGGGTTCCTCCACACATGGAGGGGTCCAAAGAAGGCCCCAAATCTCCCTCAACCTACCTACCCCCAATGGCCAAGAATCATCATCAAGTAAAGAAATTCATGGATGATGAAAGATGAAGTTCAATTGCCTGTTGTAGACCCCAAAACGGTCATGGGCATACCCCCACGGTCGTGCCTTTTTTGGTGAAGAATTGATAGAATCAACAAGGATGCACCCAACTCACCACGGTTGTGGCCATCAGCACAGACATGGCCCATTGCAGATACCACAACCGTGGCCATCAACACGGTCGTAGCTAGTAGAGGAGAAGACTGTCATTTCCCCTCACAACGGTCGTGGGAATTTCATGCAAGGACCCCCAGCATCAACTGGGATGCACCCAATTCACCACGGTCATGGACATCTGCCACGACCGTGGCCTTTGAAGATTGACTCGCCCGTGCTGCTGCCCTACGATCAAGGTCTCCTCCTCCAAAATGGTTGTGTTACTCACCACGGCCGTTGTGCTACTCACCCAACACGACTGTGGCACTCTGCCACGGCCGTGGCCACCTCCTATACTTGCATTTTCACCACCCTTTCCACACCATGCCCATGCCCACTCCCCACGACCGTCCCATACTACCCCCACCATGGTCGTGGTCCATCAACACGGTCGTGGTGACCAACCGACCCTACCTATTTTTTACACTATTTTTCCTATTCTACCCCCACTTACCCTAGTGTTTCCTCACCACCTATCTAGCTAAGCCCTAGTGGTGGGCTGTTTGGGATTAAAATGTGACTTTGATACCATGTTGGGGGGAAATAGCTTGTAATGAACATAATTTCTATCTATGATGATTGCTTCTTGCCTCTATCTCATTTCCTATTTTATTGCATGTAGTGTGTGCATATAACGTGGATTGCTTGCTTTGAAATGTTTGATGACATTTAGCTTCTAGGAGGAATTGGAGTGTATGTGGCCAACCTTAGGAATGGTTCCTAGGTCCAATTAGTGGATCCCTAGATAACCCCCTTTATTCCTACATACACATACCTCCTTCTACAAGTGAGTGTGAGATCTAAGTGGCTAGTGTAAGTGTGATTAGTGCAATTGCCTATAGCTTTCTAAAGGTTAGATGGCTAGTGGCATGAGGTGAAAACCCCTCATCTTTACTCTCATTTCCACCCTTGGTTCTCAATTGACCTAATACCACTTACCCTAGAGACCTAGACTTGACAAGTCCTACTATAATTACACCTAACCCTAGTTCTCCAACTAGCAGTATAGGGTACATTCTACTAGCACATGCCTTGTTGTTTGGTTTGGTAATCTAGATAGAATTGTGATAATTGCTTGCTATGTTGTGATCCCCCAACTAATATCAAACCACATCCCCCCAAATGACCCACCTACCTAATCGCATTGCTTAAAACCCACTTTGCCTTCTTAGCTTGTTCATGCTAGTCTAGCTTAGTTGCTTCTACCTAATTTAGTTAGTTGCTTAATCTTGCTTTGTAGTGTTAACTTAGGCTTTTGCTCTCTCTCTTGTGGTTAATCTAGTTCTTAGTGCTAATTGCTCTGCTAATGTAGTGTAGTTAACCTTTACTCCTGCCATGTTAGTTGCTTAATCTAGTCCTTTAGACTTGCTTGTTTAGGGTAATCTAGGGTCGTGATAATCTAGTTTTCATAACTACTTTTACTTCCTTGCTCATCTAGTTTAACAAACAATCAACCCTTTTAAAACCCTTTAACCCTAATCTCCACAATAGGAATGTAGCCAACACTAGCCTAGCTCTAGTACCCCCTCTGTCCCTAAGGATCGACCCCTACACTTACCCTCACTACAAAAAATTGGGCCATTATTTAGGGACTTTTGTGAGGGATCAAATTGCCATGACAAAAAGGGACAGTTTTTTAGGGATACTCCCTCAATGACGGGATAATGTCCCTCAATCATACCAATACATTTCGTATTATGGATGATCCCTCAAAAATAGGGCATTGATTTTTTTAACCCTCACAATTACTATTGAGGGAACGGTGCATCATTTTCCTCTTAACTTATTCCAAAATTTCAGTCTTTTCCGCACTAAAGCCTAATCTAATCCCGCCAGTTTCCTTCTGTGCCATTGCGGTTTAGAGAAGGTCGCAGTTGTTCCCCTCCATCCACCTGGCCGCCGAAATTGGTTCCCCTTCATCGCCCTTGCTTCTGGCTAGCCAACATCGCTTCCTGTCAACCATCTTGCCGCATCGCTACCCTTCCCCTCCAGACGGGTGTCCCACCTCACCACCTATATATACATAGGTGGTGGTTGGGGCATGAATGTTAGACCCCCTAGCTTCTACTACTCCACCCTACTCACCCCTTGAGCATTCATTGCACTCCCCATTACATTTATGCTCTCCATCCACCATTTCCACCTCACTTCCACTTTGGAAACCTAGTTTTCTAGGTTCTCCTCCATAATCCCCCATATTCTCATGTCCATCTGCACCATTGGAGGAGGAAGGACGTCCCCAAGCTTCTAGGAAGTAAAGAAGAAGGCTTCTACCATGAGCTCCATGGAGTTTCTTCTTCTTCCCCTTTCTTTTGCTATTTTCTTGATCATGTCTAGCTAAGCCCTAGTGGTGGGCTGTTTGGGATTAAAATGTGACTTTGATACCATGTTGGGGGGGAATAGCTTGTAATGAACATAATTTCTATCTATGATGATTGCTTCTTGCCTCTATCTCATTTCCTATTTTATTGCATGTAGTGTGTGCATATAACGTGGATTGCTTGCTTTGAAATGTTTGATGACATTTAGCTTCTAAGAGGAATTGGAGTGTATGTGGCCAACCTTAGGAATGGTTCCTAGGTCCAATTAGTGGATCCCTAGATAACCCCCTTTATTCCTACATACACATCCCTCCTTCTACAAGTGAGTGTGAGATCTAAGTGGCTAGTGTAAGTGTGATTAGTGCAATTGCCTATAGCTTTCTAAAGGTTGGATGGCTAGTGGCATGAGGTGAAAACCCCTCATCTTTACTCTCATTTCCACACTTGGTTCTCAATTGACCTAATACCACTTACCCTAGAGACCTAGACTTGACAAGTCCTACTATAATTACACCTAACCCTAGTTCTCCAACTAGCAGTATAGGGTACATTCTACTAGCACATGCCTTGTTGTTTGGTTTGGTAATCTAGATAGAATTGTGATAATTGCTTGCTATGTTGTGATCCCCCAACTAATATCAAACCACATCCCCCCAAATGACCCACCTACCTAATCGCATTGCTTAAAACCCACTTTGCCTTCTTAGCTTGTTCATGCTAGTCTAGCTTAGTTGCTTCTACCTAATTTAGTTAGTTGCTTAATCTTGCTTTGTAGTGTTAACTTAGGCTTTTGCTCTCTCTCTTGTGGTTAATCTAGTTCTTAGTGCTAATTGCTCTGCTAATGTAGTGTAGTTAACCTTTACTCCTGCCATGTTAGTTGCTTAATCTAGTCCTTTAGACTTGCTTGTTTAGGGTAATCTAGGGTCGTGATAATCTAGTTTTCATAACTACTTTTACTTCCTTGCTCATCTAGTTTAACAAACAATCAACCCTTTTAAAACCCTTTAACCCTAATCTCCACAATAGGAATGTAGCCAACACTAGCCTAGCTCTAGTACCCCCTCTGTCCCTAAGGATCGACCCCTACACTTACCCTCACTACAAAAAATTGGGCCATTATTTAGGGACTTTTGTGAGGGATCAAATTGCCATGACAAAAAGGGACAGTTTTTTAGGGATACTCCCTCAATGACGGGATAATGTCCCTCAATCATACCAATACATTTCGTATTATGGATGATCCCTCAAAAATAGGGCATTGATTTTTTTAACCCTCACAATTACTATTGAGGGAACGGTGCATCATTTTCCTCTTAACTTATTCCAAAATTTCAGTCTTTTCCGCGCTAAAGCCTAATCTGATCCCGCCAGTTTCCTTCTGTGCCATTGCGGTTTAGAGAAGGTCGCGGTTGTTCCCCTCCATCCGCCTGGCCGCCGAAATTGGTTCCCCTTCATCGCCCTTGCTTCTGGCTAGCCAACATCGCTTCCTGTCAACCATCTTGCCGCATCGCTACCCTTCCCCTCCAGACGGGTGTCCCACACTAGCCAGGCGGCCATCTGAGTGACATCCGGACACCATCTCATGCCGCTTCATCAGCATCAGTTGGACATCCATCTTGCGCCGCTTCACCACCTCAGCTGCACCAGCACTAACACTCGCCTAATTTTAGTTAGGCGACCATCTTGTCTGCCTCAAACAACCATTTGGTTATAGCCAGGTGTCCGTTTCGCATCTTCCATCAATAAATCTTCAACATGTCCGAGGGAGGGTCAATATGTATCTTCCCTTGCTGCTGATAGGTCTCCCCTTCACTGTTGTAGCCGTGGCCGTCGAGACAGTGGCTCTTGTGGCCATCATCCTCTCCGCCTATTCTCTGTCCTCTGTGGAGGCATCTCTTCATAATCGCTGTCAGTGCAGCGGCCAGTGAAGTGTGAGAAGACATCCATCCTCTGATCGACATTGAGCCCTGATCGGGTCTCTAATAGGTACATCCGTTGATCGAGTCTCTAACAAGTACATCCTCTGATCGACCATTCTAGGATATAATGTTGGATGGCTAACGATGTATGTAGCTTTCCATGATCTGAACCTAGCTGGTTCTTGATGAAATGAGGATGATAAAACCAGGGTGGTTCTCCTTTGATTGATATATTCTTTTTATGTCTATTATGATGTTTGATGTCATTATTTTGGGATATGGAGATGTTTCCTCTTATCATCATAATCATTATTTGGGACTAGATATATTATTCTGAGCACTGGAATACTATTATATTTGTTAAAATGTAATTTCTATCATATAAACTTGTAGGTCTGTAACATGTCATTATTAATTAATGTATTAAAGAATATTGGCTTACACTTTATTAATTCTCACAAACCTTCTTTCATGACTCCATAAATTTCTTTGATATTTCTATACTATATCATGATGAAGAGCTCTCTAGGTATAGGAAAGAAATGATCTCTTTTATATTGTGGGCCAGTTGCATATTTTGTTGTAGTGCTAATATTTTAGTCTTCCATCACCCTCCTTTCATTTTGATCTCAAAACCCGATTTTCCTTGTTTGAAATCAACATAGTCATCATCTTTGTTCACCAATATTAGTGAGATACATCTTTTTGAAAACCATGTTAATTTGTCAACTCCAAACCCCATATGGAGGTAGAAGGAACATACATTTGGTTAGATAGACTAAAATCCTACACAATTACCCCAAATTAGCAGAACATAGAACTATATGCACACATGAAATCTTTTCTTAAAATCCTATTAGTTAGTTCATCATTCATGTGGAAGTTGATGGAAAATAGATAGGGGGTTCTTTTGTATCCCAACAACACAACTTCACCACTAACCTAACCAATACTACTCTACTCTGAAGCAAAGAGCTTCACCTTATGGCCCATTGGAAGTGCTCTCCTCACCCTCTTTGCTGCTTTGTGCTTCTCTTATTTGCCTACTTGCATGCTTGAGTTGGAGCAGATAGGGGGCACTGTTGTGTGATCTTGCATAGTCGAGGAGACATTCATTAGACAAGAGCTAAGAAATTATGTTAGACCGATAACTCAACAAATTCAACAATACATTAAGCACCATTAGTATTACATTCAGCAACCCTACAGTGGCGACTACCATCACCAAATCTAGCTAAGAAATGGTTGTGAGCTCTGCTCTCTTGGTCTAGGCATATGATCAGATTTTTAAAGAAGTCTTGCTTTCTACTTGGACTTTTATTGGTTTCTATTTGCTTCTTTTTTCTGTTGGATTAGTTTGAGATGATAGTTCATACGCTCCCCTCTCACTTTATAGTGATGGTTGAGTTCTGGTGTTGGTATGTGTTTGGTGGTCTGAGAGTTTGCTGCTGTCTTGATGAGTATGTTTCCTTTTCCCTCTTCTGTTGATATGAACTGTGATGAAGACATAGGTAATCCCTGCTTTCAGAGATAGTTTCTGGTTGCTGAAGTCTATTTTTTTCTATCTTGTGGAGAGATGTGGTTGATGGGTTAGGATCTGTTGAAACCAAGGTACTCTACAATTTATGTCCAAAAAGTATGGTTAAGATAAATGCCTTAGCAAGTATGGTTTTTACAATCACTAGTGAGTTATGAACAAAATATACATCAATAGGAACATAAATCCAATTATGATTTCTTATTACATTCATAACCAAACAGTTGCCAACTTTTTAGATGATCACCTTATCATTTCTATTTTTCTGAAAGGAACCATGGGGAAGGGAGCTGGATATGGGAGTATAAAAGAATGTCTATATTTAGGAATTAGGGAAATGTAACGAGTCAATGGTGAGCCAAGGTGTATGGTTAATAATTCAAGACTACAAAAACTAACAAACTGGTTGTATATATTCTCTACACACTCAATAGTACCATCTATTCTAAGATACATGTTCATAACAATCAGTATCTCTTTCAGAATAAAGTGTGGCCAAGGAAAATAATTTTTGTAGTGTCTTCAATGAGGACTCACTTTATATATTCATATATTTTGAATAACCAAAATTGTAATTTGCCTTTTCCTTATATCGTGTGATATGGAAATGTACATGTAGTTGCAAGATGGTGCATGTATTGGAATTAGGCATTTCCTATTAGAACTGCCTAATCATAGCTGACAACTTGTATGTATGTCGGTTAAGTCTAATGCTCCCCTCTCACGGGTGAGTCTAATGCTTTGCATTTTCCTGGTGACGGTTGAGTCTAATGCTCCCCTCTCACTAGCTGTTTTTAAGCTCGGGGATAAAAGATTTCTTCTTACTGCTATTTATGGTCACTTGTACGAGTGTTGTTCTGTTTTCTCACTGTGTTGTTTTTGAATGTTTTGTTTTTGGTACTAAGTATAATATAGCCTGGTGTTTTTGCATTTTGCAGAGGCACACTAAGTCATTGTCAACATTTCAGAGGTATGCTCTGGTTGAGAAGTCTAGGCAGAAGCCTCAAGAAAGAATGGGTGTTCTTAGTAATGTGGGTTCCTCCTTATTCCCTTAATTATTAAAACAACATTTGTATATATGTCTTTTTTCCTTGGAGAAGTTCCCTTAATTGTATATCTAAAATAATACCCTTTCTGTAACATGTGGTTGTGATACAGGACCTAAAAGCCAATAACTATGGTAATGATCCTCTGCTAACTGTAGCTCTGTACTTGGAGATTAATTAAAGGTCGACTGCCAAGGGCTCCCATGGGACACATTCATTCCTAATATAATAGTTGGCACTTTGGAGATCTTTGGCATGGATGGAGGATGCTCAACTGTGGTGAACTTCTCTACGCAATTCATGATCTTATTCGCTGTGGAAACATGAAGGGCGTTGTAAGTAAAATCTTTTAATGTATTTCATTTAAATTAGTTGAATGAAATACATAAAAAAAAATTACTGACAACGCACTTAATGTTTCCACAACGAATGAGATCCTGAATAAGCCTGCAGAGAAGTTCACCACAACTGAGCATCTTCCATCCATGCCAAAGATCTCCTAAGAGCCAACTATTATATTAGGAATGGATGTGTCCCATGGGAGCCCTGGGCAGTCGGCCTTTAATTAATCTCCAGGTACAGAGCTGTAGTTAGCAGAGGATCATTACCATAGTTATTGGCTTTTAGGGCCTGCATCACAACCACATGTTAAAGAAAGGGTATTATTTTAGATGGAGGGGGTAAAGGAAAAAAGAAAAATATGCAAATGTTGTTTTAACAATAAAGGGAACAAGGAGGAACCCACATTACTAAGACAAATATACAAATGTTGTTTTAACAAATGTTGTTTTCAAAGACTCCTTTTGTTGAATGCATGTCTGAAGCTTTCCATGGGCATGACAGACATTCTATTGATGCTAAGTGTGCACAAAGATGGTATGCTACTAACTTATAATGATACATATCATACAAGTGAACCAGAAGTTACCATCATTATTTCTACCCATGCTTTAGTGCTTCTATGCCCATCATTTGATTTTTAAAGATACCAAACTTATTTACATATCATTTCAGTTTCCATTGGAGACTAGAACATTGTAATTCTACTATGTCCGCCAATCAAAATTTCTGGTCCTCTTCCTTTTCACTTCCTACTTCTATCTGTGATGAAGTGGAAATAACTATTATAAATTTCTTGTGGGGATAGTGTGGAGGCAAGAATGATATCCATCTTATTAAGTGGGATGATGTAACCAAGGTAAAGGATGAAGGTTGTATGTCTATAAAAAAAGTCAAAGACGTTTGTAAGGTTGCTATGATCTTAAATATCTGGATAGTAGCTTCAAAGAAAGGTAGCCTATGGATCAAATTGATCCATGAGAAATACCTTCTTAAGGATTCTATCTAAAATATTGATATCTATGGTCAACTTTCTTGGTATTTAATTCAGATGATCATACATCTGAATTTAAAATCCTATTACGAAAGATTGCTAGAAACAACATCTCAGTGATGAACAACCTAAAAAAAGAGGGTTTTTCTATACTTCTATATGTTTGCTGTGTAGAAGTTCTAATGAATTTATCATTCATTTATTCTTTAATTGCCATGTAGTTGATTTCATCGGGGTAAGGTTGTTGAGTGTAAACTCATTGATAGGATTCCCCTGTCATCGAGGATATGTTGAGACATGTGAGCAAAAGTTCCTTTTATTAATGCATTTGTATTTTGTACTATATCTGGTGATATTGAAATAAAGTGATTTTTGAAGATTGGACTCATGATATAAACAATTTAAGGTATATTGTCTTGTCTAAGATCAGGTTGTTGTTGCCTAAGGGAGATGTTGGGTCTCTCTGTTTGGGATGGATGGATCTGTGAACTATTATTGATTAGGTGGGTACCTATGCTATTGCAGTTCTTGAAGGATTTTTCTTGTTCTTTTGAAGCTCAACTCTGGGGATGCATATGAAGAATGTTTAGTGATCAACAAAAGTTTCTTCTGCCTCTTTTTTTGCTTCTTGTATATTGATAGACTTCATGTATGTCTTCTCCCTTCCCTCCCCTTTTCTCTTTTTCCTTTTCATGTTGTATATTCGACCCCCTTTTGCTGCAATTGTTGCAAAAAAAATCAGTCCTTTTATACTACTGTTTCTTTGATTTTTTTCTATTTCCTCTTGTGTCTCCTATTCTAGCTTCTTTTCTTTTCTTTTTTTGCAATTTCTCCTTCATTTCCTGTTCCTTCTATTGCATCTAAATTTTTGTTACTTCTATGTCCCCTCTTATTGCTATTTCCTTGTTACTCATATCAGAAATTCAGATTCTTACTTGCATCTCCTGCTCGCACTTCTACTAGACTACTAGTACCACTTCTATTTGCAAGTTTTCTTCTACTTTTTCTTACTTATTCTTGCTCCTACATGACTACATCTCAAACAACTGTTGCTGCTTGCATGTATTTGTTAAAGCTTCCTGATCTCTTTTTATATTTTCCTAACAGCTATTTCCTAACATCTCAAACAGTTGTGCTTAACTTATTTTATATTTTCCTTCATGTAGATGGATTTTCTAATAGATCGGAGTTGGATGTATATTGGGAACAGAGTGTGAAGTGATGTATTCAAGGTAGGGTTACGAAAGTTCATTGAGTTTGCTCTTATCCATCAGAGACCAACTAGACAGGGGAAATTAATATGTCCTTGCAAGGTATGTTTGAACAGATACCTTAAAACAGAGGAGGAGGTATTCTCACATGTATTACAAAAAGGATTTGTGCATAGCTATGATGTTTGGACGTTTCATGGGGAGGTGATTGGTAGGAGCAATCCTGTTGTGGCACCAAACATGCCTAGCACCGACAATATGCATCAGATGTTGGAGGATTTGTTTGGTATGGGTGACACAACAAATGACCACTCTACTGAAGCTACAGAGGAACCTGCAAATGTAGATGCACAAAGATTTTACAAGCTACTAAAAGAGGTGGATCAACCACTCTATAGAGGTTGCACAAGTCATTCTAAGCTATCGTATTTGGTTGCCTTGCTATTTCTGAAGGAGGAATCTAGATGGTCCAACGATTCTTTCACAAAGTTGTTACAGTTGATTATTTCAGGATTTCCAGAAGAAAATTGTCTATTCCCAGAGACGTACTATGAAGCAAATGCGATCCTGAAGGATTTACGACTTGATCATTCTACTATAGATGTATGTACAAATAATTGCATGCTTTTTCGCAAAGATGCAGCTTCAAAAGAAAATTGTGATACTTGTGGTGCTTCAAGATGGAATGAAAAGCAATACAAAACAAAGGGAAAGAAGGTAGCTGCTAAGTTCATGTATCACTTCCCTTTGATACCTCGGTTAGAGAGGCTCTATATGTCTTCATCTATTGCTAAAGATATGATTTGTCCATCAGAAGTAAAAGGCAAGGATGGTCGTATTCATCATCCTTCAGACACACCAGAATGGTTGTCTATTATTGATGCCAGGTATCCAGACTTTGCTGCTGAACCACACAATATTAGATTGGCATTAGCAACAGATGGATTTAATGCATTTGGCAATATGAGTGCATCACATAGCATCTGGCCTGTGTTGGTGACACCTCTCAATCTTCCGCCTTGGCTTCTTATGAAAGAACAATTTATTATGATGTCCCTATTAATCCCAGGTCCACATATGGTTGTCAATGACCTTGATGTATACTTGGAGCCATTAATTGAGGGGTTGCAACTACTTTGGGAGCTTGGAGTCAAAGTTTATGATGCATATAGCAAAAGGAACTTCACTATGCAGGCAATGATTTTATGGACCATTAACGATTTCCTAGCATATGGTGACTTATCTGGTTGGAGCACTAAAGGTAAGAAAGATTTGGGATGTCCTTGTTGTAATGTGGAGACTGTATCAAAATGGTTACAGTATGGGAAAAATCAATGCTATGGTTTCCATCGACGTTTTCTTCCAATGAATCATCCATATAGACGTGATAGGAAAAATTTTGATGGTGAAAAAGATTTTCGACTTCCACCTAAGCCACTATCTAGAGAAGATATACTGAGGCAATTTGATGGATATGAAAATATCACATTTGGAAAAATGAATAAGCGCAAGAGGCTTGGAGATCAAATTCAACCATTACCTCCTAGTTGGAATAAGATAAGCATCTTTTTTCAGCTACCTTATTGGAAGTATTTATCTGTTAGACACAATCTGGATGTGATGCACATAGAAAAGAATGTGTGCGAGAATATTTTAAACACATTATTGGGTGATTCTAAGAAAAGTAAAGACAACTTACAAGCTCATCAAGATATGAAGAAAATGTGCATTTGAAGAGATTTATGGCCAGTAGATGCAGGTGACCGCTATTACTTGCCTCCAGCATCTTACACCATGACTAATGCGCAGAAAGATAAGTTCCTGTCTGTGTTAGAAAAGTTGAAAGTTCATGATGGCTATTCTTCTAACATATCTAGGTGTGTTAGCAAATCTGATAGAAAACTTGTTGGGCTGAAAAGTCATGATTGCCATGTTCTTATGCATCAACTTCTACATGTTGCCTTGAGACATTGCATAAGCTTAGATGTGTACAAGCCTATTGCTAATTTGTGCTCATTTTTCAACAAGCTTTGCTCTAACATTATTGATGTGGAGGAATTCAAAGAATTAGAACAAGAAAATGATGTCACTCTTTGCCAGTTGGAGAAAATCTTCCCTCCTTCTTTCTTCACCATCATGATGCATTTGCCCATTCATTTAGCTTATGAAGCCAGGCAAGCCAGATCTGTCCGAACTAGGTGGATGTACCCAATAGAGAGATACTTGAAGAAATTGAAGAAGTATGTAAGAAACAAAGCTAAACCGACTGGTTGTATTGCTAGTGGCTATTTAGCTGAATAAAGTTTGACATTTTGTGCTAGGTACTTGCATAATTTTGAGACAAAACTGAACCGCACTCCTCATAATGTTGATGGATCTCCAATTAGAGTTGGAGTGTTAAGAAATTTCGACATCCATACTTTGGAACAAGCCCATCGTTATGTCCTTTTCAATAAAGAGGAATTGGATGTTTACAGAAGGTAAGATTTAATTACATCCTAAAATTCTTGCTGATATTTGTATATTTGTTGTACATTAATTTAGACACTTCTTATAAAGCAGTGAACACATGTGTATTCTTCAAGATATGGAACCCAACATTGCCCCATGGACCCTAGAAACAAAACATGCAAAGGAGTTTTCTAAGTGGTTGAAAGAGCATGTAAGTCTCAAACATAAATATTGTTGTCACTCTTAATGTTCAAGTTAGTGTAGATTACATTAATGTTTTACTTTTTTATGAAGGTAATGCAAATGTGAGAGATTAGGCCGAACAGTATTAGCGATGATTTGAGATGGTTATCCCAAGGCCCTTGTCTTGAGGGAATGTCTTATGAAAGATTTTCGGTCAATGGATATCATTTCCGTTCAAAGCACATTGAAAGTACATGTACTACACAAAATAGTGGGAGTGTATTTGTGTGCTGACACTTCAAGTTATTCAAGTGGTAGAGATCGAAATCCTACAAATGTTGAAGTCACGTACTATGGCTACTTAGAGGAGGTTATTGAGCTAACTTATGGTCCAGGAATCAAAGTTCTGTTGTTCATATGTTCTTGGTATGATGAAAGCACTTCTAACGGGTTGCAAATTGATGAATATGGGTTCACACAAATCAACACTTCAAGGATAAAAAAAAGGAGGAACCGTTTATCCTGGCTTCTCAAGCATTGCAATGCTTTTATGTGAAGGATCCTAATGCTGATGATTGGTGCACAGTGCTAAAGCATCCTCCTAAAGATTATTCTGAAGTACCTCTTATTGAGAATTGTTTGACTGGTTTACAATCTGAAGCTATTGATGGTGGTGTAACTAGTGATGTGTCTTGGACGAGGAGTGACACCGAGGGATCTTTTGTTGATAGAACTAAAAAAAAGAAAGATGGGGCTAATGTTTAGTTCATTAATCTGTCTGTTTTCATCACAAGTAACTAGTGATGTGTCTTGGACGAGGAGTGACACCGAGGGATATTTTGTTTGCAAGTCTAGAATAATTTACTTGGGGAATAT
This sequence comes from Alisma plantago-aquatica, assembly GCA_963693085.1. NCBI lineage: Eukaryota > Viridiplantae > Streptophyta > Magnoliopsida > Alismatales > Alismataceae > Alisma > Alisma plantago-aquatica. Next base: position 998,632,110 of record OY856409.1, read on the forward strand.
GTTCTATTGCATTTTTTTGGCAAACTGTTACTATATGGCATATTCTTTGCAATTTATTTAGTCTTGTTTCATATACCAGCAAGTAGGACATCATTATTCTTTTTTGGGATATGAAACCAAGGTACTCTACAAGTTATATGTTTTTCAAATGTTGAATATTCATATGTTGGTGTCTCATATTCTCCGCAATTTATTTGTTTTTCAAATGTAGCTACTACTTTTGTTACTGACATTTCTGCACTAATAATCTAATTTTTTTCTTGTCAGTTGAAGGATGGCAGGAAGAAGAATCACTAGATCTAGCTGTAACAACACACCCAGTCAACCTATTGCTGTCCCTCCATCCACAATTGTAGAAAATTGTGAGGATGAACCTACTCTACTATCCAACAATATTGAAAATGATGTAACAGTTGAAGAAAATGTTGAGGATGAATAGGAGAATAGGAAGTATGGACGTGGGCCTGCAAGTGAGCAAAGCCTACTTCCTAAGCAAGGGCAGCCACGTCACAAGGTCCAATGGGATTATGAAGAAAATGCTATTGGGGAGAATGGTGCCAAATTGAATCGTTATTGTCATATGCTAGCAAGGAAACCACACATATGGCATCTAGACTTGAAGTGGAACGAACAACCAGAACAAGCTTTTGCAGATAGAAAATCATTTATTGAGGTAATCTTTTTCATAAAAGACCAACAAATTGTATGATTGTTATATCTAAAGTAATATTTTCTATGTTTTTGTAGAAATTCTTCGATTTAGGCAGTCACCCTAATGCATGGAATCACATTGATGAACACATTAGCAAAGGGATATCAGTGTGGAGGGCACGTGTAAAGAAAGATTACTATGAAAAGTACAAGATTGAACCAGAATTGATGATGAAGAAAGTTGAGAAAAATGCTTCCATAGATATGGACCAGTTTAAAAAAATCTTGTTAAAGAATGGGGAACCGAGAAGTCTAAGGTACAATGGTTTCATATAACTTGCATGTATACCTATCTACTTTTTCTAATTACATTTTTCTTATGGTTTAGAAAATTTCCGAGATCAACAAGGCAAACAGAGCAAAAAAAAGTGATGGATCATACCACAGGATCAAAGCCATGGAGTTGTTATTGGGCAGAAATGGTATTAATAATGGACACTTGTCTTTCTTAGTAAGAGTTGAACATATAACATGGACAATTATTATGTTATCTATCATGTGTAGGTCAGTGAAGATCAACCCGTTGTGCCTCTTAACAAATTTTTGGAAAAAGTTTACGACAAAAGCCCACAAGTGGTTAGAAAATGGATATTTGCTTTCCTATGATGTCTAGAAAGCTACATACGCTTAGATATCTCAATTTAAGCTTTCCTTTTATGATGCTTTCTAATTACAGCTTGAAATCTCTCATATTGTGGAAAACCAAGTAGCAAACCAAGAAGAAATAGATCCTAGAAGTGTTGATAATCTAACACGTGATGCTTATTTGCAAGTTTTAAATCCTTCCAAAAAGGCTAGGATCCGAGGTGTTGGAATTGGGCACAAAGAGATAGGACATAGGGGAAAAGTTGCCCGTATAAGATATGAAATGCTTCTTGAGGAAAGCAATGCAAAGGATGTATGTTGGATTATAACTAAACTTGAACTATTAGTTACAACTAGTCTATTAGATCGATGTTTGTAATTTGTTTTCTATTTCAGGATAAACTTAAGGAACTTGAAGAAACAGTAAATGGATTGAAGAACTCTGTCTCCCAATTAATGACTTGGTATAATCAATCACAGGTAACTCAGATTCAGTTGTCTATGTCAATGTAATATATAATTTTTTTTTGACATTGTTGATGTATTTGTTATAGGATGGCGGTATTAATGTTGATTGTACAGCTGAATACCCCAATCAGAATACTACAGGTATCTTACACATGCAAAGTGGCACAAATAGGTCGGATGTGGGTTCTTTTCACATACAAGACAATACAAGTAATGGTGCAGATGTAGGCATGTTTCCCAGGCAAAATAATTCAAGCGGGGATGGCTTAGGAAGACTTTCTAGACAAAGCAATTCAAGCAATTCAAGGGAGACTGGAGTAGGCATGCTTTCCATACAAGGTAATTCAAGGGAGAATGGAGTAGGCAGGCTTTCCATACAAGGCAATTCAAGTGAGAATGGAGTAGGCAGGCTTTCCATACAAGGCAATGGACATCCACTAATCTTTCAGCCACAGGTACCTCATAACAGCTATAGATTATTTTCAATATTCATACACATAAGAATATTAACATGTACACTTTATTAAAGGTTGCAGTTGAAAGTTGGTGCCCTTCTTCTGGTAATAATCGACAAAGTCATCCTCAAATGCAGAACACACCAACCACATCTTCATCGGTGTCTTTCACACCAAGAACTCAGTGTTTAAATCAGGTATTCAATACGTGCTTGATTAAACTTCTGGTGATCTGAATGACATGATTTTAAAAAAACTGAAGGAGGATTGCAATATACAAACTCATTTACGTGCTTGATTAAACTTCTAGTGATCTGAATGACATGATTTTAAAAAAACTGAAGGAGGATTGCAATATACAGACGATGTAGGAGGATTGCAATATACAAACTCATTTTATATAGATCTTTGTTTGAATATGTATCCTAGTAAATAACACTCAGATTTCTCAACTTGAGTGTAAATTGAGTAACTTCTGTTGGTCTATATTTGAAGTTCATCAATCCAAAAGTTGCAAAACATATAGCCCATTTGTTTTCTATTGTTGGTATGTTAGTCTGGTATGCAATATTGTTTACATTTGAAAATGTAATTATTTGAATACATATGTATGTTATTACATACCAAAACTTCGTTTTGGTATATTGTTTCATCTTAACATATATTACTTCTCTTTTCCTGTCGATTCTAGCAACTTCAAATACTGATTGGTATGCTGGTCTATATTTGAAGTTCATCAATCCAATAGTTGCAAAACATATAGCCCATTTGTTTTCTATAATCATGTTTGCATCAATCTAAAAATTACAAAACACAAACTTTTGGATTGATTCCTATGATCTGCTGTCATTGATACAAATTGGTTATCCATTGAATATCCTCATATTTGAGGATACAACTATAAAAACTAACAACATCTCATTTACTCTGTATTACTGCTAGTTTTCAATTTTATTATTTGATTATCAGTTTTTGAAATTGATAAATTATTACAGAATGAAGACAACGAGTACAGCAAAAACTCTGTTTGTGGTCTGGTTTAGTCCTTGGTCGATTTTGGTAAAATTGGCAGTAAAGAGAGGGTGATCCACATTACAGCAGTGCAGGAGAGAGAGGGTGTAATGTGGATTTGTCACAAGACTTTTTAGAGTTTTGGATTTAACACATACAAGGTGGATCATTCTGTAGAGTTTACATATAAGCTGGTCAATTTTTTTGGATAATACCATCTTCAAAGAAAAAGTAATTGAACACATCTTATCTATGATATGAAGCCAGGTTGTATGTTGTAATTTACGGGCCAATAATGCTATTTTCTTTTCCTTGGCTGCCAAACTGGAAGTCTGGAACCCTGTTAAGTGATGGGTTGGGCTAGAGCATAGAGGGGATTAGCTTGTAATTTACTTCATATAGAAGCTGGTTTATGTAGGTATTATTAACAGTGTGAACTTTGAAAGGATGCTGAAAATATAATTTTTTACAGCAAATACGTTATGGTGTATCCTCTTTTTGAAGAAATCAGAAGGTTCCATCTCAAAAAATGAACGAAAGTGCATACCATCTTTAAAGAACAATGGAAAAGCCCTAGTTCTGGTAGTACACATGCAGTCTGCAAAGGGTTTGGTGTAGTGGACATAGTGGTATATCGGGCCATGATACTAACCAGTAAGTACCACCTGCTAAGGTTGAATTATACTAGAATTATCCAGCTACTATTACGGTTTCACTACCTTTAATTGTGCTGGCCCTTTGTTTACCCTCTCCCCTCATGTCAGGCCCCATGATGTTTTTTGGTTCTAGGTTCTTCCTGGTTTTGTGGTTTTAGCAGATCTTGGGTAAAAAGCATAGGACAAACTAATGACTGCAGTTGCAGCTGTCAATGAGAAACAATAATTAACATCCTTATCGTTGTGACTAATGACTGCAGCTGCAGCTAATACACCTCATGTCAACTGTAGCTACACACCTGAAAGGTGTACCAGCATAAACGCCTCAAGCGTATAGGATATCACCTTTGTTTGAGATGTGTGCTGTGTGAAACGCATCTGGAAACAAATGACCATCTCAATTTGTGATTACACTGTGCTCCAACAAACCATTATGTCTTCAGCTCCACTAATTAACAGAAGATGATCAAGAAGACAAGTTCAGTAATAATCCTTTTGTATCATGTGAGGATCGTCCTCTTTTTGTATATATAGATGCATCTCGCTGATGACAGCAACTAAGTGCAGTCCACAGAGATATAGGCATATAACCCACTGAGTTTTTTTTAATTATGTACTATTTACTAAGTTCAATCATAATTTTAGTTTACGGGTGCATGTTGCTGCTATGTTGGTTCACTTACATTTATCTCTACTTCGCACTCACTCTGATTCCTTTTTGTATTTATATTGATAGGGTAGAATTACTTTTAATGATGGATTTCGACGGACAATGCACCTTGGAGTAGACCAAAACCGAAATATAATGGTAAGTTGTTTGTTGTACTATGATTTATGTATAAACTTTAAATTCTATTAATATAATGATTTATCATTTTTAGGAGAAGAATATCCAAGTACCTAACCGTATGAGGCCTGACATTGATGAAGAGCACCACACCATTTGAAGGAATATAGAGACATTATATATCTTAAGAGTTTCTAGCATGATATGTTGATTGTCATCAATCTCAAATTTTTGAACCATATGTACTCTTTATTTATATCAACGTTGAGCACGCAATGTATGGATAATATTTTGCTTCAATAACAAAATTTGGTTTGAGGTGATTTAACATTTTTATGTGTCATTTTGGTGTTGAATCTTCTTATGATGTCATGTGAATTAGTATAAAAATTTTGCTTGAGGTTATGTATACAAAGTTTTCATTTAAAATTTGATATTCACTATAGTAACAATTAATTATCATTTAATAAATCATTCAATAATCAATAATAAAATCATTTACAGTAGTCCCTCATAAATATATTGATGAAGGTCCAGATTGACCATCAAAATTGCATTGATGACGACCACATAGCCCCTCAAAAATAATATTAATGAAGGCATTATCCCTTCAAAAATATATTCTCCAGGACCATCAAGTCCCTCAAAAATATATTTATGAGAACTAAATAGTCCCTCAAAAATGTATTTATGAAGGCTAAATAGTCCCTCAAAAATGTATTCATGAAGGCTAAATAGTCCCTCAAAAATGTATTTATGAAGGCTAAATAGTCCCTCAATATAACATTCTTGAGGGTCAGTTGGTCCGTGACAATTGTATTCGTGAGGGCCACTGGTATTTGTCACGTGAGTTCTCTTCACGGACCATTTGTGAGGGCCAGACCCACAACCGTCCCTATTTGTGAGGGCCTGTAGAGAGGGGTTTGTGACAGGACTCACTCGTGAATAATGGCCCAATTTTTACTAGTGCCTTCACCTATGTTACAATAGTACCTCGTGCGCTTGCGAGTGACCTATTTGGTACTATGATTGACTTGGCAAGGGTTAATATAAATTTTGAGAGATCTCATGTGTTCGACTCCCGTGGAGTGCATCTAGTCACTTTTAGTTGGCTAGTGCGTAGACCTCTCGCTCGACGCACCAGGTATCATAAATTAAAAAAATTAAAAAAATAATATGTCCTTGCTGGGGACGTAGTGCTCTGCTGGAGGCAATATGTATTGTTTTCTTAAAGTAATAATACGTCTCCCGAGGGGGCGTATTGGCCCCACTAGAAGCAATCGTGTTCTTTGGGAACGCATTGCCTCAGAAACGTGTCATTTTGGGAATCAAGTTCTGAATCGTGCCATTTTGATAATTAAAATGTCCAAACATGCTATTTTGGTTTTTGGCCAAATACAAATTCCTGGCTTTCCAAGAGTGGGTCTTGGATTTTTTCTTCTCAAGGACAACATTGAAATCCATAGGGCTCGTCCTTCCGGCTTATGATAAAAATGCCTAGATATGTAATGGCATGGATGACGGGTGTGAAATCTAGGGAACATGCAATGGAGGTGGCGAGAGCCATGTCATCAGTTCCCAGCAGGCAGATAGATTTGACTCTATTAACAGATTTCCCCTTCGATGACTCATATTCTCTAAAGATATTGGCCACTATCTGTGAAGATGTCTTGGATGCGTTGAAGAAGACAACAATGTCGTCAGTGTACATCAAGATAGCGAGTGCTGCCTCTCGACCTCTGGTGACATGTCTGCTAATGTTCGAACTGACCATTGTGTCTAATAGTTTACTTCATAGTACCTCTTCAAACATGATGAAATGACAACACCAAAAACTAGGGTATACAATCATCAAATCCACGACACTCCGCCGTTTTGACTCCGACGATTGGAAGCTGCGTCTACTGCCAGTCTGCCACCACGACACTCCGACCAGGGGGGACTACCCTTCCGCTCCATCCTAACCCCTCCCCTTCCCTCTCTGCACCTAGGCCTGGGAGATCCCGCCCTTGATCGGAAGGCAGTTGTTTCCCTCTAGGTGCAGATACTCTGGGGAACAAGGTAGGCACCTCGAATTAGCAGCTTCCTTTGTGGGACGTGGCAAGGACAAGATACGCTCCTGAACATCCGCCACCACCCGATCCATAGGGTAGAGTAATCCTGGTTCGGCACCCTGACGTTTCTAGGGTGTTGCACATAAGACCCTTCTAGCAGTATACAGACCTCATCCATAGATCCAAGCAGCAGAGGCAAATCTCTCTCAAAGCGTAGAGAGTCGTGGTGGAGAGAAGAATCCACAACCTAGTGTCCGCAGTGGAGGTGGTGGAAGACGACTGTATGGCCCTGCTGAATCTGAACCCCAGTGATGACCTGAGCACGCGGAAGATAGATGACGTTGGCCAACAGGGGCAGGATTTGTTTTTGGATGAACTGAGTGGTGTCATGAGATCTCCTGGAGGGATGCATCAAAGACCAAACTTTCTTAAATCCTCACGGACGTCGCAGCAGCTGATTCCGGACGGTGATGGATACCAGGAGAGACATCACTCAATACTATTCAAAATTTTGGGACAGAGTACAATATCCCCAAAGACACCTGCTACCGTTGCCTTGAACGAGGGCATTGGAAACGGCAGTGCGTGAAGCCGAGGACGTGCTACAAATGCCGAAGAAGTGGTCACGTGACTCATGTCGCATCTTCCTTCCGATTCGTGCCGCTGCATTCCCCTCCCGACATCAGATCTTCTGACGCTTCCCCCCTCCTTTCAATCCACCTGGATGGCCGGCGCGAGGTGCCCCACAACATGTTCCAAAACACATCTCTGTCGTGTTTTATCCCACTTCTGAGAGGCAAGCTCGTGCCCGTGAATTGAGTAGAGCAGTGGAAGTGCATGTCCTGGAAGATGAACTAGAGCTGGATGGAGTTATCGGCATACATCAAGGCTAGGTGGCCTGATGCGATTGAGTGATATCGGTTTGCTCAGCAGAAAGCTGCCCTCTTCTTCTCCTTGAAGACAGAGTCAAGGATGTGGCTAATGATAGAACGACTAATTCAGGAATGATTTGCTGTCGCTCAAGCTCTTGGATGGCATGGGACAAGCAATAGCAAAGGAATCGCCATGGTTTTGTCTTACTGACCTTCCGGTCATATGCAGGGATGATGATTCCATTCATGATGATTCCGGAAAAATGTAATTTTTGTCTAAGTGGAGACGTTGCCCTGATGATGCAACAGGATGTCTCGTAATGCTGGAGCTGTTCAACGAAGATATCCCCCAAAAAAAAATCAAAATGGCAAGTTTGACCATTTTAATTCTCATAATAGCACGTTCTTGAACTTAATTTCCAAAATAGCACATTTTGGGGGCAATGTGTCCCCTGTGGAGACGCATTTATCTGTTGTGAGGCAATGCGTCCCGGACCAGGACGCATTGGCCCCATACAGGGGCAATGAGTCTCGGACCAAGACGCATTGCTCTGCGAGGGAGCAATGCGTCCTGAACTGAAACGCATTGGTCCCACCGGAGAGCAATGCGTCCCGGAGTTGGACGCATTGCCCTTCGGTGGGGTCAATGAGTCCTGATGCGGGACGCATTGAGTAATGTGTCTGCATGCAGGACACATTGCTAGCAATGCGTCCCTATGTGGGACACATTGAGTAATGTGTCTCCATGCAGGACACATTACTGTTTTATAATTTTTTTTTCATTCATTATTATTCTTTAATGCATAATGTTTGTATATTAACAACATTGATTATATTTACACATTTACTATTCTTTGACTTGCATTTGAATGTCTATAATATAGCCAATTATTATAAATTTGTTAATTGCAATAGCTCTGAAAATGCATGTGGATTATAGAAGTGGTATTGCAACCAACACTAGTTGCTTGCTAATTGATTATATAAGAAAAAATTAATATAAAAAAATGAGATATCATTAGAAACAAGGTTAAAATATGAACCAACTTGACGAGAAAATAATACACAACAGAACAATCTGATAGACCCAAAATGAATCAATATGGTATCATAATATGATAGATCCACATACAAGCCAAATAAATGCCTGAACAAAGACATATATACAACACTACACAACATGTATGTATATTAACAACATTGATTATATTTGCACATTTACTATTCTTTCACTTGTATTTGAATGTCTATAATATAGTCAATTATTATAAATTTGTTAATTTCAATAGCTTTGAACATGCATATGGATTATAGAAGTGGTATTGCAACCAACACTAGTTGCTTCCTAATTGATTGTATAAGAAGAAATTAATCTAAGAAAATGAGATATCATTAGAAACAAGGTTAAAACATGAACCAACTTGACGAGAAAATAATACACAACAAAATAATCTGATAGACCCAAAATGAACCAATATGATATCATAATATGATAGATCCGCATACAAGCCAAATAAATGCCTGAACAAAGACATATATACAAACTACACAACATGTACAAAATTATGAAAATCTAAGCACGTCCTCCACGCCCACGACGCCATCGCCCACCTCCATGTACATCTGGTTCCTGAGTACCGAAGTCATCTAGAGATGTCTTAATGGGAGACAATTGCGTAGCAGTAGGCTGATGAGGACCAGGGAAGTAATGAAAAGCTGGAGGTGGGGTGAGGGGTCTCTGAATACTAGGATGTGGGGCATCAGGCGGGGTGCATCTTGAGAAATCAAATGGAGTCGGTGAGTATGTGACATAGGATGGTGGTCGACTGTCATGAATAACTGGTGGTGGGAGTGGAGTGTATGGAACAGAAGAAGGACCTACTCCATAGTAGGATGCTGGTGGAGGTGGGGTCATGTATGAGAAAAATGAACCAACTCCTGAAAAGTATGGCCTTGTCGGTCCCCATGCCATGAACTGAGAAGTGGGAGTGAGAGTGGGCTCATCAGTAGTAATCACAGGAGTAGGAGCAGGAGTAGGAGTAGGAGTGGGCTCAGGGGCTGTGGTATGAGTGGGTATGGGATCATACGGGCGAGCATAGTCGGGAAGACTGTCAAAGTAAGTCCCATGGATGCCATAGATGTCATCTCTGATCTGTGTAGGGGCATGTTGTAAAGCCGCTCAGTTCCACACATATGATTCCACATGTTCAAACAAAGTATGTACAAATAATAAAGACCAATTGCATATATTACAAATAATAAAGATAAATAATAACAATTTGTAAAAGAAATATAAATGATACTCATAAATTGTTGTTGACGATAACTTTGTGGATAGTATGTGGTCAGAGGTTGAGCTGGAGGGGGCAGTACGTATTGGGGATGATACCATCCGTAGTGCACTTGTGGACTGAAGATTGTCTCTGCTGGTGAAGGGGAGACTAAGCTCTCACGTTTGTTGTTCCACAGTTGCACCTCCCTCCTATAATGATGCAACCAGTCCTCAGCCGCATGACCCCTCCCATCTATCCTACTAAGGTGTGGCAACTCCAGAGTAGGTTGTACTTAAACAAATCTGAATTGTCTAAGTACTCTATCAGGGAACTGCCACTCTACTACTGTGTAGCACAGTAAAGGAACTCGCGCCAACCAAATATCCTGACCCTCTCGACATAAGGCTAGAAGTCTCTCCAAAATATTAGCAGTGTAAGGAGTTAAATGTATTTGTTATTCAAATAGATACAACATGTATCATATAAAATAGAGTAAATTGCATAAAAAATACAATATATATCATATAACATGTTAGTAGACGTAAGTTAGTTATACCTGAGAGGGAAAAATCTGGTCAAATGTTGAATCATAAAATTAGATCGATCCTCTCATAGTATCACTCCTTTCAATAAATGTAGGTCACCTATTAAATTGACAAACTAAATTTAGATAAACATTACAAAATGTTTGGACAAATGTATAAAAAAAATGTGTAAATATTTACGTGTAACCCAAGGGAACATTGTCTGGCCACTCCCCCCAGTTCATAACAATTGAACCTGGGTGTCCAATTCCTAACCTCTCCCAACACCACATCTACAGTAGACATACACAACCAAACATGTGGGTGGTTTTCCTAGAGTGGGTGGTAGCCTTGTACAACTCCCTATACAAGTATGTTAAAGTTGTAGCACCCCAAGATAGAGTGTTACAACTAGTAAAGTCAGACAGAAGCGGGAGGTATCGTACATGAACCTTGTCCCCGGTACTATCAGGAATAAGATAACTACCTAAAAAGTATAGGAGATATGATCTACTGTACCTTATCCTATTTTGTATTTGTTGTTTTTCATCTCCCAAAGTGAAATCCATATCCCTAAAGATCTCACGCAACCATATCAAGGAGATATGTCCCTTAGACATCCCATCTGGTGCATCTCCTAAGAAACTCTCGCAAAGGTGAGACCATGAAGAAAATTGTCCCTCATCTATGCCTAAAGGATATGAAGTCATAACCGGTGGCCCATCAATCCTAAGGCCTAAAAGAACTACAACATCCTAAAGGGTTACACTCATCTCAAAAGGGGAAAATCTAAAAGTATTGGTAGAGTTTTCCCACCGGATAACTAAGGTAGTGATTAAATTGGGATCAAGGTGGATAGGTCGTAGCCTATGAACAAGCCCAAAACCAGCCAAATAAATATTTTCCAAAACACTCAGGTCAGTAATAGGCCACTGTGACAACATAAGGTGGTGCTGGGAGAGTCATAAGGATGCTTGTCTATGAGCCATATCTATGAAAAGTGTAAATATTACATTAAATGAAAAGTGCAAATATTGCACAACATATAAGTTTGTCAAGATTCTTCATTAGATAAGATGAAATTAATTCAGATACATGAACTACCAAACAATATTAAAATACAACATGAACTACTAAAAGAGAAATATTACAATAATTAGTTACTACATTTGATTCAATATCTCATCTAGAGGTTCATAAAATGGCCACATTTGATGTACAACTCAATGTATCTCTGGATGTGATATAGCTAACTAGTTTTTAACTTGTTCATTGATTGGCATTGCTTTCTGTTTCGTGTGATCCCAATACCAACCATGTAGCTAAAGAAGTTCTTCATACATGTGAAACATTTGCTTTAAAAATTTCCAATGAAATTTTGCTTATTCTTTTGTCACTATAATTCCTAACTTGTTGTACAACAAATCTGGTACGTCATTCCAGTCATCATCCAATAGAGTTTGATGAGCCATTTTTCCCTGTAGGCACTTTGTAGCTATTATTTGGATTAACTCTACGTACATTTGAAATGTCCATGTCCTTCGATGAGCCATCTATAAAAAAACCCATTATAAATTCATTCTTTTAGTGAAATTACAAACATTACATGATTTGAGTAAATTGAAATTACAAAAATTACATGACTTGATTAAATTGAAATTGCAAACATTACATTACTTGAGTAAATTGAAATTGCAAACATTACATTACTTGAGTAAATTGAAATTGCAAACATTACATGACTTGAACCAACTGAAATTGCAAACATTACATGCCTTGAGTAAATTGAAATAGCAAACATTACATGACCATACATCATATTACATTAGGACAAGTGTGTCTATTATGGCCCTTTCTGCCACACTTATGACAATGATATGTATATTGATTTGGATCAACATCCATAGTTGAAGGCCTTCTTTTTTCTTTGGTCTTCCAGCGTGCCTTCGTTTCCTTCGGGGTAATAAGGGATAAATGCCTCTGCTTTCATCAAAATGAGGCCAATACCTTTTTTTGGGAATGCCATGAAATTTAGTTTTGTATGTGTTTAGATAAGCTTCATTTGTGTAATATGGGCTCACAAGTGCATCAGTATCATAATTGATAGATCTTGCAGCTACCCAAACATGAGCACATGGAAAATGCCATTGTTGTGGAAAACCACAACTGCATTCAGTTACACCATTTGGACGCACGAAGACTTGAAATCGATGTTCGTCCATGTCATGAACAAGCCATTCATCATTGTTCACGTGAATGTTTACTGATAGTTGGCGTGCATCCTGTGATACATCAAAAAGCTTATCATGAAACCTAAAGGGCCATTTAAAACTCTTTTGTGTATGACCATATGCTTGATTACGCCTCTCCAACCACATTGTAACAGAGTGATAGTATGTGGAAACAATAAGTGCCTATATTGGTAAACCTCTAACATCTTTTAAGACTCCATTTAACCCTTCAACATGATTGCTAGTCAAAGACCCATACATGTAGCCTCTGTCATATGTGACAGACCACTGTACTAGATTTTGGGCTATCAAATACTCCTTAGCCACTGGTTATATGGTTTCTATATCAGCCATTAGACGATCAAAGTCATGTGTATCAGCTGTGGATCCCACCTTCCACAAAAGTTCCTTCAACTCCTGTGACTTGAACTTTTGATGGAAGTTCTCACGAAGATGTCAAAGACAATAATGATGTTGAGCCCAGTTAAATTTTGACCTAAGTGCTAGAAAAATTCCACTCATTCGATCAGAAATAATACACAAATCTGTACGGCATGGAATGATTGGAATACAAGTTTGTAGAGAACCAAAGAACCACTCCCATGAGTCCTTATTTTCTGCCTCGACAACAGCAAAAGCAACTGGAAATAAACCATTATCAGCATCTATGCCACATGCAATGAGAAGTGTGCCAAAATATTTTCCTATTAGAAATGTGCCATCAGTAGTAAGAACAGGCATGTAATAGGCCCAACCCCTCACAGCTGGACCAAATGCCTAGAACACCCACTTGAATCGACGAGTGCTTTCAGTTTGAAGGGTACAATCATCCACAAGGTGGGAATATATAGTTCTTGGAATAAATTGTGACAGAGAAATCAGGAACGGTAACAAAGTATGATATGATAATTCCTAGTCTCCAAATATTTTACAAATAGCCTTCCTCCTCGCTAGAAATGCCTTCTTGTAATATATATGGAGCCTTAGTTCAACATTCACCTTGTCACGAATTTCTTGTGTGGACATATCCAATCTTGATACTAAGATTGGCATTATCATACAAGCAATATAAGATGATGTGAATTGGCGATGGTCCTGAATCAGAACAGTTAGTTGACAATTGTGGCTTGTATTATAACGTTTTACCTTCCACATGCCAACTGCTCTTTTGGACTAGCAAGCAGTCAAACTCCAAGGACATCGATGGTCATGGATACAAACAAATTTAAGGTGACGATTGTTTGAGTGTTGTGTCTGATATTGGACATTCTTTTATACCGACCATTTTTGGATCGTCTCAACCATTACAACTTTGGATGCAAATAAATCACCCTCATATATTTCAGTGCTGGAAGGGTTGTAATTGAGACGGAAATCCTGACGAAAATCTTCCACCCATTGTTCATCTTGAAAAGCTTCATAGTTGGTATCAATGTGTTCATGTCGGGGCCATTCTTTATCAAATATAGATGGAACGGAACTCAATGTTGTAATAGAGTTAGGGAATGGATGTCCATGCTCATCATCAGTTTCATTCAATGACTCATCATCATGATCACTATTATTATCACCTTCCTGATCACTATCATTATCACCTTCATGATCACTATTATCATAACCTTCTTGTTCACCCTCCTCAACCTCAACACCAATACTCTCAATAGTAGGATTTTGAGAGAATTCCGGTGGTTGATTCCATTTAGCAGTTACATTACTGCTACATGATTGGGATTCAAATTGATTCAACAAACTAATGAAACTAGATTATTGGTGGAAAGATGTTTTTTTCAAGAAACACATCAATATAGGCATCATATGAAAGTGCGAACAAGGTTCTATATGCATCATCATCATCATCAACTTGTATGATCATATGATCTTCTCCAGGGAAATGATAGGATATATTGATAGAGAAGTGGTTGTGATTGATGTCAAGTATTGTATGGATATATGATTTTAGTTCGGATAGGGTATTGATAAGTGAAATATTTATGGGTCTAACGGATCAACTAGAATAAGACCCATCTGAGAGAAATTGACCATTATATTGAAGCTTGACAATTCGTGAATGTGAACTAGATGCCATGTTCCTATCATTGTAAAACAATAATTCAGATTTTAGAATAATAATTTAACTTTGGAACAATAATTAACATGAATTAATATTTTATAGCATTAATTAATTTTTTCGAACATTGACATCAAATTTAGAAGAGTAGTTAAGATTCTAGAACAATAATTTTGGAATTTGGAACAATAATTTTGGAATTTAGAACAATAATTTTTTGAACAGTAATTAACCTTCAAGTGTCATTTTCTATAACATTTTTTTTGGCTAAGGTTAAATATTACTAAACACAAAAAAGTATAGGTGACCCTATACTGTACAGAGTGAGGTTAACGACAAAACCCCACTGTGGCCAAACAACAAGTTACGAACATGGGGAGAATAACTACAAAAAAACCCATTGTACTCTGACAACATGGTCAAGACCCTTATAAATCTCGGGTCTGACCTTACAAGCCATGGCTAACCTCTCAAAGAGAACGTCAAAAGAGGCCACTCTATCCACCTCATCACCTTCATGAAGTCTTCTATTCCTTTCCTGCCATATGATATAGATTATGGCGGCCATTCCCATTCCCCCAAATGCCAACATATTCTTGTTCCTGGTAGTTGAGGACATGATCCAAGGAATCCCTTCAGCTAAAGAAAGAGGCGGCAACCCGCCTCATCCACATTTCAAGGACCAGCAAGTCCAGACATATCTGGAGAAAGAACACGTGAAGAAAAGATGACCATGTGACTCCTCCTCAGTCTTACAGAGAAGGCAGAGGGGGTTCACCTCCAAACCCCACCTAATCAATCTATCAGTAGTGGGGAGACGGCCCAGAATCGCTCTATACAAGCAACAACTCCACTTAGGCGAATGGAGCCTATTCCAGATCAGCTTCGCCCAAGGAACCTCAGGTCCGAGAAACTTGAGAATCCAAGGTTTCTCCACTATTCTTTTACATGCATCATTTTCATCAAATAGGTACTTGCTCCTCACAGTTGGTCACCCCTGTTTCATTCTCCGCCAGGTAAGCGAGCACCATAGTCTCCTTCAGCACTCTCTAGGTTGTCGTACCACCGCTTCATCCACCTTGACCAAATGGACTCAGTATCCATCAAGAATCTATCAATTCTTTTGAGCGTGGAACCTTCCGCCAAAGCTCTAGTATCCTGCAGACCCAAGCCGCCTTGCTTCCGGTCCCTGGAAATGGTGTCCCATGCAACACCATGGGCTTTACCGCCCCACAAAAACCCGCTGATGAGGCTCCAAACTTTATCAGTGATGAACCATGGAAGCTCAGTCTGATTACACCAAAAGCGAAATTTGGACGTCAAGACATACTTGCACAGAACCAAATGCCCCGTGAAGGACATTGAGATCCTTGCCCACTTGTCTATGGCAGTTCGGATATCGTCCACAAGCTGCCCAAAATCTTTACCTCTACCCCTACCTCCCGATAAAGGAATACCAAGGTACTTCGTGGGGAAGCGCCCTTGGGTTATACCAGCTGCAGTTCTGATCCTACCATGTCTGTTGTCACATGAGCGGGAGAGGTACACCTTAGACTTTATGGCATTGATGTAAAGACCAGTGAGTTTCCCAAACTTTTCCAGAATGATTCGCACCCTCCGAAGGTATTTACAATGACCGGCTATAAAAACCATAACGTCATCAGCGAACACCAGATGAGAGATGGCAGTCGTATTTCTAAGTTTTAAAACCTTGATAGTGTCTTCTTCTTCCTCCTTGTTAATGATGTGAGATAGGCCCTCCATAATGATTGTAAACAATAAGGGTGATAAAGGGTCACCCTGACGGAGACCGTTAGAAGCAATGAAAAGACCATGAGGAACCCCATTCACCAAGACCGAGAAGGATGTCATCTCGACACATTGTTTGATCAAGTTAGTCCATCTGGAAGAAAAACCCATAGCATTCATGATCTTCCATAGAGCATACCATTCAACGTGGTCATAAGATTTACTGATGTCAAGTTTAAAGTAACCTTTCTTAGTAGAGTTCATTTGATTAAATGAGTTGAGGAACTCAGAAGCAAGAAGTGCCCCATCAGCTATAGACCTGCCTCATATAAACGCAAGCTGGTTTGGATAGATAACAGATGGTAGAATACTCTTGAGTCTGTTTGATAGGACTTTGGCTATGATCTTGTAGAAGGTTGAGCAACAGGCTATGGGACGATAGTCAGCCATCGACACCGGAATGTTCGTTTTAGGGATGAGTCTAATAAAAGTGTGTTGGCTTGTTTAACCATCTTGCCTCCAACCATGAACCAACGAACAGCGCAGAACACATCCTGCTTGATGATTTCCCAGGTAGCCTGAAAGAACCTTCCATTGAAGACGTCTGGCCCCGGGGCTTTGGAAGGACTAATACTAAACACTGCATCCTTTATCTCTTTATATGATAGCAGTCCACACAAAATCATGTTCATGTCATCTGTCACCTTGCTACTAGGGAGAATATAATCGTTAGTGTGGTGGTTTTTGTTGTACAGGTTTCTGAAAAAATTAACCGCTTCATCTGCCACTTCATTAGGCCCTCTGGTGGTTGACCCATAAGCCTTGATCAAGCCATGGATGTAGTCCTTCATGTGTTTTTTCTTCGTAGCATTATGATAAACTTTGGTGTTACGGTCGCCATCACTAATCCACTTCAATCTGCTCCTCTGTCAATGATAGAGTTCCTCTGCCTTCTCCAACTGTGACAGTCTGATCCCTTTCTTCTCTTCCTTAATGATTGTATCCGTGTCAGTGGGGTGGTTTCTCAGTGCGAGAGCCGCCTCTCTATACTCTTATGCTTTAATCACAAAATTTCTCAGATTTACAAGACCTTTCAAGCAAAATTTGAGGCTAGCTTTAGTTCTTCTCAACTTCTCCACCACACAGTAGATAGGATTGCCAACCACTCTTTCCTCCCAAGCTTTAAGAATAAGATCATTGAAGCCCGGCCAATCCACCCAGAAATTCAGAAATCTAAACGGTCTGTTTCTTATAACTGTTCCTTCCAGCTTCACCAACAGCCACGCATGGTCACTATTGGGATGACCACCCAGCCCGACATTAGCTTCAGAAAAAATGTCCAGCCACGTTGCATTAACCAGCCCCTTGTCTAGGTGACTAGAGATTCTGTGCGTCGGGACCCTTTTGTTCTGCCAGGTAATAACTCCACACTCCATATTAAGTTCAATGAGACTAGCCGCATCAACAGCCTCATTAAATCTGCTCAAAATGGAATCTGGGATAGGTTTGCCCCCGTACTTCTCCCCAGCTTGCCTAGCCTGATTAAGATCACCTATAACAAGGTGTGGGACAGGTTGTTGAGTAGTCTCAGTTATGGTATCCCAGTAGTGCCTTTTTCTCGCTTCGTCATTATGGTTGTAGACTCCCGACACGACACAATGGAACCCACCATGGTTGATGCAGCTAGCAACCATAACTTGGTCAGTCTCATGAATAATTTGAACATCCCATATGTCTTTGTTCCAGCCCAGGGCTATATGACCTCCATCAATTTGTTCCAGGTTTGAAGTACTTCCCCAACCCTTGGGGAATAACCCTACAATTTTCTCCTTATACTGTCTCTTAATTCTGGTCTCGAGGCAGAAAACCTAGGAAGCATTCAGCTCCCTGATTATCTTTCTCACCCTCCTCTGCCTTTCAGGCCTTGTCGCCCCCCTCACATTCCATGAGAGGATGGACATCTAATTCTTGTTGGACCCCCCTTTTCCAAGAGTGGTCATTCTGGGTGATGTACGTCTGCCTCTAGAGCTGCTGTTGTTGCCGGTAGTTTTCCTCCTGCTAGATCCCAAACCAGAGAGTTCATCCAACAATTCATCTGGGTCCAGATTTTCTAGGATTGAGAATTGGTTATTGATGGCTTGGACCTGAGGTCTCACCCCAATTTCCACTTCGCCTTCCTCAAGGGTCTTCTCATTGATCTCTATGATCTCTGACACAGGTTCTTCTATGCTCCCACCATCTCTCACAGAAGGTTCAACAATCTTCGTCACCGCTTCTTCTATGAGCACACCCTCACTCACAGGACCAGCGGGAGGAGCAGATGTGCCCATATCCTGGTTGGACTCCTGACCAACAGTATCTGCAGCCCCTATCTCGATAGCCTGATTTGTCACTATCCTTAGTCTACTCCTATTCTTGCGTCTTCTATGGGTTGGCCTTCTGCTCTTGCCCCTGCCTCTCACAAAGGGTGGCTCCGAGTATGAGACTCGCTCGCCAGGGCAGCCACCCTGGGAATGGACAAAAACTTTGCATTGCTCACACCTTTCCGGAAGGGCGTCGTAAACCACCTTGATGGCCAGCTCCTTGCCATCAGGCATATCCAACATGACAACCGACGGAGGGGATTTGTCAGCCTTCAGCTCGATACACACATGTGCTGCTCCAGTGTAGCGCCCTGAGGTCAGGAAATCGATGACCTTAGGCTCACCAATACCATGGTTGATGATGGTGATGGCACACCTAGACCAGTGATGCCCCACCTCTGGTAATGTCACCCAAGCAGGAACCGAGGTCAAGGAGGCCCTCCGGATGTCCGCGTCAGGTGACCACCGCCTTGTAATGACTAACTTCCGGTCGAAAAACCAAGGACCATGCTCCAGGGATACCTTCAAATCCTCCTCAGACGCAAATCGGGCCAGAAAGAGTCCGCCAACCAGAGGGGAGCATTGGAGTTCACCCGATGGCCACCAGGAGCGCAGCATCCAGCCATAGAGTTGTTAAAGGATGCATTTGGCCCCCATCGCCTGGACGATCACCGAACATTTGTGGAAGGCGTTCATTTCCTCGACCACAGGCAGCGGCACCTTCATCCACGGCCTACTATCTTCCGCCCTAAACGAAGGACCTTTGGGGTCGCCCGGTTCAGACACTGGCTGATGGGTGCGTCTCACTTCCAGGGGCTTCTCCGCAGCGGCCGCCCAGCTCCGACCTAGGGTAACGTCCGTCGTCGGATTACCCCAGGTACCCTCCGCTCCGCCGGATGAGGACGAGACTAGGGGGCTGCCTCGCCCCCATGCGCATCCACCATGGGCCTCAGTCGTAGAGATGGAACAGAGAGATTCTAGAGTGAGAAAGAGGAAGCCGCACAACTTTCTATAACATTATTTTAGTAATTTGGAATCAAATAGTAGCAATACAATTATTTTATTTTTAATATTGCATAGTAATTTTAGGTACACATTTTTGAATCTAAAAATATAGTAGAAAAATGACCTCAAATGGCGAGATCTCAAAACCCAAGAACAGAAAGAAGAGAAAGAATCCCGGCCAAACAGTGAAGCAATAGAAATCCGAGCAGCGAAGCAATAGAAGAATAGCTCCAAGATCGCCCGGAATCAGCTCCAAGATTGCCCAAAATTAGCTCCAAGCAATAGAAATCCGAGTACACCACTCCTGAGCAATGGAAGTAGAGAAGAAGTTGAAGAAATGGATGAATGGTGTGGGTTTGGGGGGGGGTGATCCCGTCTCCATTATATAGGAGACCAATGTGTCCCCAATGGGGACACATTGCCCCCCCCCCACGTGGCAACGGGCGCGGACCGCAACGGCTCTTTTTCAACAGTTGGGGGAGCAATGTGTCCCCAGCTAGGACACATTGCCCCAATTAGCCGTTGGGACGTCTCAGGATGGGACACATTGTTCCCACCAAAGGGCAATGCGTCTCGAGCAGGAAAGCATTGGCCCCACACAGGGGCAATGCGTCCCGGGCCAAGACGGACCAATGTGTCCCAGTTCGAGACGCATTGCTCCCTCGCAGAGCAATGCGTCCTGGTCTGGGACGCATTGCCCCTGTATGGGGCCAATGCTTTCCTGCTCGAGACGCATTGCCTCGTGAGAGAGTAATGCATCTCCACAGAGGACGCATTGCCCCCAAAAATGTACTATTTTGGGATTTTTTTTTGGGGGGGGGGACCACTTCCTTCATTTATTAAGTCAAATCAATATACATACTATTTGCTATTTCCTGTCCTCCCTCTTGGCCGATCCAAGGCGGAGTGTTGGGGAAGCGTTCACTAGTATAAATAGATGACAATTCTTGGGGACAGGAAAGTAATCTAATATTGGGAGCTGGTTTCTTCAAGAACCACTTTGCCTGCTTATCGGCAAGGCAGTGGAGATCTCGCCCACAATGGATCAGCCTGCATCTATAGATAGCTCGCATTTTCCTCATTCCTGCATGTTTCAAGCTGGTCAGGTATGGTGGTACATCTGCCTCTTCCTGGAGAAACTTGACTGAAAGTTGGGAATTTGAAATAATGCATGGCGAAGCATCTCCCCATTCAATCAAGACATCAAGACCCAACAGGATAGCTTGCATCTCTCCCTCCAGTGGATCACTTCCATGAATGATCCGAGCTCCACCTTCAATCCATACTCCCCGATGGTTCCGCAGGATCCAGCTAGTACAGATGATGTTCTTCACCTTGTCCACCGCAACGTCCACATTAAGGTATACCTCCGATCTAGGACAGTTCCACACAACTAAATGTGTACCTTTCTTCTTGTCATCCAGCGTTCTGTAGCCAACAGCTGCCTCTGAGTAGGAACGTATCTCGCATCGGATTTTTGTGATGAGAACGTCAACAGGTGTACTACGATCAGTAAACACATATTTGTTCCTGTGTTTCCAAAGCATCCAACATGTGTAGAGGAAGGTGCTGCGCCAAGCCTCTGCACCATGCTGGGGTTTGAAGTTAAGGGAAAACCACTCTGCAGTGGTGTTGGGGGTAAAGAACTCTGAAGGCAAGTGAGGTGCTATGATCTCCCATGTTCGACGACTGTCGTTGCAGTCCCGCATAGAGTGTAGCGTTGTTTCCTCCTGTCCACACCTCTTACAAGAGGCGTCGCTGGTCATTTGGCGGATGTACCTTAAATGATTCGTAAGGAGTCGGTCATGTCCCAAGTGCCACCCAAAAACACGAACGCATTGAGGTACCAACGCTTTGGCAATAGTTGTCCATTGTCCTTCAGAAGATTGAGCTCGCGTTTGGATAATCTTCGAGTAGGCGCTCGCCGTAGTGAAACGTCTGTAGCTGCCGCTAGGCCAGAACCAGCCGTCCCGTCCTCCCTCAGGGTGAGGAGCGCTCGTCAAGAGAATCTCCTCCACTGATTCCGGGTTGAACCATTCTGTAATGAACTCCTTGTCCCAAGTTCCATCATCCATAACCATGGCGTTTATTGTGAGGTCGTGCAAGCTAGTGGGCACGATCCTCCCTGCCTTGAGGATCGGTGTCCGACCGGACCTAGTCCAAGTATCGTTCCAGGCGTTTATGTCTTGACCATCTCCAATCATGCGTGTAGCAACCTGCTTGACTTCCAGGATGAGCGGCCTAAGAGCTCTCCATACAGAAGAGCCATTACGAGCAAAGGTATCTCCCCTTTTATACTTATGGGTCATCAATTTAACCCATTCTGCATTCCTGTAACTGAGGAATTCCCAAGCGAGCTTCATCAGTAAGGCTTTATTCTGCTCCCTCGTACTGCGGATGCCCATGCCGCCCTGATCAATGGGGGCTATGACCTTGTTCCAAGCCACCAACGCGATACCCTTCCTCTCTGTTGTGCCGGACCACACGAAGCGTCTGATCAGCTGATTGATTCTGTCACAGACTGTAAGGGGAATAGCCTCTGTTTGCATCAGATATGTAGAGGAGTGTGTTAAGACCGACTTTGCCAATGTGATCCTGCCTTCCAAAGATAGGCATCTATTCGCCCATCCCGCTATCTTATTATCGATGGCGTTTGTAATGGAAATATACATGTCCTTCTTTTTCCTGTGATGAATAATTGGAACACCCAAGTGTCTTCCAATTTCACTCGTTTCCGCGATTCCAAGCTTTCTACAGATGCGTCTTCGAGTAGCTAGAGGGGTCCCCTTGCTGAAGAAGACCCGTGATTTCACTTTAGCAAGCTTCTGCACAGATGCGTTCTCAAACTCCTTGAGGCACCTGCTCATGGTTTGAGCTTGAATGAGGGACGCTTCGCCAAAAAACATGATATCGTCTGCAAAGCAGACATGTGAAACCCTGGTCTTGCGTGTGTTGAAAGTGGCTGGCCTCCATCTGCCCCTAGCTAGTGAATCTTCAATTGCTTGACTAAGCCGATCTAGGCACAAAGCAAAGATGTAAGGTGACAACGGGTCACCTTGCCGTACTCCCCTGGACGGCTGGAAAGCCTCCGTCTCTTGGCCCTGCCACAGGATGGTTGTTGTCCCAGAGGATATCACGTCCATGATAATAGACACAAGCTTACTAGGAATGGGTGTGCGCCGGAGAGTGTCTTCAATAAACTCCCAACTCATCCTATCGTAGGCTTTAGCTAAATCCAGCTGAATCGCCATCACGTGATGTTTAGATCTCTTCTTCTCCATCGAGTGTATGATCTCCTGGACTAAGACAGTGTTGTCGTTGATCCTCTTTCCTGGAATGAAGGTTGATTTGGGTTGGGTTGATCCAGCCATTTAGGTGTGGTTGGATGCGGGACACAATGATCTTCATCACCACCTTCATGCACACATTGTTCAATGATATGGGTCTGAGCTGAGCACACATTTCTGGCTTGTTTTTTTTTGGGATTAGGACCATTAACGTGTTGGCGGCGTTTCTGTCCCATTAATTTCCTGCGAAAATATTGTATACAAAGGATGTTAGGGAGGTTTTAATAGCGTTCCAGTTACATTGCAAAAAATTAGAGTCCACTCCATCCGGTCCAGGTGATTTTGATTTCGCCATTGAGAACAAGGCTCTGCGAACTTCCTCTTCATCGGGAATCCTCTCCAGATGGGCACTTTGAGTCGTTGTAAGAGTTGGGAAGGTGCCCGTGTAAGATGCACACCAATGGCCTCTGCCGCCTGGGCTATCATCAGTGTAGAGATTCCGAAAGTATCTCACAATTAATGTTTGGATATCATCTTCATTGTCGTACCAGGTGCCACCCTCGTCTTTCAGTCGGGTAATTTTGTTCCTCCACTTTCTCTCTTTAACAAAAGCATGAAAAAAATTTGTATTCTTGTCACCTGCACGAAGCCAGTCACAATGAGCTCTTTGTTGCCAATCGAGCTCCTCCTTCTTGAGCAATGCATTGAGTTGGAATTGAAGATCTAGAACCATGTTCTCTAGATCCGGCTCATACATGCGTGCGAGCTGTTCCTGGGCAAGAAGTAGCCGTGTCTGCAACGCTCTTTTGGAGCGGACCCTCTTCTTCTGTTCATCATTGTTCCAAGCAGCTGCCTTGGTGAGGAACGATGCAGCGGCATCAGTGAAGTTTAGATTATGTGTCCATTCTTTGCTGAGTAACTGTTTAAACCCTTCGGTGCTTTGCCAGCTCACTTTACTAGTGGTACGATATCTTGTTTACTAACTTCTCCCTGGAGATTCCAGCTTTAGGAGAAGAGGTGCATGGTCTGAGTGGAGCCGCTCGACCACTTCCGCCCTAAACCTAGAGCTTACCTCTAGCCAAGCCGTGTTACCCAGGATTCGATCAAGCTTCTCCTGAAGCAAACCTCGCTTAAAGGTCATGTGCGGGCCGCATGTTTCAAGTTCAATAAGGCCAGCGGCATGGAGAGCGTCATTGAAGTCGACGCAGCTTCTGCGATCATGGCCCAAGCCACCTGTCTTCTCATCCGCTTGAAGGTAGGCGTTGAAGTCGCCCATCACAGCCCAAGGACATGTGATGGATTGAGCAATGTCATGTAGGTGCTGCCATAGGAGTCGCCTTCCCGCCCTCGCTGTGCTGCCATAGACAAACGTCAAACAGTATTTGTTCTCAACCCGGTAGTGAATGAACTGCCTATGGCTGAGGATGACCTCCATCTCTGAAAGTGAGTTATTCCATAGAAGCCAAATGCCTCCCGAGTAGCCAATGGCTTCAACTCTATGATAATAGGGGAAATCCAGCTTCCGAATGATAGTCTCCGCATGTACACCACTGGTGCGTGGCTCAATAATAACTAGGATCGAGATCCTATGCTTCCTGACCAGTTCTTTAACTGCCCCTTGGGTATCTTTGTGGCAGATACCTTGCACATTCCAACAGAGAACATTCATTTAAAAGGGTTGGGGTTTGATCTGCCTCCCTCTTCTTCCATCAGTTTGGTTGTTTCTTTCATTCCCTTGCGACCCCTCTTCTTTGAGCCAGGGTCTAGAAGATTAGGCAGTGCCAGTATCTTCCTATTTCGTAGATGTATCCATGCACTTCCCCTCCCACGAAAGGAGAATGTGCAAGGTTTTGGAGGGCCAGTAGCTCCGATAACGAATGGGCTTACTTGAAGGTTACTGATGTCCGTCATCCCTGGATTGGGACGGCCAGTGACTGTTTCATCTCCTGTCAACACCACTGCTGAGTGGTCATTTTCCTTTCCTTTGTTCTTCTGGGTCTGGGCGGTATGGTGTCGGCCTTGTGGGGGTGCGTTGCCCCCATTGGATTCCCTCAAAGGAATGCGCTGGTCATTACTGTAGTTCTTCTTCTCCTTTCTTGAGTTCTGCTTTCTTATACTCCAGTCAATTCTCGAAATTCTCTCAGCTACTTCCTCGATCTCTAGCGGCGCCTCATTTTCGGATTCCAGAATTTCTTCTATTTCGGGTGTGTCCAAGTTGACGAAGCGGTTGTGGGTGTTCACCTTCTTAGCGATGGTCGGCTCTTGTGGTTTACGTCTTGGCCTACGCACTGTAGGCTGGGCATGTATCGTCTCCGCAAATGCCTCCATGGATTTCTCGTTCCCGTCCCTCCTTGCTTCTTCAGTACCTTCCCCTCCCATAGTTTCCTGTGGTTGAGGTCAAGAACGTGCTATTATGGGAATTAAAATGGCCAAACGTGCCATTTTGGTTTTTTTGCCCCCAATTTATATCGATTTCTCTCTTCAACAAGTGTTGCCTCATTAAGCTAGTAAAGGTAGCGACTACTTTCATAACACCTGAGGGCATCAAAACAAGAAGAACAGAGCTGGGTAGGGAACTGAATCTCCCTAATGATGCTTTCTGCTGTAACTTTATGGCTGATGGAGTGCAAGAACTGATACAAGTGCATGCACATTTGATGATTCGAGTCAAAGTCGGCACATGTAGTGATGCTAACAAGACAACAACTGAGGGTCCCATTAGTGAAGGCCGAAGAGGTAGACCAAGGGATCATTTTATCCATGATCAGGATGGAGTCAGAAGACCGCTTGAACATAGGTAACTGAGTGATTTCATTCTACAGTATCATCATCAACTGTATAGCAGGAGTGTCAGCAGGGGTCAGCCCAGAACTTGAAACAACTTTGAAAGGAGATTGGCTTGTCACAGAAGAAATCTCGATAGTAGAAACATATATTTAGCTCCTTCTGAGCAGTCGTTTGAGGATTGGGAAGACAGGACATGGGATTTTCGAGTAGAAGAAGATTCTTTTAGTGATTAGTTCATACTTTTGGGAGGTAGGGATGGAGGAGGAAAGCTTCACTAATGTGAAGTGTTATTGTTGTTGTATCATGTTTCCTATGATCCATGTCAATGCTTAAACACCTCTTTTGGAATGTTAGAGGAGTAGGTAATAAGAAAATGAGGAAGGTGCTTGGCAATCTTTGTAGAAAGCACATGCCTTCGATGATTTTTATCTTTGAACCTCTCATCCACACGACTAGAGATGAGGAGTTGATTGACATTGTCGGCCTAGATTGGGCCAGTGACAACGCTGATGCAGGGGGCAAAGTCTGAGCCTTCTCCAGTGAATCTTCCAAACCCCGAGTCTTCCTTTCTCATCGTTTACATCTCACTATCCAGATTGAAGATAGATTTGGTGTACCTTCATTTAGTATGATGCTGTATGCCCAATGTAATTCTTATAGGAGATTCAATCTGGGCTACTTTTTGTCATGTGAAATATGCTAGTCGATGGGGCCTATATCCCCCATCCTTGAAACTGGGCAGCAGCCCTTCACCCTTTTGGAAGAAGGTATGGAAGATGTTCCCAATGATATACCCCCAAGGCAAATGGATCATTGGTGAAGGCAACATATCTTTCTGGGACTCGCGTTGGTGTGATTCAAGACTCAATGAATTCGCTATACATGATAGCGATCGACAACATGCTTTTCAGGTTAATGATTTTTGGATACATGGACAAGGGTGGGATTAGAATTCCCTGAGTCAAGTCATCGATGCATAAGGTTTGAACCTAATCAGATGCTCATATGTGAGGATTATTGATAACAAAGACAAAAAGATATGGTCACCTGATTCTCGAGGAGTTTTCTCCCTTAGATCAGCCAAAACCATTCTTATTGATGCGAGTCATGACCATCCTACACTATGGAGCAGAATTTGGAAAATGGATGCTCCGAAGGCCAGTGCCATCATCTGGAAGTTTGCTTTTCCAGTAGCCCCTACCGATGACAAAATTAGCAAATGCACTATTCCTATGGTATCTCGGTGCAATTGTTGTGATGATCCAAAGATAGAAGATAATATACATCTTTTGTTCCTTAGGTAGATGATGGCCCAATTCTTCTGGAGCAAGTTTAAGTGTCTGACAAATATGGAGGCCCTGCAGGACCTTCATAGCCTACTGAACATATGCTTGAAAGGCTCATCCACTTCTTTTCTAGAGGATGGTAGGAAGGCTTGCCATACTCATCCCCAACAGCATATGGAAGATGAGATGCGCGGTGAGATATGATAGACCCAGGAGACATCATAGCAGGGAATGGGACCATATTATATATACCATAAATAATATGGTTCAAAAGCAGGCTTTCTTTTTTATGGATAATAGTGATTTCTACAAGGCCTTGGAGGAACAAAAGATCATTGCCCCCATGATCAGACTGAAAGAGATATCACTCATTCGATAGAAGCCTCCTGATGTCTTAAACATGAAGATGAACATCATAATTGGTAGAAGCAAGGATAGTAATGGTATTGCAAGGAGATGGGTTGTTGGTATCATTCACAACCAAAATGATGGTGTATGTTTAACTTTTTGCGTTTGGTGTGCTACAGATTATACTCTCGCATATATACATGCTTGCATTATAGGGTTTAAGATGGAAAATGATCAACATCTGAATGTCTCAATGACTAAGATAGATGATAAATAGGTAGTTGATATTCTCTGGCATAATACTCAGGAACCTTGGCGGGATACTGCTATTATAAGAGAACTGAGAGTGGAGCTGGAATAATCTGGTATCAGGGGGTCCTACGTCCATAAAATTGTGAACTCAATTCCAAGAGAACTAGGAGTATGCGATAGCTACCATAATGAACCCTTTATTTGCTCAGACTCAAGCAGATTACATATGTGGATGAGAGGTATGATAAGTCTGGAAAAGAGGAATACTCCATATATTCTATTGAAGAATTCAGATACTTCATAGGAGTTGGTGTCTTATAGATGTATCAGTTGGGAATGTGGAGAGTGTTGCTTTTGTTTTGAGATGATAACCGCAATATATAAGCAGCAACTGTAATTCCTTTTCAGATGATTTCGCCCACATGAGGGGGTGGGATGAATAGAATACTCCCTGACTTATTTAAAAAAATGTAATTCTTATGCTAGAACAGCCTTGTGAAGCTCTCTCATTCATCTTGCAGTGATGATCAACGACAAGATGCACGAGATTGCCAATGATTTCAACACTATCATAAATGAGGAGAAGAGAGGTCATGGAGATGTTTTTCAGATGGGGATGAACGAATTCAATGGCTTGATCACCGACCTAGATATCTGTGAAAATCCCTTTTGTAGGAATCAAGTTTACATGGTTCGATAAATAGAAACACATGCTACTACCTGGGAGCGATTGGATAGGGGGTTCTTTAACCAGGCTTGGTTGTCGAGTGTCTCACGCACCCTGGTTTCCCACCTTACTAGATTCCAAGTTCTAAATCATTTCCTTTTCTCATTTCCTTTGGTGGGATGGTTGACTCTGATTATCAACACCCATGCCCCTTTTCAGATCATTGATGGGTGGCTTTCACATTGTGAATGCCTTGATGTTATTAGAGAAGGTTGGAATTCATGTACCTGGGGTGATCCTTCCTTTTATTTCTTTGTGAAACTCATCTCAAGGAGTTGATGAAGAAATGGAGCAAAACCACTCTTGGTGACAAGGCCCAAAAGAAGAAAGACCTAGATGACATCATACACACCCTTCAAGTATCCTTTGACGAGTCTACTAATAGAGCCACGGAGGTGTTGCATTTAGAGGTTGAGAAGGGACTTTGGCGAGATCCTTGAGCTAGAAGAGAGCATTCTCGGGGCTAAGGCGAACATCAACTGGCTGGATGACGGGGAGAGAAATTCCAAATTCTACAATGTTGTGATTAAATGTAGAAAGAAGAGAAGATTCATTCCTTCCATTTGTATCCATGGTTGACTTCAAACCGTCAGTCAACTTGTGATGGTCGATGCAGTTGCTGACTACTTTGAGAGTTTCTATCAAGTGCCTCCTCCCAGAAATGATAGTTTGGATCCTGCTTTTCTGGACAACATCCCTACGATCTTATCAAGGGATGATAATTTCACCCTTTTGACTCCGCCCTCTTAGAGGAGATCCTTGCCACCATCAAGCAGATGGATGCCAATGCCATTTCGGGACCAGATGGTTTTTCCTTGAGATTTTATCTCGCAACCTGGGACATTATTCAAGATGATTTTGTTAATCTAGCTGAATTTTTCTTCAAAGGGAATCTTTGTCACCGTGGTATGTTCTGTTGCAGGATTGTGCTAATCCCAAAGAACTATACTCTGACGGAATTGGAAAAGGATTGTAGGACCATCTCCATTAAGAACATATCTCTTAGAATTCTTGCTAGAATCCTATCAAACCATCTTGCGTCATTATTTCCTTTCTTGATTTCAGATAAGAAAGGAGTGTATTGAGAGGCTGGGACATTGTTCACAATATCAGGCTAGTGAAAGAAGTGATGCATGATCTGGATAAAGGTGACACTGGAAGCTGCAATATGGTTATAAATTATGATATGAAGAAGGCATATGATCTTGTAGATTGGTCCTTTCTTGGTTGTGTTCTCATGAAGTTTGGGATTATGGAAGATCTTATAGATGTTTGCATCAGCTTCTGTTTGAATGTGTGGATGTTTGTCACCCTTAACAATGGCACAACATGTTTTTTCTATATGCATAGAGGACTGAAGCAAGGTAATCCTATGTCACCCTTCTTGTTCATTTTGTTTGTAGAGACAATTTGTCATAAGATCAAGCGGGCGGTGGACACAGATGAGCTAGAGCATTTTAAAACTAGGGGCAAAGGCTGCACCATGAGTCCTTCTCTATGTGGATGATGTGATCCTCTTCTTCAGAGCTTCTGAGAGATCGATTCTTAGTATTGTGGAGATTGTCAATTCATATGAAGTGGTTTCGGGGCACCTTGTGAACAAGACCAAAACTGAGTTGATGTGTGGTATTTCCGACCCCGAGGTCACGTGGAACGTCACTGAACAACTCCATATTGCCCTACTCAATGAATCTATTATTTATCTTTGGGTTCCAATCATAAGAGCGTGTGTGAGGTTATTTCATTATGATCATCTGTTGGATAAGATTAGGAACAAAGTGGCTGCATGGAAAGAAAATTTGCTGTCTTTTGCAGGGTAAAAACTCCTGATTAATAGCACGCTTACCGCCGTCAACCTATACAGTATGGAAGCTAC
This sequence comes from Alisma plantago-aquatica, assembly GCA_963693085.1. Taxonomy (NCBI): domain Eukaryota; kingdom Viridiplantae; phylum Streptophyta; class Magnoliopsida; order Alismatales; family Alismataceae; genus Alisma; species Alisma plantago-aquatica. The sequence goes on from OY856409.1 coordinate 998,662,485, forward strand.
TGACACGTCTGTGGGGGTGATCACTAAGATCAACGGGATGGTTACTACCTTTCTTTGAAGAGTCTGGGACAACAACAGTAGAGAAGCATGGGTTTCTTAGGACAGAGTGCCTTTACCTGAGTGAATGGGTGGATTGGGGCTGCAATTCCTCCATGTTACTGCTAAGACTTTCTACATGAAAGCTTGCTGGATATTCTGGCTAGTAATTCTCTTTGGGCTACATTTTGCAGAGAGAAGTACTGAAACAATTATGTTAACCATAGTGGTCTTGTACTGCATCATCTGAAGTTAAGCTCCTTTGCTTCCCCTTATTAGAAGAAGATGTGGCGGTGCTCCCGGTGTGATATTGCAATCTATTTGGATAGTTGGTAGAGGCAATCATTATTTCTAGCATGACAAATGGTGTGCACAAACTTAAGCCAATCATGCGCTTAATCAATTTGACATTGTCAAAGATTTCAAAGTAGCAGACTTCTGGACTGATGAACATGAATGGGATTGGGACACTCTATCCCTGGTCATCACACACGATAGTATGAAGTTGATTTTTAATTCTCTTGTGACGATATTGAATGTTGATGATATGCTTGTTTGGCGCCACACCGGTACCAATTTCTTACATTAATCTGCCAAGTTGTTGATTCTGAATGTGAAACCTGAGGAAAGCGCACTAAAGCCATGGTCCTGGTCTTCCACAACCTCTCCAAAGGCTATTTTCTTTGTCTAGAAAGTGATACATTTTGTTATCCCCATGAAAGACAACATTTCCAGATGTAACATTTGGGTGGTCTCTGCTTGCAATTGTTGTAAAATTCAATGTCGAGACAATGGATCATTTGTTCATATAAGGTCAGGTTGCCAACTTCTTTTATAACCTCATCAGCCAATTGTTAAGCATAGATAAGTTATTGGTAGCTACTGACTTGTGAAGCTTCTTCAGTTTGTGGAATAATACACATGATGGATCTAGTATGAAAGAGTGGTTGTTATCATGTTTGATTCCCCACATTTCCTAGGCTATTTGGAAATACATGTGCACTGATAGGTTTGATGACAAGAAGCTGAGGTTGGATATGTTGTGGAATGATATTATGGATGCGGTCAACTGCAAGATGGGGGGAAAGGTTTTCAGACATCTCGAGAAGCCTGACCTGTATAACTTGTTAGCATGTCATGGTTTTGAGATCCCTAGAGTCAAGATCCAATGTATCTCTTTGCTGAGATGGAAACCCCCATATGTAGATAAGCTCAAGTTAAACCTCACTATCGATAAGTGGGTCTTCCTGACGGGTCTTCTCGGTATTGGGCTGTAGGCTATGTGAGAAACTACCACAGCTACATAAGGCTTGCTTTTAGATTTTGGGTTAGAGTAGGTGATCGATATGAGGCTTTCATACATGATTGCATTGCTACACTAAAAATTGTGGGCGATCCATTATGGAGCTTGATGAGCTGTAGGTCATGGACAATATTTGGGGTAGTGACAGCTTCCCTTGGCAGTTAACCACATGGATTTATGAAATCAAGGTGCATGTTAATGAGTTAGCCATCCTTGGTCATGTGTGCCACAGAATTTTGAACTCGGTCCTAAGAGAGTTAGGTTGTTGGGGTGTTGATAAGGAAGACCCTTACATCGTCACTGAGTCGTGTCTACTTCCTATGAGGGTTAGAGGCCTGGCGATTTTGGGGAGAAGAGAAGTGCCTTTACATAGTTAAAGAATGGATAGATACCTAACAACTATAGTGATAGATAGTTGGTTTTCTTGTTTGATTTTACTTTTCTTAGGGCGATATTTGTTGAAAACCTGGTCCCTTAGGTTCTTGGGTCTGTCATTGATTAAGTGATCGTGTACTTATTTTTAATCGAGTTTTCCTATACGAGGAGGGTAGGATGAATAAAAGTACCTCTTAGCTTAATTAGAAAAAACATGATGAACATGAGTGGTGAAAGTGAGTTCCCCTTTTTATAGGAAAGAAACTGGCAGCGGAGTCCACCAGAGTGCCACTTGAACAAGATGCTTTGCAGAAGCTGAGACAAATATTTATAACAGCTGGGATCATTCCAAATCTCACCAAGACGTTCCTCAAGAACCCCCCAATCAATTCTCTCATGTGCCCATGACAATTTAAATTTGACCACTACATTCAAGAAAGCATTGCATCTGCTTAGGTAATGTACAAGTTCTTTTACGAGGCGAATGTGATTAGAGATATTTTTGTCTCTAATCTATGCTCCTCATTCTTTCAAGATAAGAAAGTGGATAAAGGAGGAAAGTTTGTTGCTTACTATCCCAACCAAAATCCTGGGAGCAGAATTCTCAATCAAAATTGGTGTGGAGTCCTTATCAAGATCACACAGCCAATCTGACTTAGGGATCATGACTATGCGACTATAGTGTAGGCTTCTATGGCATATTCCCCCTTTAAAAAAGAAGTCATTGAGACTCAAAAAGTTTAGTTTAATGATGTATGCTTCAATGAAAAAAAACTCAAGTGGGCTCAAGTTCAAAACCTTATGTCTATGTTTTTAAAATTTAAAAAAAAAAGTTTGACAGCAGGCGACGCTAGAAGTTGCGGAGCGCAGAAACCTAGGAGTCGAAGAGTCACGTCTCCCTGGGCGATCCCGAGGGCGATCTCACCCCGGCGGCGCCGGCTCCTCTGGGTTCGGCACTCTGCCGCCCGGGGGCTACCTTCCCCTCCCTGTGGCCTGGCACTCCGCCTCCCGGGGGCCACCTTCCACCCCGCCTCCTCCTGTTAGGCATCCCGCCCGCCGGAGTCCATCCTTTCTTGCTTTCCATCCCGGTGCGGCGACCTTTCTTATAGGAGGTTGGTTTACGAGGAAGAACGTGGAGGATGTGAAGACATCCCCTCAACATTCCGGGGGGGATGAGGGCGCAGAGAGTAGTTGCCGAGCGAATGGCCAATTTGGCGGCCACATCTGTTGGCACGGAAGAGGTGATCCCTGATATACGCCATCTGGTGCAATCGACGGCTGAAGATACTGGAGACAAAGAAAGGGTGTTCCCCTCGCCGCCTGGTTCAGTGGAGCAAGGATTGATCGCTCCCACCCAGGTGCCAAGCCGATCGCCGACAGCAAAAGACGCTAGAGGGACGTCGAACGCGACGATACCGACGGTCGAGGGAAGAGAAGCGACTAACCAAGTGAGGGCGGCACCGACCCTGATGGAGGAGAGACCTAGAAGGAAAGAACCGCTCTACGGCATCCCACATGACGTCTGCTTCAGGTGTATGGGAAAGGGACACTGGCAAGACCAGTGTCAAAGGAGCAAGGTATGCTACCGATGTCGGAAGACTGGTCATGTAGCCGCGCGCTGCCACGTCCCCATTACGCCTAGGGTTCCGGACATCCACTCCTGGACGCTTTTTCCCCCGCTGACACTGGCGATTCCGGCGAGAGGATCCCCACAACACGTTCCGAAGCGGACCTCGGTGGATATTGGGTCGGATGATGAAGCCAGAAGGAATAAGGAGAGGACCTTGGAGAGGGCAGTTGAGATATCTTGGTCGGAGAGTGTTCCATGGATTGCGCTAAGCCAGTACTTGCGCGACTGGTGGCCGGGGGTCGCAGACCTATACCGATTTGCGATGAGGAAAGTGATAGCCTTCTTCTCGTGTCTAGAGGAGGCGCGGGACATGGCAGGTAGAGGAGTTCCTGCTTTCCGTGGAGCCAAGATGAATCTATATCATATGAAGGGAGGTGAAAGGCATAGCCGAAAGGAAGCCTTTTGGTTTTGGATTGCGGATCTCCCCTTGATCTGTAGGGATGATGCATCCATAGCCGCTATTATCAGGCCGTTTGGAAACATGGGTTTCATCTCTGATTGGCAGAAAGAAGAAGACGACATATCTGGGATCCTAGTCCAAGTCGAAGCTTTTAGCGAAGATGTGTCGCAGTTCATCTCCGTTACTTTTGGGGAGAGGAGAGCGACGGTTCAGCTGCACATGGTGGCAAGAGGGGACACTGGTTCGAAGAACACCACAGTCACCGAGGTTGGAAAGGATTTAGGTATTCTTCCAGAGGTGTTAATGATGTCGAAAGGAGACACAATTGATTTGAATGTCTTGCCGCCGCCGAACCCGCCGATACATGTAGCAGACAGATCGGGGGACGTGTCCCCGATCAGACAACAGATCGTGCGGCCAGCAGAGGGTGATCGGTTCAATAGAGGACAATCCCCTAGAAGGGTGATTGTTGATACAGATGGCAATAGGCATTTTCTCCAGAATAGGAGGCTGGAAGATTTCTTACATGTTGATTTTGAATATGATGAAAGATATAGAAGAGGCAGAAGGGACCGTGAGAGGTCGAGGTTCAGAAGAGACAGAGAGGGCTGTAGAAGAGGCCGATCCATTCCCAGACATGAAAGATCAAGACGAAGTTTCTTCGACGATGACAGATTCTCGAATGAACTCGATAGTATGGAGGGGGAGAGGAGGTATAGTTACTGAGTGGAGGGAGACCCAAGCTGAGTATAGTGGCTTTTCTGTTCCTATATGAACTCCAAAGCTATTTTCTAGAATATAAGGGGAGCGACAAACAACCCTACGAGAAGGGTGCTTGGTAGGATCTGTGCATGGCACAAGCCTGGTGTTGTCTGCCTTATGGAGCCTTTTTTGCACGCCGATAGGGCCGTGGAGCTGTTGGATGTGGTTAGGCTGGACTGGGCTTCAGATAACCAAGAGGCAGATGGAAAGATTTGGTTCTTTGCAGACTCAACCCTAAACCCTACGGTGATGAGGAATCACAAGCAGCACATAACCACCAGATTGGAAGGGAGAGATGGACACTTGTTCTTCATTACTGCAATTTACGCTAGCTGTGACATGAACGAGAGAAGGATCCTATGGGAGGATTTGATTCAGATGGCTGATGCTATAGGGGATGTAAGATGGTTGATCATCGGTGATTTCAACGTGATTAGAGACAATCAGGAGAAGAGAGGAGGCAACCCTACCCCTTATCAGGACATGCTCGATTTTAACTACTTCATCTCTGATGCGAGGCTAAACGAGATGCCCTTTGAGGGCAGTTGCTTCACTTGGGTAAACAAACAGCAACTCACTCCCACGATATGGCAGAGAATCAATAGAGTGTTATGTAATGACGCCTGGCTAGCGGGACAACCGTCTACGCGATCCTTACATCTCACACGATTCAGGGTATCAAATCACTGCCCAATATTAACTATTCCTGGAGATCAGCAGGCAGACAGAAGACAATCTCATTTTACTTTCCTCTCGGCATGGCTTAAGAATGAAGAATGCCTAGATGTGATTCAGCAGGCGTGGCAAGAACCGGTGGTAAGACATCCGTCCTTCATCTTTTTCCAAAAATTGAAGAGGGTTAAGATGGCGCTGAAGTCATGGAGCAAGATGACTTTCGGGGACACTGCTCAACGTATAAAGGACCTATATGATGTTGTCTCTACCACCCAGGTGGCTTTTGATGAAAACCCTACAGCGACAAATGAGATGATGTTGAAGACGGCGGAGGAAGAGCTCCAACAGCTGCTTGACATGGAGGAGTTGATATGGAAGGAAAAGGCACGGATTGAATGGCTGAAGGATGGTGAACGAAACACACGATTCTACCACACTGTGGTTAAATCGTGAAGAAGAAGGAGGCACCTCGAATCTTTGGTCCTACAGGATGGGACGATAATCACATACCAGAATATGATGGTGGAGAAAGCGACGAATTTTTTCCGAGAGTTTTACAATGACATGCCTAACATTGATCAGGACAACCTTAATTGGTTTTTGTAGGAGATCCAGGAAGTTATCCCGGTGGACGATAACTTCTCACTGATAGCTGTTCCCAAAGTGGAGGAGGTTTTGGAGACGATGAGAGAGATGGATGCCTCTTCGGCCCCGGGCCCAGATGGGTTCACACTCTCATTCTTTACGGCTGCTTGGAGATGTATTGGTCCTGACTTCATGGCGATGGCGGAAGCCTTCTTCAAGAGGCAGATCTTTCATAGGAGCTTGTATTGCTGCTGAATTCTCCTTATACCTAAGGTCGTTTCTCCTAAGGTTTTGACGACCGATTTCAGGCCCATTTCGATTGAGAACATGTCTTTTAGAATTCTGGCGCGCATCCTGAGTAATAGACTTGCTCCTCTCATGCCTAGGCTGATATCTCCAGAGTAGGGGGCTTTCTTAAAAGGGATGGATATCACCCATCATGTGAGGCTGGTAAAGGAGCTCATGCACAATATTAACCAAGGGCACAGCCACCCAAACACTATGGTGAAATATGATATGTCGAAAGCATACGATAGGGTGGATTGGGCGGTTCTGAGGAAGATTTTAACAGGTGTGGGTTTTCTTCCAGATGTAGTGGAGTTGGTTATGAACTTCTTCATTCATACTTGGGTGACGGTGACCATTGGAGAAGCTTCAGCGGGTTTCTTCCAGATGAGCAAGGGCCTTAAACAAGGAAATGCGTTATCCCCTTTCTTGTTTATAATTTTTGAAGATTTCATGTGCAGAAAGATTAAATGCTTAACCAGAGATGCAGCCATTTCCCGGTTCATCTCTCAAGGTCATGCGAAGGCCCCCTCTATATTACTATATGCAGAAGACGTGATGTTGTTCTGTAATGCGGATCCGAGCTCCATTGAGCAGATCAGGAAGACTTTTGTGGCATATGAGAAGGCCACGGGGCAGCGTATCAACAGAGACAAGTCGGTCTGCATGGTGGGAGGTCAGGAATAGGCTATGGCGGATTCTATAGCAATGACTTTGCAGATTAGAGACGTTACGGACTCTTTGACTTACCTAGGGGTCCCTATATCCAAAGGCAGAACGACGATGGCAGACTACAATCAGATGATTCAGAAGATTTATGCAAAGATTGCTTCTTGGAAATCGAAGCTCCTCTCGTTTGCTGGTAGAAGACTTCTGGTTATACATGTTCTGACGTCGATCACTTTGTATACTAGTGCAGCCGTTGGAATTCCGTCGAGGATCATCAAAAGAATTGAGCAGAAGTTCTCGAGCTTCCTTTGGGCGGACAGATCTAATAACCACAGAAAGGTGTGGTTAAGTTGGACAAGGGTCGCCACTCCAACGGACAGAGGTGTTTTGGGCCTGCAATATATTCGGATGATAAATGAAGCCCTAGTTGCAAAGGCGTGTTGGCAGGTTCTGACTGGGGACACCATGTGGGCTACTTTCTGCAGAGACAAGTATCGTAATCATCAGATGGGCAGATCCAGGTCATACCCTTGTAAGCTGAAGATCAGAAGTACCCCGTCGCCTTTTTGGAAACAGGTCTGGGACATGTTTCCCAAGATATACCCTAACTATAGATGGCGAATCGGTAGAGGCAATATCCCATTCTGGGATTCGTGGTGGTGTGAGGAGATTCTAAAAGATCATGCCCTTTATAACAGCGACAGTAGACATTTATTCTTGGTTAAGGATTTCTGGATTCAGGACCGGGGATGGGATTGGCCGGCACTCCGACAGATTCTTGACGATCAGGGTATTTAGTTGATCCAAAAAGCTGAGGTGTGGATTGACGATGAAAATGACAGGCTTATTTGGGCTCCGGACGTGAGAGGGAAGTTTTCGTTGAAATCAGTGAAGAGATGTATTGTTGTAGATCTGCAGGAAGGACCTTCGGACATAGGAAAGATCTGGAGCCTTGAAGTACCCAGAGTGAGTGCTACTCTCTGGAAATTCCTTCGGGGAGCTGTTCCTACTAATGATAACATCAGTAATAAGTGATGCATACCTATAGTCTCCAAATGTGATTGTTGTGAGGAGCCAAAGATAGAAGATATGGTCCATTTGCTTTTTCAAGGACAACTTGCTGGTTTTTTCTTGGATAAGTTTGCGACGATCATGGATGTTGCTGCCCCGCATGACTTCAATTCCCTCTTAGCAGCCTGTGCATGAGGGCATTCCAAGAAGATAGATGATTGGTTGATTGGGAAGCTTTCATCCCTCATCCCATTCAGTATTTGGAGATTACGATGCGCGGCTAGATTCGATGGAACCAGAAGGTCTGCAAGTCGGGAATGGGAACAGATTGTCTTCTCCATCAACACTCTTTTGAAGAAGAAGTTCTTTCTTATATCAACCAACGCAAATATATATTCTACTATGAGGGCAGCTGGCGTTGATGAACCCAGAACGAAGATGAGGGAGATCAGATTATTTAGATGGAGAACGCCAGATCTACATAATCTCAAATGCAATATTACCATTGGCAGAGCCAAGGACGTAAATGGTGAGAATCGAAGATGGGCGGCGGGTGTAGTTCGCAATCATGATGTGCGAATAGTTATGATTTTCCGAGCCTGGCTGAAAGCTTCTGACTATGTTGCAGCATACCTGCAGGCATGTGCCATTGGACTGAAATTTGCAGTGGACAGCAATTTAAACATCTTTGTTTTATAGATCGATGACGAGCAGGTCTATAATATACTGTGGGATAACGGGGATGCTCCATGGCGGGTTTGCTCCTTTGCCTGTGATCTCAAGAGAGAGCTGAGGAAAGATGATATCAGAGGATCCTTGGTTCACAAGATTGTTAACTCGATTCCCAAAGAGTTGGGTGTATGGGGTAAGGAATCGACTGAGATTTTTGTGGTCACCGACCAGAGGAGTATGCCTTATAAGATTAAGGGAATGGCGATGTTGGAGAAGCGGGGTACGCCTTATGTGGTATTACAGAAGGTGGACTCGGAATGATGTGTTGTTTGGTCCTGGTTTAGTGGAGCCTGCTGTTTTGGTTTTGGGGGAAGATACCTACGTTGTTTTATGAGAAGGAGTTGTATTTATGTTTGCGTTTTAGCCCATACGAGGGGGATGGGATGAATAAAAGTGCCCCCTGACTTAATAAAAAAAAAAAAGATGTCCGCTTCAATGTAGAAATTCAAAAAAATCCATCTAGGCCAGGCGTAGAATCCTTGTTCAAATCATCTTCACAGTGAATAGAAGTTCCTCTTCGGAAGAAACTGCTATGATTGTCGTATTATCGTCAACAATGGGAACATGGTGAATCAAAGAGGGGAAATCATTACCCACCATCAAAGGATGTGAATCATGTAAAAGAGAATGAAAAAAATCTACTATTGCTTGAGCCATCTCCGCATGGGAGTCAAGAGTGGACCCATCTAGCATCATGATATAAGGGAAAATTCATCTCTTTATCTTTCCTTTAATGATGGTGTGATAGAAAGAGGTGCTTCTTTCACCTCTACCTAGCCAATCAATTCGAGCTCTCTCCTTCCACAAGGCCTCTTCTTGTGACTTCATGATTTCTAGTTCTAATTCAAATTGTCTTAGTGAACTCTCATTAATGCTTGACAGATTCTCATCAAAGTCAATCAGTGTGGTGTGAATGATGTCTTCTAAATTTCATTCCTTCTGGAAGATGTTGTTGAAGACTTCTCTATTCCAGTTCTTGAGGTAGTTCCTCAAGTTTTGTTATCTTGAAAAAGAAACAAAAGGAGGGATCCCCTTGGGAATTCGAGACCCATCACCATTCAATAGCCTCTCTACATCCAATTTGTTCAAGACAAACTCTAAGAAACCAAAAAGGGGCTCAATCTGTACTTGTCGGCATCGGGCACACTAGTAATTGGGCAATGATCTAAGACACAAAACCTAGTCAAATGATTGGACTTGTTCATCGGGGCGCATGACAGCCATAGCGAGTTAACGAGGATGTCATCTAACCTCTCCTAGATTGTTGGGGTATGATGTTTTCTATCGATCCATGTAAACGGACTACCCTCCTAAGGATATCTCTGATAGATTTGCATCAATGATGAAACTGTTAAAGTCCATCATGACCTAGAAATTGGGTTGCCCCTCCTCTCTTTTTGTCTACCTTTCTAATGACGTTAAAATATCCCGCTACTTCCTAGATCTTATCACCGATGTCATTCTCTTGATCAATCAGGGAAGACCAAATATCTCTTCTTTCTTGTAGTGAATAGTTGTCGTAAACAACCATGATGAATAAAGGGATACCGGAGCCGCTGGTGATCTGAATAGTAAGGTGTTGGGCATGTTTCTTATACACCATTGGATTGAGAAATGAGTCTGCAAAGAGATAAATCTTTCCTTATGTCTACTCATTATCTTTTGACCAATCCAACTTCACTATGTCCAGTAGTTCTTCAACACAATTTGCATGAAGGAAAGGTTCTGATAGGAAAATCACTAGCTAATGAAGTGAATATGCTTATGTTAATGTAGTTGTTTTACATTCTCAGTATTTCATTATGTCATTTATCTTATTGTTGGGCTCTTATATAAATTTATCAATTAAGTTATTTTAAAGGGGAGGAAGTGTATTGCTCCTCAGACATGTTGCATTGCAACACCCTAATTTTCTTATTCACATGGTTTCAGAGCAACAAGATCCAAGGGAAGCGGAGTGGCCTTAACCCTAACCAACAGGGCAAGTCGTCACCGCGTCAGACAACCACAGCTATTGAGAAGTAGTAGCAACCGTCAATAGTAAAAACCGCTAGGCAGTAGCCGACCGTCAGGCAGCAACCGCGTAGTCGGCAGCCCGCTGCCATTAGAGGCCCATCACTGCTGGCTAAGCAGCTGTCGGACAGCTTTCTGTCGGGTTGGAGGTTGCCGAGTGAGGGCCAAACAAGGTTGATCCTTGACGAGGAGACACAGACTTATTTGGATCTCTCCAATAACCTTCTAAAAATACTAATCAAGTAGTATGTGTCTACATACATAATTCCTAATCGCATCTCCTCCATGTGTGACAGGAAATACTCACTTGGAGGTTGTTGATGTGTCAAAACATCATCTCATCTATATTCAGGTGACGTGTATCTCTATGTCACTCTCTTCCACAACATGACATATATCTTTCCATCACAACATTCACCTACAAGATGTGCATCTCTCTGTATCCGTCTCCTTATTACAACTGAATCATGGAGGATAATAAATCTTTAATTGTCTACAATGAGCTAACACCAATACAAGTCATATTATACCTTAGGAATAATGTACACATGATCATAGGTTCATCTAGAACTGAAATCAGAATAGGTAACATTATAAAAATTGAAATCCAAGTCAAGCATAGCTTTTTAGTGCATGGATCATCATTTTCAAGCAAGAACATGATCTAGAAGGCTTATGATAAGCAATAAACGTGGAGCAAGTTATAAAACTTTCCTCTAATGAGAAGATAAACTCCTACACATAAGAAAACACAAGTAGGTAGGGTATAAAATCCAATCATAAGTTGTGAACTCATCCATCTAGTACCTCTCTTCATCAAATGAGCAAACCTTAAGCATCATGAGCATGAAAGGTAGGGTTTTAGAGCTTTAGAGCAATTTCTACCATGGAACAACAAGGTTCCGACCTGGAGAAAGGTAGGAGGAAGGATAAAAAAGAAATAAACGGAGGAAAGAAGGGGATTCTTACACTTTTAGGTCAAGATCACTAGAAGGAAGCTTTTTAAACCCAAAAAGGAAGTCAATTGCAACCCTAGATCCTTTTTCCAAGAAGGTCCCCACTTTCTTCTTCCCTGGATAGGAAAACCCATAGTAGCACAGAGGGAGAACGAGATTGGGATAAGGAGGGAAGTGGTGGAAAGAAAATGGCTCATTTTGGTGCTTAGGGATAAGTATATGAAACTTTAAGATAAAGAAAAAGAAAATGTTGAAGTTCTAGTATCTTTCCAAGTGTCTGTGGCCTTAAACTATTAAGAATATACAAGCACACACACAAGCATCTCCCCCAACGTCCATGGAGACATGATTATCCCTCGTTTATTGAATTTCCAAGAAAAACAAATAACTCATTAGTTGATAGCTACTAAAGGTAGCTCATCCATGAAGGGGTAAACCCTAAAATACCCTTGGAGAAAACACCTCCAAACCAAGGTTTAAATAGGGGACCCATGGATCAAAAATATCAATAATGATGAGATAATATCCAAGAGACATAATGCAAGTGATAAATTACAAAGAAAACCTCAATTGGGTAAATTGTAGAAAAGTCCAAAATGTGCATAAAATTGCATAACTTGCTCAAACAGTGTCCAAATTGGACCAAATTTGAAACTTAAGCTTGTCTTATGATTTCAAAGAATACAAAAAGGTTATATTAGTTTTATAAGAATTCAATTATGATAATTAATCTTATTCAACTCATTAAGCAAGTTTAGGGGCCTTACAACTATAAACCCCTAACATGGATTTTGCCCCCGAAATACAAGGTAAACAAAGATGGGTGCTTCCTTTGCACCTCATCATATTACCTTCACATGGTTACTTGCATATCATGATGATGTCACATGATTCATACATTTCTCATCTTGGGTCAGCACAAAAACCCCCACCTTAGAAGACATTCTCAATATGGAATGTAGAAGCTTGTTGTGTCATCTCTACAACTCTAGTAGTAATTAAATTCTAGCTATCCTCCTAAAATTATATCTATTGTATCAACACATTACTCAAAAGTAATACTTTCTATCTTTTTACCAATCATGGCATGTGTCCCATACCATTCCTTGAAGCATAAAAAATGATGTATCCATTTTTTTTAGATACACTAACATTGGAACACTTGTCAGTTCTTTTTCAGCATCAAAAGAAATGCTGACACTGGTACCTTTCATTCCATACAAAGAAACATCATTCCTAGTCAACCTTGTTAGGGGTGAAACAACAAAACTATCTTCACCTTATTAGGATTTACACAACCTACTTAGAAGACATATCATGATCCCATAAAGACACTTAATCAACCCCATTTCACTCTTGTTCAACTTGTCTCATAGCTATTACAGCTTCGGCAACCTTAATGTTTTTGAATAAATATTGATCATATTTTTGACCATATTTGAAATACTTTGACATGTCATCATTTGAAGCTTGATATAACTTGTATGACATGACCAGAACACTATGTTCCTCCTATTCATAAATTCTATTTGTACATTGGTTAGTCTAAAGGACATAATTAAAGTCATCATGGTCATGTGAATTATGTCATCAAATATAACTCTTATGCATTGATATTTGATCATATCTTTATCTTAAAGGAACACGGTATCACATATCTATTAACCAACAAACCATCTATCCTTGATAGTGGTCTTGCCTAGCTATCACTAAACCATACACAACAATATAGAATCACTTTTGTTTTTCCTTCCAAACAACATTTAGAGGGTCATCATCAACTTTCTCTCCCTCTCTTTAAGGGGGAGGAATACTTGATATGTTCATTTAGTAAACATCTCCATCCTTCACATACTTCCCATATTGTTGATACATCTTGGATACTAGGATTCATTACCTTGGTATCCACCTCATGTGCTATAAGGAACTCACATCCTTATCTCATCTACTTTTACCAACATAATAAATTTCAAAACATATAAGAGGAGTCTACCAAATTATTGGAAGGCTCAAAAGAAAAATCATCACAAACTTTATGATCTTGAAACCATAGTCCAAACAACCTCATGTTATAATAAGATATCCACCTTCATGTTCTACACATACCAAGTGGAAATGATCCACTTGAAAGTTTTGCCCTAGAAAGGAAAGTCACAAAGGGAAACACACTTCCCACATCATAGCAACATTGTTCAAGGGTCACTAGCAAAAAGGTAACCAATTCTATTTTCATTATGCAAGTTACAGCTTCTTATGTATCATTTTACCCTTTTCATTTTTGGTTCATTGCCATTAGCATAGGATTCATTATGATTAACATATCTCATTACTCCTTCCTTGATGACTATTTATCACACTTGGGTATGTTCTCTTATTTTATTATTTTTTTCAACCACTTATCAATAGGTAAATCATCATATTCCACATTTTCTTCATTAAACATGGATCATCTGCCTTAATTTCTTTCAAACGCCATGCATATTTTAACACTTTCTTACACACATAGGTTGGTTTGAGATTAACTAAGGTTCCACCTTATTCCTTTGTCATTGTTCTCATTTATCTTCTCATTTTATACTTATCATTGGAGTTCTCTCCATCTTACGTGGATTTCATACCTTGAATCACTTTATAAGCATAGACTTGTCTGTCTTTTACTTTATTCTCTTCTTGAATCACATCTTCAAGAACTCCTCTTTTGCTTATTTGTATTCAGATTTAGATTTCTTGGTGTTGTGTCTTTCTCTTTAGCTACCAAACATTCAAGTTTTGATAGATTATGATGCAATTCTTATCTTCTTTAAGGTAGGATTGAGATATTCACACCATGATTTCGTATTCATTATGCCCTTTAGATTGTCTCAAAATGACTACTTGATTAGAGTCATCAGAAAGATAACAATCTAAGAGTTCCATACTTACCTTTCTTCAATAATTGAATACTTGGTCAGGGCACCCAAATACTGAGATTAGGCAGTATGCACCATATTTTATGTCATATTCCTAATTTTGACATCATCCTGGTCCTAAGTCCTAAGTCCTAAGTCCTAAGTCCTAGTGTCCCTGTAGACTCAGTGAACCTAAAGCTCTGATACCAACTTGTGAGATTACACTAAATAAGATTACTCAAAACATAAAACACAATCAATCACTAATTAATCACATACCCAAAAATATGGGTAAATTAAAACCGATTTTAAAGTCAGCACCCACTCAGAAACATTTGCATAAGAGCCCAACATCTTTCTTATATCCATACTATGCCAAGAATTTGATACAAATTGTTCTATTGCCTTGGCCACAACATATATACACAGGAGAACAATTTTTGTATATGCCACACAAACAAGCATTAATATGCTAACAAAAGTCTGATTCATTTGAAACACCATATACAAACTTTCCTACCTGGATCTGAGAGTACAGGGATGACTCTAGGAAACACTAGACATCTGATCAACTTTCTCAAAGATTCATTACAATAGCTCCTCTTTGCTGCCACAAGTTTTTTTCATCACTTCAGATTACCTAAAAAGATGTGGCGAACCACAAGGGTGAGACCTATGTCCCAACAAGAGATATAACCTCCAACAATGCTTATTGATTACAACATATTAAATAGTAGATAACTAAGTAGTTGGAGTATTTAATAATCAATTGAACAGATTGAATAGTTCAAGTATGCTCAACAGATTAAGCAATTTATCTTAGTAACAAGTATGATCATCAATGCATATATAGATAACAAATAAATCCATTTCTTTGGATAGATATCTACTCAAATATCATCAAATTGCATCTAATAACAATCATTATCATTAATCTAACTATCATCATATACCTTGCTAACAACACAAGCAATCTAGTAGCATAACCATCCCTGACATCATGAATAAGTCTAGTAACATAACATGGCTATCAATATTGGCATCTCAAATAAAGGGAATAGATCTATATCATAAGTAGAACTAGCATCATAACACAATGAACTACATAGGCATGATTATCAATTTAAACATTTCTAATTACATAGACATGGCTAGTAATATTAAACATAGCTAACAACAACATCTTAAACATCAGTGTTAGTATATTTGACAACATAAGCTTGTTTACAACATGAGCATAACTACAGCATAAACATATCTATTATCTCTTATTATACTATACATGATCTTAGTGAAAAGAAAGCAAACAAGGGTTATCATCCAATATGAAGTGTTGTGTATAACCCTAAATAGATATGCTACACGGCTATCTTACATCTTTTATTATGCCCTGGGAAATTTGAATTGTACCATCCAAAGTCCAACCAACCCCTGCGAAGGGCTGTTCGGTTCCATACTAGATCTAGGAGTGTCGGCATCCTAAGATCTCTTCCCCTCGGTCAGTATGAGTAAAAAGCAATGACATATTGTCAAACTCCAAAACAACGACATATAGTCTTGTAGCTAGCCCACCTTAGTACAAGTCACAGTGCTAGCATCCAGGGTTTACAAAACCCTCTAATCTGAGGTACAACCGCAGTTGTCCTCAATCACATCAGATGTATAAGGCATGACCATAGCCATCCTCCACAACATGCATTGTGGATGGCAAGGATATATCCTCAACTTGCCACCCCCACATACTCAACAGTATGTGCTCTGAGTTTCCCTTAGGAATACTCATTTCACCATCCAGCAAGTTTTGACATTGAAGATGGCTCTACGGAACAGGGCACTACATGATTAGAGTTGCACTTGATTAGTTATGCCAATTGGGAGAATTAAGGCTGCATCAAACAAGTGGACATACAAACCCTAATTCACTTCTAGAAAACATATAAATATCACCACTTCAAAAGATATAAATGTGTAAAACATAATTTCTCATCTCATCATCACATGGTACTATTCACTTGCCATTCATGAGACCACACTAGTCATCATACTATCACAAGATATAAATCCTTTTCACAATATCATAGGGTATCAACCCTTATCAATACAAGAGGATTACACCTCATTTAGGGCTCAACCATGCCCAAAGGTCATTAAGACCATCATACTATTCCCTATAAGATCATAATTATCTTTCCATGCCTTATAACAAGCCTCAACAACATCACTTACATATAATACACCAAATCAGCACAATATTGCATTAATGAGCTAGGAGATATTCATAAACAATCATAGAAGGGTTATATTAACATTAAGAACATTCCTTTATTACATCAACATGCAATGAATCTAAATATGATTAACCCTCATCATATTCATAATGCACATGTTTAGCATAAGAAAGTATCAACCATGTAACTATGATAACCACCAATTAACACATTAAGGTTATGATCATATTAAAGAGGTTATTTCACCATCATGCCATCATATAAGAAGGTTAAACATGAATACTCATATTTATCTATTTGCATTAGAGTTAGGCTCAATAAGACAAATTATATTAATGTTATTAATCAACATTCGTATCCAAACCCTAACTCACAGAATCCCCATTGGATCATGGATGCATAAGGTGAAGCATCACCATCACATTCCATACTATTCTCAAGTATGAACCCACACATAAATCAAGGTGTAACCATCAAGTTATAGCATACTATGGTTTCAACAACAATAATAGAGTACTCCACGATTGTATTAATCATTCAAGGACTGGTCTACCCAATTACCATCATTTAGTTATATTAAAGCTAGGTATAACAAGCTATACCTCATTAGGGTTACATATCAACTCAATATGGTTATAATCCCTTCTATTCATATGAGTGAATAGGTAAGACTACCTTATTAAGGGTAACCCTCCATTTGTTCCATCATCATTCAACCCATATCACCATACCACAATGTCACCCAAAACCATTGGATGTTTAAAAGGTAAGACCATTGGTTGTTTACATAAGTAAACACCTTGGATAAACCACCTACGAAGTCCTTGATTTATTCTCTAGAAAGAGTTACCATATAACCCTAGACACCCCTTCATTAACAACACAAAAAGTTCCATAGAGAGTAGGGCAAAACCCAAAATTGACTGTTCATTTAAAAACAAGCCATCCATTGTCAACTAGTAAGCTCCTTAAGTTGATCATATAAAGGAAACCATCTAGATCTCATTATCAGGACCAATATATTACATTAGCCATCATTACACTTTATTGGAGGAATAAACATTAGATCTTGACCATTGGGTCAAGTTCATATGTTAAAACCATCAATTACAGTATAGGTCTGACCATTGCATCAAGTGACCCAGGAAACCATTAGTCTAAGGCTTAATTGATACTACAACTATATGATTAACTCCCCATAGGTTTTTGAGACCTGATCCACCATCATTAGTGACCATTAAACCACCATAGGCTGTTAGATCAACACTATATTCATTAATCAACATCAAATATTAAGCTAATGTCATCATTGATTGATAACATCAGTAGGGTACTTAATGGTTTATCATTAAACTTCTAATTGATCCACAACCTGACCTAAGGGGTGAACGTCAGTTGACACCCTTGGTCACCATAATTAGTTGTCATGAAGACAACACCATCATTTGTTGCAATGGTACCACCAATGGGTCATGTGTTTATTGAAGAAATCGGCTTAAAACCCTAAAATTGACCATTGGTTGATAGGTGCTTAGCACCATAGGTTGTCAAACCAACCTGATACAAGTCATATTATACCTTAGGAATAATTTACACATGATCATAGGTTCATCTTGAACTGAAATCAGAATAGGAAACATTATAAAAATCAAAATCCAAGTCAAGCATAGCTTTTTAGTGCATGGATCATCATTTTCAAGCAAGAACATGATCTAGAAAGCTTATGATAAGCAATAAACATGGAGAAAGTTATAAAACTTACCTCTAATGAGAATATAAACTCACACACATAAGAAAACATGAGCAGGTAGGGTAGAAAATCTAATTATAAGCTATGAACTCGTCCATCTAGCACCTCTCTTCATCAAATGAGCAAACCCTAAGCATAAGGAGCAAGAAAGGTAGGGTTTTAGAGCTTTAGAGCCATTTCTACCATGGAACAATAAGGTTCCGACCTGGAGAAAGATAGTAGGAAGGATAAAAAAGAAATAAATAGAGGAAAGAATGGGATTCTTACTCTTTTAGGTCAAGATCACTAGAAGGAAGTTTTTTAAACCCAAAAGGAAGTCAATTGCAACCCTAGATCCTTTTTCCAAGAAGGTCCCCACTTTCTTCTTCCTTGGATAGGAAAATTTGCAGCATCATAGAGGGAGAAAGAGGTTGGGAGAAGGATGGAAGTGGTGGAGAGTAAATGGCTCGTTTTGGTGCTTAGGGATAAGTATATGAAACTTTAAGATAAAGAAAAAGAAACAGTTGAAGTTCTAGTATCTTTCCAAGTGTCCATGGCCTTAAAATATTAAAAATATACAAGCACACACATAAGAATCTCCCCCACCATCCATAGAGACATGATTATCCCTCATTTATTGAATTTCCAAGCAAAACAAATAACTCATTAGTTGATAGCTACTAAAGGTAGCTCATCCATGAAGGGGTAAACCCTAAAATACCCTTGGAGAAAACACCTCCAAACCAAGGTTTAAATAGGGGCCAAATGGATCAAAAAGATCAATATTGATTAGAGAATATCCAAGGAACATAATGCAAGTGATAAATTGCAAAAAAAAACCTCTCAATTGGGTAAATTGTAGAAAAGTCCAAAATGTGCATAAAATTGCATAACTTTCTCAAACAGTGTCCAAATTGGACCAAACTTGAAACTTAAGCTTAACTTATGATTTTAAAGCATATAACAAGGTTATATTAGTGTTATAAGAATTAAATTAATATAATTAATCTTATTCAACTCATTAAGCAAGTTTAGGGGCCTTACAATAGCAGACTTTCTACAAGGGCATAAAATCTTTTCTCCAATCGTTGAATGTTCAAAAGCAAAATCCAAAAATTTTGATACTCCACGTAAGTATTTACTACTCATCTAGTCATCCTTTTCTATCCAGGATATGGCCATTCTATAAAAAATAGTGAAACATATAACATATATGTGTAAGTATGTCATATCAAAAAATGACTATAAAATATGAGAAAATACTACTGTAATCATGCAAATGAAGTTCGGGTGAGCCTATCCCACCTAGCCGCCTATCCGCCTATGTGCCTAGCCAGCCTAGGCAGGCGCTCAGGCATTTTTTGCTTAAATTTGACATAATTTGACCTAAAAACAATTTTATATTTTCCTAAATGATTCAGACTTCTCCTTATTTCTGTGATATTCATGGCGTTGTTTAGTACCTCCAAAATTGCAGTCTAAATGTTTGAATCTTGAATTTTAAAATAAAAAATCTAATAAATTCAACATATTCTTCAAACAATAAGATCTTCTTTTCAAATGCTTCTAGGTATAGGTTTGAGTGTATTATAAATCCTTTTCTATCCTTTAATTTTCTAAAGATATGATGATTTTTTTATAAAAGTTATTATGAAATGTTGACACATTTCATATTTAACAATATGAAAACAAATTAGTAATTTATTTGGTGATCTTATGTTTTTACTTTAAATCCCTCTACATAATTCTCAAAATCTGAAGTGATGTACCAGGGTAAGTTATTACCAGGTAGGCAGTCATTTATCCAGATGACAGAAGGATCCATGATCCAATATACTCCTCAAAAAGTTAATAATTATCCATTGGAACTTTTTAATAAGTATATGCAAAGAATATACCAAAAGAACTAGAGTAGGGAAAAAATTAGGGAGGGAATACAAACTTTAGCCACAAGTAAGTTTGTGTTCCCTCCCTATGAAATTCATATGAATATACCAAAGTTTGTGGCTAAACTTTAACCACAAGTAAGTGGAATTCCACGATGGATGCCTATGAATCACATATGAATTTCATAGACATCCATCATGGCTACCTCTGGAAACTTTTTGAAAAAGTTTTCACAGACGTGCATATGTGATTCATAGGCATAAGCATGCATCCTTGTGTTGATTATTGTCATCAATACTTATGCAATATACTTGAGCTCCCTATGCAATCACATCATCAAATTTTCCACACCATTATTACCAGGTAGGCAACCATTTATCCATATGCTAAAAGGATCCATGATCCAATATTCTACTCAAAAAGTTGATAACTACCCGTTGGAACTTTTAAATAAGAATATGCAAATAATATACTAAAAGAACTAGAGAAGGGGAAAAAATAGGGAGGGAATGCAAGCTTAAAAAACTATTAAACAACAAACAAAGCAGGTCAAGTGCACAAATTACTTATAAATGGTTATATATAGGGGATTTAAGAGAGCGCACATGGAAAAGATGGTGAGATGGTGGAGGTTTAGGATGAAGCAAGATATTGATTTTTCTTTACCAAATGTCATTCAAATAACCAAATCTAATATGTTTTAGTCAGTAGAAGCATACACGCTAAAATTGTTGGCCAAACTAGCCAATTCATCAAGTTGTACACATAGAAGATCAACCACTTTCCAACTAGAGGTGCTACTGAAACACTCATGCAAAAAATACATTAACCCTTTACTCTGTTTATATGAATATGGAGGGATATGGAAGTGCAAATTGTTAGCAAGACAACTAAGAATTGATGTGTTTTCATCATTATCAAATCAGCCTTTCCAACAGTATCAACCATGTTGAAATTCCAATTTTACAAGTATCTTTTTGACCCAATTCAAGTTGGTAGAAACATAGAGAAGTCAATCAATAAAGGGGACTAGAAAAGCATTTCTTTACCCTCATTACAACCACCAAGTCCAACATCAATATGAGCATAAAATCGAATATGATGGCCTTTATGGCCATATACATTATGGGGGAAACAATGAAGGCTAAAAGGCATATCCTTCCACAAGATCTACACTGGCTATAACCACACAGACAGTCCCAGTGCACCAACAACAATAGTTGATGCAAGTATTTCCACTTCAGCAATATCCTCTATCAAAGTACTAGCATAAACTCTACCCCTTTGTGGTGACCTCCACCACCACACCCCATTCTCTTATTCTATTATTTCAAAAACAATACCAATAAATAGCCTAAAATTGGATCTATATGTCCATAATTCACTATTTCATGAAAGACGACCCATCTTCTCATATATCTTACTTCCTCCCCAATGGGTCTCACCAATGACTAACAAAGGTGTAGACTAGTAGATACCATCCCTCCACTCTGCACCAAGGCCATAGAGCTAGTTGAGGCCAATACTTCCTCCCCATCGTGGAAATTGTAATGTTGATAATAATCAGGAAGACACTATCCCAATAGCTAACGGGGATATAATCAAATCAACAGGGAAGTGCCAAGGAGTGGAGTTCATAATATCCAATATTATCATGGAGATGTGGTTCTAGGGGTGAAATGGATGTGTCAAGTTAGTCCTATTTGGTGGGACTTTAACAAACGGGTTATGAACTTCAAGTTCCATGGAGTTCATGTTACTATTTAATGGCTACAAGGGAAATCAGAAATAGTCCATGCTTCTTGTTTTGTGAAGGAGTTGAGGAGAAAGAAGAAAATGGAGCTGGTACAACTGATGGAAGTGGGTGTTGATCTGAATATTCAAGCTGAGCCATAAGGGTTAGGTGCTGACTTATCGAGTTTTTCATAGTTGTTGGGTGAGTTCCAGGATGTATTTCGGGAACCAGTGGAATTTCCACAAAAAAGAAGTTGGGATCACAAGATCCTATTAATAGAAGGAAGCAAACTAGTGTTGAAAAGGTTGTATGCCTACCCTCATTTCCAAAAAAAATGAAATTGAGTGGCAAGTGGAAGAGTTGTTGAACACATGAAAATTAGGAATAGTAACAATCCATAATCTTCTCATGTTATATTGGTTAAGAAATATGAGGGTATGTGGCAGATATGCGTGTACTACAGGAGCCTAAACCAAATAACGATCCCTAACAAGTTCCCTATACCTCGAATTGATGAGCTTGTTGATGAACTGCACGGAGCCATTCTATTTTCTAAGTTGGTCTTAAGAGATGGGTATGATCAGGTGAGAGTTGAAGACAAGGATATACACAAGATAGCATTCAGAACTCACCAAGGACATTCTGAGTATCTTGTGGTTCTGTTTAGGCTCACAAATGTGCATTCTTCAGCATTAGTGTACTAGTGATGGCAAGAACAAAATACCTCAAATGCAGTTGGCAATGTCATCGCACTCACGCTCCTCTTCAGGCCGCCTTCCTCTGCACAGTCGTCGACAATAGTCTGTACATCCGTCGGGCCCTCTGTTGTAGTCCTTTACACGACACTAGGATGTTTAGGGCAATTATCCATTTGAAGATAGGTTGCCTCTCTGATCGTCCCACGCGAGCATAGAACTAGTTAAGAGATCGCAAAGTAATTGGAAAATTAGGTAGAGTAGCATGAACGCCAAGCGGGAATACATTTTGATAATTAAATAGCTAGTCCTTGACTGCCCTCTACAAAATTGGCAATTTTAGATTGCCGCTAATCACATGTATTAATGCCTTTAAAATCTACTCTTTTTTTGAAAACTCTATAATAGGGGATTTAGAGGCATTTTAAAAAAATTCCTATAAATTGAATAGATAGTGGCCTTTTTTATAAAAGCCACTAGAATAAATGCCACTAATGGGCATTTTTGCTATAGTGATTTGGGCCAACATTATGATTTTGATCAGGGCCTCATCTGTAGTTCTAGTTGTGGGCCTGGTTGTTGTGTTGAATGAGAGGATTTCAAGGATTCTTGTGTTGATTTATTTTCTTATTGGCATTATTATTATGGGCTTTCCCTTTCTACTTAGGCTTTGTGGGCATAGCATTGGCAAGCCCTAGGTAGGCTATAGTAGGTAGTGGCTTCCCCTATCCCATCACCAGGGTTCTCTCCATGGATAAGGCATAGTCATAAGCTTCATGAAAAGTGGTCGCTTTGGATGAGGAGACAAAGGCTTTCATGGTTAGGAAGAGCCCATCAACGTAACAGTCTAAGATATAATCCTCAATGAGATTGGTGACATGGAACTCTAGAAGATAGAATTGTTGGCTATATCCAGCTACAATGTTTCTACCTTGGGTAAGGGCAACGAACTACTTCTATTTCTCCTTAGTTTCAGAGGTAGGTTGGGAACGAGTAGTGAAATAGTTCTAAAATAGAAGATTTTATCATAAAAAGTGACTTAGTTCAGACAATACTTGTATGTGCCAAAAAAATAGACTAAATCATATCATGCAAGAAAGTAATGTTATATCTAATGTCAAAAATAGAAGATTGAAGCATGCCTTGATGGTCAAATTATAAGGTCTTGGAATTCAAAATAGATCAAAGTCAAGGTCCTGGCACATGTATTTATCCACATGCATCAAATACGAGTCATCAATATGTAGGGTTCACAAGGACCAAATTAGGGTTTTAATCCATTAAAATTGTTGGTATGTATGCCTAGAGAGCCAATCATATGATGATTGCAACGGGGCATTAGATACCTGATTTGATAATAATAATGGTAATTTTTTCTATTATGTTTGTCTCAACACGAGATGATGGAATAGACATAGTAGATCTCTAAATAATGATGTTACTCGATGACATATGTCTTCAAGTGTGTGACTTGAACAATGAGATCATACCAATGTTAAGAGTATGTACATTCTTGTTATGTCCCTAGTCAGATATTAATGTGGAATAAAAATAGACAATAGTAATACATAAGACTGGAGTGTGTGTTGATTGATGATAGAATCTCATTAGTCATGATATGTGATATCAAGTCAAGCAAATAGGTACGTGTTAGAGAATAGTGTATCAGACAAACCCACCATGAGAATGATATATGGAGACTATGGAATGGTAGTCAGAATCAGCTCTCATAGTGATAGTGGTGATTGTGGCTCTTAAACCTAAAGTCACTACATTCATAACATGACATTCATGTACTTTGACATCATTCACCATAATCCTGAATAGGGGTTGCCATAAAGGTGGTGCTTGGGTGCATTGTGACACATGGAGATTGAGTGTGAGTAATGTAGATGGGATTTGTCCCTCCTATAGGAGATTGATATCCAAGTCACTTGATAAGAAAGACTAAGAAATCTACGTCCGCACTCATGTGATTCAATATGTGATATGTGAACTCACATGCATCTCATACAGTCTACTCTAGTTTAAGGAACATGGGTTGAGCATTGAGAGGATGACGATTCCATGCCTCAATTTCAATCTTAATATCAGAGAAAAAGGAACTATACGATCACAGTAACACTGATCACGGATTGTAGGTTGAAGTTATCCTCCAACTTTTCGAATTACTTGGGTAGCAATAATGTGTTGCTAGACGCCGCTCTTTGCTTGTGATGTCATAATTGGTTATGAACATTCACTGCCAACATAATTCTAGACCTATAGGGTCACTGTAACGGCTGGGCCCACTGCCCTAGGCTCTAGTAGAGTTTCAGGAATGACGACTGGCCCCACAAACCACCATTAGCCTTAAATGCGCACTTTGTCCACACTGACGCACAAGCTAGGATCAACTTCCCGACTGGTCACCCATCCCAGTACTACTCCAAGATGAGCATGCTTAACTATGGAGTTCTTTAGAGATGGGCTCCCTGAAAAGGAGGTGCACCTTGGTGATATAGGTAGTCCAATCATTCCTTTTAAGATCAACTTATCCGAGGCCTCAAATCATGGGATGTTACAATCTCCCCCACTTAGACTCTTGACGTCCTCGTCAAGTCTCAACTATATGGCCTCATAATCTCTTCCCCATTTCAGTACAGACCCACAATGGCCCATGGACACCTAGCTCCCGATCACGGAATACCAGCGCAAGGGTGGCTACGTCAACCATGGACAGCCCTTTCCTACATGCCTGGACCGCACGGCTCAAGACTGGCATGCCATGCCCATGTGGGGCCCACCTACTGGAGGGGAATTGGCTCTGATACCATTTGTAACGCCCGGGCCCACTGCCCTAGGCTCTAGTAGAGTTTCAGGAATGACGACTGGCCCCACAAACCACCATTAGCCTTAACTGCGCACTTTGTCCACACTAACGCGCAAGCCAGGATCAACTTCCCGACTGGTCACCCATCCCAGTACTACTCCAAGCTGAGCACGCTTAACTATGGAGTTCTTTAGAGATGGGCTCCCTGAAAAGGAGGTGCACCTTGGTGATATGGGTAGTCCAATCATTCCTTTTAAGATCAACTTATCTGAGGCCTCAAATCCTGGGATGTTACAGTCACACTCAGAGGATACACTTGGAATAGAAGTATATGCATGAATGATGTTTATATTGATTACTAAAAGTGTTTAGGTTTTCAATTAAACAACCGAGGTTCAAAGTTGAATGTCTAGACTCTAAACTGACCGATTCAAGTGTTGAATCGATCGGTCAGAGTGTCAGGTCAATTCGAATCAACATTTACTGATCAATGGTTGAACCAGGGTGTGAAACGACTGGTTCACATAGTGAATCAACTGATTCACAGGTCCCAACTGACCAATTCATGGGATGAATGGCCCAGTTCAATGGTCAATTCAATTGGATCAAGGATTACTCCTGACGTCATGTTTTGCAATAATCGTGCATTGAAACCAATGTGATTCAAAATAGGAAATTGCACAAAACTACCAGTTCACGCATGAAATGACCGGTTGGCTATGCAAAACGACCAGTTCTCCGTGTGCTAGTTCTAGAAAATTTGTGAATTCTATCCTTTCGTCTCCCACACAGATTGGGAACCCTGATCATGGCCTCCCCTATAAATAGAGGGGTATTGGGGGCTTCTCATACACAATACTTGCTCTGACAATCATTATCCTCACTAGTTGTGGTAACCAATAGAGAGTCTGAGAAAATCCTACCTGATAAAGGGAGGGATAGCAAGGGAGAGACAATTGTGGGAGAGTGAATCATCTCTTCTAGGTTGACGCTTGAAAAGGGACAACTCCTTCTTGTTTACTCTAGTAGCGCAACATGGAGTTCTTGGTGGTCCACGTGGACTACTCTAGAGGTGAGAGGTTGTTGCCTATCTCTAGGAGGACGTCGTCAGCCACTGTCTGTGGTGCCAGACCAAGAGGTCATTGCTAACAATTATTCGAGTGTTGCTGAAGAATAAGCTCGTTGCCGCTTAGAGAAGAAGTATGTTGCTACGGGAAGGATAATGTTACTAGACTCGCTTCAGTAACAGGTATAACCTTGCAAACCTTCCTTCCTAGATACATTGTTATTGACGTGATCTTTCTATTAAGGGGAACCGGGCTTTAAATTTTTGGTTTTGCTGCCTTATATGTTGCCCCAATTTTCCTACAGTGAAATTAGATCCATGTCAATTTACGGTGTATCTGAAGTTAAGTCGATATGATCATATTTATTTTATTGCATGCTATGTAAATATTAAACAGGTTAAAGTGCATATCTGACTAAATTCACATACAACTCTACAATATATATATATATATATATATATATATATATATATCTAAAATCAGTTTTTATGGTGGATGTTCAACAAGGTTATGGCCAATAACCCTAGATCTATGTGTGCATGGTTGTGGTTGTTTATTTATGTTTATATCTCAGTTTACATACCAAGCCTCTCTCCTCCTTTCCAAATGTAAATGAATGCTCTTCTTCCTATTTCCCTTTGAATGTAACTTGAGGTTTCCCTTTACTATGTAATAACAAATAGGATAGTTTCAATATATGTTTCATCGTGAGAAGACGTTCTACACAAGACGAACCAATCGGTTTGTGAGACAAACTGATCAAATGGAGGACCAACGAGGCCAGATGATAGGAGGATGAATTGATCAAATGGTGGCCCAACCGACCAGTTGGAGGACTCCAGACGTCACTTGAACCTAAAGATCGTTCAAGTGCCCAACCAAGCGACTAGGAGGCAAGCTGGCCGGTTCAAGAGTTGGACTGATCAACCCAGATTGGTTCAAGCACAAATCTTCATCAACATAGGTTGCATATGATGTGGACCTTAGTAGTGGTAATTATTGTGGCTCTAAGGAATTACAATAGAATGGCCATAATCATCGCTTGTGTGTTTTATATTGCATGTTTTTGTTGTGGTTGTAGCATGTATATGATACATGCTATACGTTTGTAGTGTTTGGATATGTATATGCATTTATATATAAATCCCTCAATACAATATTAAGTTTAAGACACTTTCCATAAGTGACACACATGAAAAGCTTGATCGGCCAAGTGTAGGTTACACCAAAGTGTGGTGCATTGTATATCTTCATGGAAGTGTGATGGTAGATATGTAGGTTCTGCCAAAGCAGGGTGCATATGCTATCGTGTCGTCTTTTGGTTCAGGCTTAAGTGGGTATCCTTAATGAGTTAACAATCTATAAGCATGCAGATGGACTATGGCAAGGAGTTTTTCATACCATCTATCCAAGAATTGCATGATATGCAATTGGCAAAAGTTACCTGCCTTAATCATTGGTTATGAATGTTGGCATTAGCTGGGTAATAATTCAATTGTTTGGGGTCTTGGCTCACTAGAAGACTGTATGTTGCAATCTTCCGAATTGATACCAATTTGAACAAAATAGTGGGAGCACTAATTAATTAAAGGCCTAATTAATATCATTAACTTATCAAATCAAACAAATAAAAGATGTTTTGAAAGATTGCAATATTTCTTTGCAGAATCAAATAACAAACACAATAGTGATCAATCCTTTAGTAGAAAAAACTAAATGGGATTTACTTCCACGTCTGGTTTAGGATTTTGAGAAGCGTTCTCATGAATGAGTGAAAGTTCTAGGTCCTTAAAACACCAGAGTCAGAGGAACCAACTCTAAATGTGCCTAAGGCTGAAATGGATGCTTACTGGAAGCATGCCAATGATGCCATAGATGTTTGAGTATCTTATGTTATGCTATGTGAACTCTGAGTTGCATGAGCAACATGAAAAGCATGGACATTCCTGAGATGGTAACACATCTTAAGAGTCATGTAAAGCAAGTAAGGTATAATTGTAAGGACCCTGACCTCCGTTTTGGGCTTATCCTATTTGTTTTGCCTAACCCTGGTGTTTAGTTGCTTTCTAATCACCTTTAGTGGTGATTAGGGTTTGTTTGTGCTTGTTGAGTGTTGGAGGTGCTACTTGCAATTTACCCAAGTTTAGGGTTTATGGGCAAGTTGTCACCTTGAGAAGTATTCTTCTCTCTCCTTGCTTCCTCTAGTGTTGAGAGGAAGGGTTGGGCTCGTTGCTTTGGGATTTGATGAGCCTTCTTATGCCTTGTTCGAGCCTTGCTTAACCTTGTTGGACCTTGTGTCAGCCATAGGTGTGCCGGCCATGGTTGTGTCGGCCATAGGTGTGTTGCCCAGGAAGGTGTGTCGGGCATGGTGATGGGGTGTATCGGCCATGGACCCCTTTGACCTCATTTGTGTCACCACTAGTGGACACTTGGCGCATGATGCTTGCATGTGGAAATGGCCTTGGACATGTGTTTAAGGCGAGATAAGGAGGTGGCATTACCCATGGACAAGTGTCCCTAGGTGGGCGACACCTTGCTTTGTCTTACCTTGGTTTCTCCTCCACCCTCTCCTATATATGTACCTTCTTTCTCTTGCTAAGGATCTCTTTAGTTCCTTGGTTTCTTTCTTCCTTGGTGGACGACACTCTTCTTTTGCAAAGCTTGGTGGCCGATCCTTCTCTTTGGAGTTTTCTTCTTCCTCCTCTTCTAGTGGTGGTCGAACCCTAGAGTGCCTTGCTCTTCTTCGTGTGGCGGTGCTTGAGCTTGGAAGCTTGGTTCTAGGAGCTTGGAGCTTGCTTAAGGCAGGTTACATAACTCCTAACCCTAACCATAATACTTTCCTCTATATTCTTGTATGTTTTCATATGATCATATCGGCCATGTATGTTCTAAGATAAGCTTCTTGCTTAGTTGCACCTAGTTGGCTGAAACATGGTTTAGAGTTTCCTTGTTGAGAAACACTCCTTTCCCTCCTTGGTCTAGAGAAGTGAGCTTGAGCTCTAGTAATGTGAGAAATACCCCTCTCTCGTTTAAGTTGAGAGGTGAGCTTGTGTTCTAGTTGTTTGAGCAACATCCTCCTCTCACCATGGATTCGAGAGGTGAGATTTTTGGTAGAAGTAGACCTATGTCAAGGTTGATCCTTGTGGTTGCCCGATTTGTGATAGAGGTTGTGCAAGACCCCTCTCTTGGTTGTTGAGAGGTGAGCCGATCTTCTTGATCAATTAGGGTTTGGTGCCCTTGTGCTTGAGGTTGATGACGATCTTGTTGGGTTGTATCTTGCACAGGATGGTGCTGCCCGATACCTCTCTTGGACTAGAGTTCTGGGTTGATATGATGATGTTGGGTTTGGACGATACACCTTGGTCTTTGCCTTGTGTGTTGGCCGATAGGATGAGGCTAGCTTGGTTGGACGATAGGCTTTCCCTTGGTGCCCTTGTATCGAAGGAATATGTATACTCTAGTGTGCGTTATAGGGTTGGCCTAGGCACCATGGCTCTAGCCGATATGGTAGGTGTTGCCCGATATGGCCCTAATCATATAGGGGGTAGGCCGATAAGGCTTTGTCCGGCTCAGTAGAATGATGTCACCTTGGATGCACGACATGCCTCATAGACCTAGCTGCACGTTATGCCTTGTGCACGATATGTCTTGGTCTCTAGCTGCACGACACCCTTAGGTGATGGTCGTTACCTACTGTGGTTGTCCGATGTGAGTGTAGGCTGGTATGCTTTTGGTAAGGGATGCTACCCTGCCCATCACAAGTTGTGGTGAGGGACACGCTACCTGCCACCTCTTTTTGTGAGGGTCGTGAGAGTTTTAGTAAGGGTTCTGATAACCCAGGTTGCATGTAGATGATGGTTCCATGTTATTAATGATATTACATGTGTTTATGACCATCTTGAATCATGTATATATAATGATGAGTAAATGATAAGCTTGGAAGTATATGAGTTGCTTCACATGATGATGTGACCCATGTCTATGGTCATAGGTTTGAGGCATGAATGATAAAGTGTATAATCATCAATGTTGCCCTATATTTGATAGCATGATCCTTTTGTTAATCCATGATGGATTCAGTTATCTCTACGAATGTGTATACTAACCATGTAGGTATTTCATGCGGATTCATAGCCAGGAAAAAGGGCTATGAGGTATATATAAATATGTTTGAATAACACTGCATTGATGGTCACTCTTGTTGATGAGATAACCTACATCACTAGTTTGATGTGTTTAGGTCTGAGGACCTGAGTTGGCTAAAGTGCCTAGTTGAGGTATTATCCTCTGATGATGAAATCAGGGATTGTTATCCCAAATGATGAAAATTCTTTATGAGGCAGTGGTTTCTTGTGATGAGGGATTGAGATCCCGTGATAATGTGATGGTGGTAATAATAATGTAACTTTATGTTATGTATGTGTTATAACCTAGTTGCCTCAACAATCCACTTAAAAGATACTAACTAATTATAGTGGAACATATTATGTAGTTTGCCCTGGCCATAGACCCATCATCGTCAGTAGCTGGTGATGGTGAAACGGGTTCTCCTGCGGGTTAACCCCGAGCGCATATTGTTGAATATGTGAGGTTTCTCCTAACCTAAAATAGAGAGGATTCGAGTGCAGCTGCGGTTGCAGACTCGGGATAGATGGAGCATGGTGAATAGGCCCATGGCTCAGGAGATGTGATAGAGCATGAATGCGTTTATGGCTCAGAGCATGGTGATTTGGCCTGTGGCTCAGATATACTAGCACCGAGACCTGTACCAAGGCGGGCTAGAGTTATGGGTAGCTTGCGGAGCTGACCCTGTGGCTGAAGCCACTTAAGCATGAGACTGCGGTCCTGCTTTGGTTCTCATGCACTGACCATGAGGTGGTGAGGTCGTGGAGTCCGGCTCTTCCATTGACCTTGTATGGCACCGGCTCCGGGTTTTGCAACCGCCGGTTGGATCTGATGGTGCGGTTCACTTCCTCAAGGCATAACAATACGTAATGCAGCCAAATAGTATTTAATGCTTAAGGAAAAACACGAAACATTGGTTGAGACCCTACTTGTGTAGTTGATCTTGTTATACCTTGCAGTTACTTATACATTCCTTATGTTATGTGGTAAGATCTTATAAATCTTATCTTGTCAATCATGTTCCATAAAGATATACTTGGTTATATGCCTTCCATACACCTTGCTCAATATGCGGCTCTTATTCTATGCTTTATCAGTTACATGTTGTTACTACTTTAACTTTCTGAGGTTTTATGGTTTCGGCGGGGAGTTATGTTTCTCGCTGGGACTGTGTGTCTCACCCCGTTGGTTTACACCATTTTTAGGTGTTCGCGCTAGACGTGGTGGTGGTCGTGGGGTTGTGGTCGAGCTGTAAAAAGAGCAGTATAAGGCAAGAGATGGATGCACTACTATTTTGGTTGTTTTGTAGTAGAGTCCTAGAGTCATCCCTATACTCTCAGGTCCTCAGAGGTGTTTTGACGATGTTTTACAATGTATAGTTGTTGAAGCCTTGTATATCCATTTGCCGGCTAGATATGGCCCATTGTGTATAAATAGGTGATGAACTCATGTGTGGACAAGACAGCTGACCTTCTAAGTTGTGGACACGTATCAAGGCTTGTAAATGTTTTTGTAATCTATGTTCTTGCAGGATGAGGATCTGGATGTAATAGTTTCTTGGTTTATCTGATTTCTGAAATTGGTTTTAATTACCCTGTGTTTTTGGTAATAAGTGGCTTATGGTGTTTTTTGCACGTTTTCACATGGCACCTCGTTATCTATATGATAGCGGGATGTCCCCCCACAAACTTGGTATCAGAGCTCTATGTTCACTGAGTCTACAGGGATTTAGGATTAGGTTGTGTCTGTTCTCGTGACTTTTCTAGATTTTCTTACAATTATCTTCTGCCCTCAGCGGAAGGAAAAGCCAAGATGTCTGGAAATCATGAAGAACATGCTGCCGAGAGTAGCGATGCTGCATCAATTGATGGAGAAGGAGGGCAGGCACATGGAGATTGGGTGCCTGAGGTCCCCCAACTTGACCCAGCCATTTTCAAAAATCCTGTCTACCAACAGCTTATGGGGTAGATGATGGCTACGATGAATCTCATGGTAGAAAGATTGTCAGTGCCTCCTTCGAGAGCACAGGCTCCCCATGGTGAAACATCGGGTATTGGGAAGACCTTTGAGTGGCTTCGCCGAGTCAAAGCTTCAGACTATGTTGGGATGGCTGATCCAATGGATGCAGATATGTGGCTGACATGTATTGAGAAGGCCTTTCAGATCCTCGACATCCCTGAAGTAGACAAAGTCAAGCACACTGTTTACCTTCTGAAGGGTAGTGCTGGCCACTGGTGGGCCATCGAGGAGGAAAAGTGACCCGATGAGGTGATCGGTTGGGAGGTTTTCCGGCAAGAGTTCATCAGCAGATACTTTCCGAAAATGTATCTGGACGAGAAGATCAGTCAGTTTGAGCACCTGCGCCAAGGAACGATGAACATCATCGAGTATGAAGCCAAGTTCATGGACATGTTAAGGTTTTGCCCTCACATGGCAACAACAGATGATGAACGGATCAAACGGTTTGAGAAAGGCATGAGTGTTGAGCTGACAACACCTACTTCTGCGCTGGAGAATAGAGAACGGTTTGCTACGTTTGTGGAATCTGTCAGGAGGATCGAATGGTCAGTTAGGGAAAAGAGAGAGACCATGACCTATAAGAGGCATGTTCAGTTTCAGGGACAGAGGTCTGGTGGCTTCAAGAAGCCAAGGTTTTCAGCACCTTCCATGATGAGAGGTTCTAGTGTACAGTCGCAGTGGTCTCTGAGTAAGAGAAGAGGATATGGTTCTTCACCGTCAAAGGCACATAGTACAACTTCTATAGCAGTGATAGGGCCGTCTAGGCCACAGTTTGAGGATAGGGCATGCTATATCTACGGACAGACATGGCATTTTAAGTCAAACTGCCCAAGGAAAGATGTTGAAGTGACACAACAGCCAAGGTAGAATCAGCAAAGGGCAGATAGACAACAACCCAGTAGTAGTAGAGGGTGGGGACGCGGCCAAGCGTCGCAAGCAGGATCGACTGCTCAAGGAAGCAGAGGACGTGGACAGCAAGCAACAGCTCGATTCTACGCTATGAGTTAGTCAGAGGCAATAGTCAACCCGTGAGTGGTGGTAGGTCAAATGGAGTTATTTAATTCTAATTTGTCTTCTTCTTGCTTTATGACTGTTCTGGTTGACCCGGGTGCTACTGTGATGTCCCCCAATTTCTATATACTTTCCATAGTGACATTCATAGATATGTGTGCACTCATATCTATAGATGTCAAAAGGGAAAATATAAGAGATTAAGGTAGTCAACTAAAATAGAGATTGAGCCAAGATCAAGTCCACATCATCATATAATGCCACACAAACATTCATTCATAAAGATAATAAAAGTCATTACATATGGAGAGAAAATATTGTTCTAGAGAAAGTTAACTTTATTACATAGGATTTCAATCATCCTCAATATCAACTAAGAAAAGAAATAGACTAACATCTAGCAAGAAATGAGATAAGAGGAAAAGATCTATCTAATGTATCCTCCAAGTTTATTATTTTATGCCTTCAGGTACTTTGAGCATGCATTTCACTTTGTTGTCAATTGTTCCTTGCACCTAGAAAATATGAGAAACAAAACATCAGTAGAGCTGGTACGTGGTAAAAGTTACATTAATAAGGTTGCTTAAAGGAAAAATATTTGAACAAGAGGAAAAGAGAGATAAAACCATTTCTTAAGACAAAATTCAGGTAAACATCCTTTTTATCACAATCATTTTTGATGTGGTTGTACTACACATATTGCACTTGACTTACATCTAGTGTGGGCAATATAATATCATCATACATCTAACATGGGCCAAGGAAACATACATCCATGTTAGGCAACATACATCCACACCAGGCTATGTGCTCTAGTAGCTATAACCCATCATAACCATTTATGTTTCATTAGGTTTGGCGAAGTATAACTCATACTAGTCAACCAAGAAATCATATTAAAATATGAGCATTAAAGGTATACATATCATAGGCAACCAGAAATCTAGTCTTATACTTATAAGTCCACGTACCTACTTGTTCAAATCAGATGTCCAAAGATTTAGAATCAATCAGGAATTTAGTCACCCTGCAAAGAAAGCAAGGGTACAACATTACTATTGGCCCATGTGACCAAGACTAAGATATGTCCTTAGTTATTATTCCTTTTTATGTTATCTTAATCCAGATCAGGGATTTCCCATATTTTAATTGAGTTTAGAAATATTATCAGGTCTGATCCATCATTAATTAGTTTGCCTAAAAGATAGCATTTAATTAATCAATTAGAAGATTTCCATAAATTAGTGTTTATAAAGAGGGTTATATAAAAGGGTAAAAAGCAACCCTAAACATATTAACCATTCATACATCATGGTTCTTTTAAAGATTCAGACCAATCAGAATCACTAATTATCATCTAGTGATATTAATTTTTGTTATAAAGATATATCTTTAATTCCATGTAGAAAGAGAAACTAGATCTAGGGTTTCTCCTACTCCTTTGATCATTTATCATCTTAGAATAGTATTTCAAGTTATTTAGAAAACACGGTTTCATCTAGGGTGAAATATAGTGTAGACAGTCAGATATTATCAAGGAAAATTATTATCAACAATTAATTATAATTAAGGAAGTCATTTAGGCTTTAGGCAACTATTTTTGAAAAAGGCAACGGATCTAGGTCCTCGTAGCATTTAATTTGGATAGATAATAATTTTCTGATCACAATGGTATATAGGTTCACTACAATCTGATATTCCTAGCATCTTTTATGATTTTTCTAAGGTAATGCATTTTCTTGAGTAATAAAAAGAATAACTAAATAAAAAGAAAGGAAAATAACCTCGATCAATGGCCGGATCCGACTGAATCAACGGCTCACATTGATCTACACTGATCTGGCATTCCTGGGTCAATCTACACTGATCGGACGGTCCTGGCTTGCTCCCGTTGGTTTGCTGCTTGCTCCAGCAGGGGAGGAAGGACTCCGGCGAGATCAAGCTCGCCCCTTGGTGCTGCTCGCGAGTGGGAAAGAGATGAGGTAGGTTCGGTAGCTCGTTCTGAAGCCAGAGAGGGTCAGGTCAGGGTGTAAGGCCTTACGTAGCTCGTCGCCACCACGTGGGCAGGCAAGGTCGTCGGAGTTGAGGCCGTTTTGGAGCGGGAGGGGTTCTGGGGACCTGCCCTCTAGCCACGCACACTCGTGGTGGGTTGGCAAAGGTGTTGGAGGGGTAGGATTTGAGCGAGGAGTGATGTGGAGCTCGTTGGGTGGTGGTGGCTGGAGGTTGAAGAAGGTGGGAAGGGGTGTATGCTCGGGGTGTCTGCGCTCGCAATTGAAGCAGGGAAAAGAGTAAAGGGAACATAGCGGAGCTCTTGGAGGGGCTAAAAAGGCATTTGGGAGGCTGGGCGATGAAGCCCTAAATTCAGCCGCCGCCGGGGTGAGAAGAGTGGAGAAGTGGGGGTCAGTTCTCCCTACTTTGAGAGCGAGGGGGGTCAAGATAAGGCTTGTTGACCTCGGTTTGCAGCGTCGAAGATATTTGTTGGCTTCAAAATTCGAAAGGAGGCGTGAGGTCGCGATGTAGGACGAGCCTTATTTCCTGTTACCTCCCCGCCCTTTGCGGGAGGTAGGAGACGAGGTCTCCTCTATTGGATTAGGCTCATATCCGTGGATCGCCCAATCTAACGGCTAGGAGAGGGGTCCGGGTTATCAAAGGCAACGTGACATTTATTCACCACTGATTAAAACGAAAACTTAGGTCTAGGATATATATAAGGTGATTTATTAAATTAGCCATAACTCTTGATTGGTAAACCCAATTCTAATGAAATTTGAGGTGTAGCTTCAAAAGGTCATTATGCTACTATGATATAAATTTGAAATCCAAATTCGAAAGTTTGATGTGTTCATTTACTAAATACATTAACATATGTATTTTATCATACTAGCATACTAGGGTTCGCATATTTTTGCAATTTGTGACACATATTTGTCCAAGTGAGTGAAGGAAGTATATGAGGGTATTTTGGTCAACAAATTTTATAATAAAACTTTTAAGAGAGAGAAAATACTATAAAAACTCACTTTGTCACATTCTCCCCTCCTTTTAAGAATTTTTCCCTCAAAATTCAAGCAGCCTGAAAGAGATGTGGATATTTCCGCTTGACTTTGGACTTGAGCTCCCATGTAGCATCGGTTCGATCATGGTGGCTCCAAAGAACTTTCACCATATCTATATATCGATTATTGCGAAGATCCTTTGTCTTGAAATCAAGAATTCTGACTGGTGACTCAGCATATGTCAGATCATCTTTTAGCTCAAGAGGCTCATGATTCAGAATGTGACTGGGGTCTTTGACATAAGGCTTCAGATTAGATACATGACAGACATTATGCATGGCACTATACTGAGGTGGTAAGGCAAGACGATAGTCACATTCTCCAACCCTTTCAAGGATCTCAAAGGGTCCCACATAATGAGGACTGAGCTTTCCCTTATTCTTAGTCAAAGCTCGAATCGGTCAGATCTTCAGAGAGACATGATCACCTTCCTTGAACTAACGTTCCTGCCAGTGAGCATCTGCATATGATTTCTATCTATCCTGTTCTCACTTCATTCTCTGCCTAATTAGTGCAACTTTATCTGCATACAGCTGCATCTCCTCGGATTTCATCAAGGTGTGTTCTCCGACATCATCCCAATGTAATGGAGATCTGCACGGTCGGACATAGAGAGCTTCGTATGGTGGCATCCCAATACTCGCATGATGACTATTATTATAGGCGAACTCAGCTAAAGGTAGGTAATGGTCCCACGAGCCTTCCCAGTCAAGCACACAATCTCGTAGAAGATCCTCCAGAATCTGCACTGTTCGTTCTGACTGTCCATCTGTCTGCGGATGATAAGCTGTACTGAAGTTCAACTTGGTGCCCAATTCTTCTTGAACATGTTTCCATAGCTTTGAAGTGAACTTTGGGTCTCGGTCCAAGACAATGGATGCTGGAACTCCATGCAGACGTACAATCTCCCGTATATAAAGGTCGGCCAACTCAGAAACTTTTGCAGTAGTATTCACAGGTAGAAAATGAGCTGACTTGGTGAGACGATCCACGATGACCCATACAGCACCGTACCCCTTCCTGGTCCTGGGTAATCCCAATATGAAGTCCATAGTGATATGTTCCCATTTCCATTCCGGGATCTCGAGGGGTTGCAGTAGACCACCTTGTCTTTGATGCTCGGCCTTGATTCTCTGGCATGTCAGACATCTGGACACGAAATCTGTAATGTCATGCTTCATGCCTCTCCACCAGAACTAACGTTGTAGATCTTTGTACATCTTTGTCGTACCAGGATGAACTGTATACTTGGACCCATGTGCCGCACTAAGAATTGTTGTCTTTACAGGTGACTGCTCAGGGACCCACATACGGTTCTTGTATCGAAGGCCACCGTCAAGACCCACAGACAGATGTGTATGAGGTTTAACCAGGAGAAAGGAGAGCTCTGTAAGATCGGGACTAGCTTTCTGTGCCACCAGAAGTTCAGAATGCTGGTTGGATGTGATAGAGATGTTATTGACATGCATACGATCAACCAGGAATTGTGGTCTCCAGCTTCCTAGGTCCTCCATGTTCCTCCATTCGGGTACAGACAGGGATGCACAAATAGCTCTTTTCCTACTAAGAGCATCTGCAACCACATTGGCCTTACAAGGATGGTATCCAATGGTGAAGTTGTAGTCCTTCAAGTACTTAATTTACCGTCGTTGTCGCAAATTCAGATCCTTTTGCGTCAGAATGTACTTGAGGCTTTTGTGGTCTGTGAAGATATCAAATGTTGCCCCATACAAGTAGCGCCTCCGGATTTTGAGAGCATGGATGATAGCAACTAACTCGAAATCATGCGTAGGGTAATTCAACTCATTGGGTTTCAGCTGTCTGGAAGCGAAGTCCACTACTTTCCCATTCTACTATAGGACACACCCTAGACCATGTCAGGAAGCATCAGTGAATATCACAAATCCTTCATTGCCAGAGGGTAAAACAAGGACAGGTGCTGACGTCAACTTTTGTTTAAGCTCTTGGAAGCTAGACTCACAAGCAGCTGACCAGATGAAATGCTCGTCCTTCCGAGTAAGCTTAGTGAGAGGAAGTGCCACTTTAGAGAAATTTAGAATAAAATGACGATAATATCTGGCCAGACCTAAGAAACTCTGGATTTCAGAAGGATTACAAGGAGGTTGCCAATCAAGTACAGCAGATACTTTAGCAGGATCAATAGATATGTTACCCCCAGAAATGACATGAACAAGAAACATAACTTTGTCAATCCAGAATTCACATTTAGAAAGCTTGCCATAGAATTTCTGGGTTCGAAGAATCTCAAGAACAGACTTCAAATGCTCTCGATGTTTCTCCATAGAATCAGAATAGATCAGAATATCATCAATGAAGAGAACCACAAACTCATCCAGATAAGGTTGGAAGATTTTGCTCATCAAGTTCATGAATACGCTAGGTGCGTTGGTCAACTCAAACGGCATCACCAGAAATTCATAGTGCCCATAACGAGTTCGGAAAGCAGTCTTAGATATATCTGAATCCTTGACCTTAAGTTGATGGTAGCCAGAACGAAGATCAATTTTTGAGAAAACTTTAGCAGTAAGAAGTTGATCAAAGAGGTCATCAATATGAGGGAGTGGATACTTGTTTTTAATAGTAGCTTGGTTCAACATGCGATAGTCAATACACATTCGCATTGAACCATCTTTCTGTTTAACAAAAAGGATAGGTGCACCCCAGGGGGAAACGCTAGGGTGGATAAAACCCTTATCAAGAAGTTCTTGTAATTGTTTCTTCAGCTCCATAAGCTCAGCAGGTGCCATCCTATACGGTGCCCTAGAAATCGGAGTGGTTCCAGGAAGAAGATCTATGTAGAACTCAATGTCTCTGTTTGGTGGCAGCCCAGGAAGCTCCTCCGGAAATACGTCAAGGAAATCACGTACCACCTCCAGTCTTTCTACAGGCCCATTGGCAGGACTGGTCTCTGAGACGAATGCGAGGAAGACTTTACATCCTTTAGATATGAGCTTTTTAGCTTTAAGAGAGGAAATTAATATATTATTACAGAATCCGCTTCCCTGAGGGATCATTACAGGAGAGGATTGAGGTTGAGAGAGGACTACCATCTTGTTTCTACAGTCAATGTAAGCATGATATGTGTATAACCAATCCATGCCAAGAATAACATCAAAGTCTTCCATGGTTAAGATAATGAATTCAAAGGGCATGTCATGATTTTCAAATTTTAGAGGGAGGACATCGGTTTTCTGCAATGTAGTGAATATTTTGCCACTAGGAATTGACACATCCAGAATGTAACCCAAGTCCCTTATATGTAAGTGCAACATTGAGGCCAGATTTCGAGAGATAAACGTATTTGTGGATCCAGAATCAAACAATGCTTTAACAGGATGTCCATTTAAGAAAACAATGCCTACACTTGATAATTACATTTTAAATAATTGAAGGCATTGAACAAGATATTAGATATATGAAAAAGATTTAAGGTTACCTTCGACAAGCTGGTTCGGATTTGCCCTAGCCTCCTCTGCTGTTACTGTGAACACCCTGGCATTACGGTGTCCCTGAGGGGGTGGAGCACCCGCTGGAGGTTTGCCAAGGATAGATACATTGGGGCACTTGGCAAGGAAATGTCCCTCCTTCTTGCAGTTGTAGTAGACCGGCTTGGTGTAGCGACAAAGCCCGTCATGTCCTCGTCCACAAGTCTTACATTTGTTGCGGTAATCCATCAGCTTGCTATTCTTCAGTCCTTTCTTCCCTGAACCTCCTCCTTTCCCTGATCCTTTATTATGGCCGGGGTGGAACTTCTTGAACTTCTCTTCCTCGGTGGTTGTCAACCCTAAATATCCCATGCTAGAAGGCTTCTGCAATCCCTGCTCCCTTTCCTGCTTAAGGGCCATGTCTAGGGCTTCATCAATGCTTCAGGGGCGAGAGGCTATAACTAGGGTTTTCAGGTGTGCGGAGAGAAAGTCTACACAGTGCTCAGTGAGGCGGTCCTCAGTCCGGATAGAGGCATAGCATTCCAGAAGCCTAAACTTCTGGGTATAATCGGCCACTGAGAGACTATCCTGCGTAAGCTCCATGTACATCTTCTCTTTCCTCTTACTCTCAGCTATGGGCATGAAACGGTCAGTGAAGAAGGTCTTGAAGGCTTCCCATCCCAAGTTGTCTACTTTCTCTCCCTGATTCCCACCATAGTTCTCCCACCAGACCTTCGCCCCTCCCTTAAGCAAATGGGTGGCGAATTTAACCTTCTTTTCTTCGGGTACTTCTAGGGTACGGAAAGCATTTTCTATGGAAAGGACCCAGGCCTCAGCCTTGTCCATGACTTTGGGTTGGTCTTCCCCCCAAAAGCTGTCAGGGTTGAGCTTAATGAAGTCTATCACTATCACTTCCTTTTTCCTAGAGGAGCTAGGTTCAGGGGTTCCTTTTGTGGTGAGGGTTTCCATAAAGTCTAGAAGGATTTTCTTCTGTTCCTCCCATCTTTCCTTGGCCATGGCATCAGGATCAGGTACTTTGGAGGTTTCAGGCTCTTTTCTCTTCTTAGAGGACGATTCCTCTGAGGCCTTTGAGTTGCGAATTTTAGGATGCATCCTGTAATTAATATGAACATATTAGGTCTATTACTTCAACAATTTTTCTCATCATTATCTTTATTATCGTCACATGATATTTCATTATTCTCATTTATCAATAATTAATGTTCTGAATGTTATGATTTATGGAGGATATCCTAAAATCCTTATTAGTCGATCCTTAGGACTTTACTAAATAGAAAGACTCCTTCCTAACCTTATAACAGAGGTAAGAGGGAAATTTTATTTTAAAACATAGATGAGAGGAAAATTTTTGTTTTTCCTAAAGAAGAGGTGAGAGGGGAAAATCTATAGATGAGAAGGTTCCTAAATTAAGGTACGCCCAAGAATAGGGGACACTTAGGATATCGGCCAGGTAGACTTATACTGCCATAAAGGTAGCCTCATGATTGCCAAGCTAAGATGCTCGGAGACTTTAGTCAGACCCATGACAGATGCTATCCTATACACCTCAACCCTTCACATCCCTAACTCAAGGACTAACCTAGACTCAAAATAGGGTGAATGAAGTTCATGTGACTTGATGTGTGAACATTCGCTCTGATACCAACTGTGACGTCCCCCAATTTCTAAATACTTTCCATAGTGACATTCATAGATATGCGTGTACTCATATCTATAGATGTTAAAAGGGAAAATATAAGAGATTAAGGTAGTAAACTAAAATAGAGATTGAGCCAAGATCAAGTCCACATCATCATATAATGCCACACAAACATTCATTCATAAAGATAATAAAAGTCATTACATATGGAGAGAAAATATTGTTCTAGAGAAAGTTAACTTTATTACATAGGATTTCAATCATCCTCAATATCAACTAAGGAAAGAAATAGACTAACATCTAGCAAGAAATGAGATAAGAGGAAAAGATCTATCTAATGTATCCTCCAAGTTTATTATTTTATGCCTTCAGGTACTTTGAGCATGCATTTCACTTTGTTGTCAATTGTTCCTTGCACCTAGAAAATATGAGAAACAAAACATCAGCAGAGCTGGTACGTGGTAAAAGTTACATTAATAAGGTTGCATAAAGGAAAAATATTTGAACAAGAAGAAAAGAGAGATAAAACCATTTCTTAAGATGAAAATCAGGTAAACATCCTTTTTATCACAATCATTTTTGATGTGGTTGTACTACACATATTGCACTTGACTTACATCTAGTGTGGGCAATATAATATCATCATACATCTAACATGGGCCAAGGAAACATACATCCATGTTAGGCAACATACATCCACACCAGGCTATGTGCTCTAGTAGCTACAACCCATCATAACCATTTATGTTTCATTAGGTTTGGTGAAGTATAACTCATACTAGTCAACCAAGCAATCATATTCAAATATGAGCATTCAAGGTATACATATCATAGGCAACCTGAAATCTAGTCTTATACTTATAAGTCCACGTACCTGCTTGTTCAAATCAGATGTCCAAAGATTTAGAATCAATCAGGAATTTAGTCACCCTGTAAAGAAAGCAAGGGTACAACATTACTATTGGCCCATGTGAACAAGACTAAGATATGTCCTTAGTTATTA
This sequence comes from Alisma plantago-aquatica, assembly GCA_963693085.1. Classification (NCBI taxonomy): domain Eukaryota; kingdom Viridiplantae; phylum Streptophyta; class Magnoliopsida; order Alismatales; family Alismataceae; genus Alisma; species Alisma plantago-aquatica. The sequence continues at coordinate 998,705,278 of OY856409.1, forward strand.
TTCCTTTTTATGTTATCTTAATCCAAATCAGGGATTTCCCATATTTTAATTGAGTTTAGAATTATTATCAGGTCTGATCCATCATTAATTAGTTTGCCTAAAAGATAGCATTTAATTAATCAATTAGAAGATTTCCACAAACTAGGGTTTATAAGAGGGTTAGATAAAAGGGGAAAAAGCAACCCTAAACATATTAACCATTCATACATCAGGGTTCATTTTAAAGATTCAGACCAATCATAATCACTAATTATCATCTAGTGATATTAATTTTTGTTATAAAGATATATCTTTAATTCCATGTAGAAAGAGAAACCAGATCTAGGGTTTCTCCTACTCCTTTGATCATTTATCATCTTAGAATAGTATTTCAAGTTAATTAGAAAATAGGGTTTCGTCTAGGGTGAAATATAGTGTAGACAGTCAGATATTATCAAGGAAAATTATTATCAACAATTAATTATAATTAAGGAAGCCATTTAGGCTTTAGGCAACTATTTTTGAAAAAGGCAATGGATCTAGGTCCTGGTAGCATTTTATTTGGGTAGATAATAATTTTATGATCACAATGGTATGTAGGTTCACTACAATCTGATATTCCTAGCATCTTTTATGATTTTTCTAAGATAATGTATTTTCTTGAGTAATAAAAAGAATAACTAAATAAAAAGAAAGGAAGATAACCTCGATCAATGGTCGGATCCGACTGGATCAACGGATCAGATTGATCTACATCGATCTGGCATTCCTGAGTCGATCTACGCTAATCGGACAGTCCTCGCTTGCTCCCGCTGGTTTGCTGCTTGCTCTAGCAGGGGAGGAGGGACTCCGGCGAGATCAAACTCGCCCCTTGGTGCTGCTCACGAGTGGGAAAGAGTTGAGGTAGGTTCGGTAGCTCGTTCCGAAGCTAGAGAGGGCCAGGTCAGGGTGTAAGGGCCTACGTAGCTCGTCACCATCGTGTGGGCAGGCAGGGTCACCGGAGTTGAGGCCGTTTTGGAGCGGGAGGGGTTCTGGGGACCTGCCCTCTAGCCGCGTACACTCGTGGTGGGTTGGCAAAGGTGTTGGAGGGGTAGGATTTGAGAGAGGAGTGTTGTGGAGCTCGTTGGGTGGTGGTGGCTGGAGGTTGAAGAAGGTGGGAAGGGGTGTACGCTCGGGGTGTCTGCGCTCGCAATTGAAGCAGGGAAAAGAGTAAAGGGAGCATAGCGGAGCTCTTGGAGGGGTTAAAAAGGCATTTGGGAGGCTGGGCGATGAAGCCCTAAATTCAGCCACCGTCGGGGTGAGAAGAGCGGAGAAGTGGGGGTCAGTTCTCCCTGCTCCGAGAGCGAGGGGGTCATGATAAGGCTTGTTGACCTCGGTTTGCAGTGTCGAAGATATTTTTTGGCTTCAAAATTCGAAAGGAGGCGTGAGGTGGCGAGGTAGGACGAGCCTTGTTTCCTGTTACCTCCCTGCCCTTTGCAGGAGGTAGGAGACAAGGTCTCCTCTGTTGGATTAGGGCCAGATCCATGGATTGCCTGATATGACGACTAGGAGAGGGGGCTGGGTTATCAAAGGCAACATGACATTTATTCACCACTGATTAAAACCAAAACTTAGGTCTAGGATATATATATAAGGTGATTTATTAAATTGGCCATAACTCTTGATTGATAAACCCAATTCTAATGAAATTTGAGGTGTAGCTTCAAAAGGTCATTATGCTACTATGATATAAATTTGAAATCCAAATTCGAATGTTTGATGTGTTCATTTACTAAATACATTAACATATGTATTTTATCATAATAGCATACTAGGGTTCGCATATTTTTGCAATTTGTGACACATATTTGTCCAAGTGAGTGAGGGAAGTATATGAGGGTATTTTGGTCAAAACATTTGATAATAAAACTTTTAAGAGAGATAAAATACTATAAAAACTCACTTTGTCACATTCTCCCCTCCTTTTAAGAATTTTGCCCTCAAAATTCAAGCAGCCTGAAAGAGATGTGGATATTTCCACTCGACTTCGGACTTGAGCTCCCATGTAGCATCGGTTTGATCATGGTGGCTCCACAGAACTTTCACCATATTTATACGATGATTATTGCAAAGATCCTTTGTCTTGAAATCAAGAATTCTGACTGGTGACTCAGCATACGTCAGGTCATCTTTCAGCTCAAGAGGCTCATGATTCAGAATGTGACTGGGGTCTTTGACATAAGGCTTCAGATTAGATACATGAAAGACATTATGCATGGCACTATACTGAGGTGCAAGGCAAGAAGATAGGCACATTCTCCAACCCTTTCAAGGATCTCGAAGGGTCCCACATAATGAGGAATGATCTTTCCCTTATTCTTGGCCAAAGCTCTAATCGGTCGGATCTTTAGAAAGACATGATCACCTTCCTTGAACTGACATTCCTGTCGGTGAGCATCTGCATATGATTTCTATCTATCATGTGCTCGCTTCATTCTCTGCCTGATCAGTGCAACTTTATCTGCATACAGCTGCATTTCCTCGGATTTCATCAAGGTGTGTTCTCCGACATCATCCCAATGTAATGGAGATCTGCACGGTCGGCCATAGAGAGCTTCATATGGTGGCATCCCAATACTCGCCTGATAAGTATTATTATAGGCGAACTCTGCTAAAGGTAGGTAATGGTCCCACGAGCCTTCCCAGTCAAGCACACAATCTCGTAGAAGATCCTCCAGAATCTGCACTGTTCGTTCTGACTGTCCATCTGTCTGCGGATGATAAGCTGTACTGAAGTTCAACTTGGTGCCCAATTCTTCTTGAACCTATTTCCATAGATTTGAAGTGAACTTTGGGTCCCGGTCTGAGACAATGGATGCTGGAACTCCATGCAGACGTACAATCTCCCGTATATAAAGGTTGGCCAACTCAAAAACTTTTGCAGTAGTCTTCACAGGTAAAAAATGAGCTGACTTGGTGAGACGATCCACGATGACCCATGCAGCATCGTACCCCTTCCTGGTCCTGGGTAATCCCACTATGAAGTCCATAGTGATATGTTCCCATTTCCATTCCGGGATCTCGAGGGGTTGTAGTAGACCACCTGGTCTTTGATGCTCGACCTTGATTTTCTGGCATGTCAGACATCTGGACACAAAATCTGCAATGTCATGCTTCATGCCTCTCCACCAGAACTGACGTTGTAGATCTTTGTACATCTTCGTTGTGCTGGGATGAACTGTGTACTTGGACCCATGTGACTCACTAAGAGTTGTTGTCTTTACAGCTGACTACTCAGGGACCCACATACGGTTCTTGTATCGAAGGCCACCGTCAAGACCCACAGACAGATGTGTATGATGTTTAGCCAGGAGAGAGGAGAGCTCTGCAAGCTCGGGACTAGCTTTATGTGCCACCAGAAGTTCAGAATGCAGGTTGGATGTGATAGAGATGTTATTGACATGCATACGATCAACCAGGAATTGTGGTCTCAAGCTTGCTAGGTCCTCCATGTTCCTCCATTCGGGTACAGATAGGGATGCACAAATAGCTCTTTTCCTACTAAGAGCATCTGCAACCACATTGGCCTTACCTGGATGGTAGCCAATGGTGAAGGCGTAGTCCTTCAAGTACTCAATCCACCGTCGTTGTCGCAGATTCAAATCCTTTTGCGTCAGAATGTACCTGAGGCTTTTGTGGTCGGTGAAGATATCAAATGTTGCCCCATACAAGTAGTGCCTCCAGATTTTGAGAGCATAGATGATAGCAGCTAACTCTAAATCATGTGTAGGGTAATTCAACTCATTGGGTTTCAGCTGTATGGAAGCGAAGGCCACTACTTTCCCGTTCTGTTGTAGGACACACCCTAGACCATGTCGGGAAGCATCGGTGAATATCACAAATTCTTAATTGCCAGAGGGTAAAACAAGGACAGGTGTTGACATCAACTTTTGTTTAAGCTCTTGGAAGCTAGACTCACAAGCAGCTGACTAGATGAAATGCTCATCCTTCCGAGTAAGCTTAGTGAGAGGAAGTGCCACTTTGGAGAAATTCGGAATAAAACGACGATAATATCCGGCCAGACCTAAGAAACTCTGGATTTCAGAAGGATTATGAGGAGGTTGCCAATCAAGTACAGTAGATACTTTAGCAGGATCAACAGATATATTACCCCCAGAAATGACATGACCAAGACACATAACTTTGTCAATCCAGAATTCACATTTAGAATGCTTGCCATAGAATTTCTGGGTTCGAAGAATCTCAAGGACAGACTTCAAATGCTCTCGATGTTTCTCCATAGAATCAGAATAGATCAGAATATCATTAATGAAGAGAACCACAAACTCATCCAGATAAGGTTGTAAGACTTTGTTCATCAAGTTCATGAATACGCCAGGTGTGTTGGCCAACCCGAACGACATCACCAAAAATTCGTAGTGCCCGTAACGAGTTCGGAAAGTAGTCTTAGATATATCTGAATCCTTGACCTTAAGTTGATGGTAGCCAGAACAAAAATCAGTTTTTGAGAAAACTTTAGCAGTACAAAGTTGATCAAAGAGGTCATCAATACGAGGGAGAGGATACTTTTTTTAATGGTAGCTTGGTTCAACATGTGATAGTCAATACACATTCGCATTGAACCATCTTTCTTTTTAACGAAAAGGACAGGTGCACCCCAGGGGGAAATGCTAGGGTGGATAAAACCCTTATCAAGAAGTTCTTGTAATTGTTTCTTCAGCTCCATAAGCTCAGCAGGTGCCATCCTATACGGTGCCCTAGAAATCGGAGTGGTTCCAGGAAGAAGATCTATGGAGAACTCAATGTCTCTGTTTGGAGGTAGCCCACGAAGCTCCTCCGGAAATACATCAAGGAAATCACGTACCACCTCCAGTCTTTCTACATGCACGTTGTCAGGACTGGTCTCTGAGACGAATGCGAGGAAGACTTTACATCCTTTAGATATGAGCTTTTTAGCTTTAAGAGAGGAAATTATTATATTATTACAGAATTTGCTTCCCCGAGGGATCACTACAGGAGAGGAATGAGGTTGAGAGAGGACTACCATCTTGTTTCTACAGTCAATGTAAGCATGATATGTGTATAACCAATCCATGCCAAGAATAACATCAAAGTCTTCCATGGTTAAGAGAATGAATTCAAATGGCATGTCATGATTTTCAAATTTTAGAGGGAGGACATCGGTTTTCTACAATGTAGTGAATATTTTGCCACTAGGAGTTGACACATCCAGAATGTATCCCAAGTCCCTTATATGTAAGTGCAACATTGAGGCCAGATTTTGAGAGATAAATGTATTTGTGGATCCAGAATCAAACAATGCTTTAACAGGATGTCCATTCAAGAAAACAATGCCTACACCTGATAGTTACATTTTAAATAATTGAAGGCATTGAACAAGATATTAGATATATGAAAAAGATTTAAGGTTACCTTCGACAAGCTGGTTCAGATTTGCCCTAGCCTCCTCTATTGTTACTGCGAACACCCTGGCATTGCGGTGTCCCTGAGGGGGTGGAGCACCCGCTGGAGGTTTGCCAAGGATAGATGCCCTGGGGCACTTGGTAAGGAAATGTCCCTCCTTCTTGCAGTTGTAGCAGACCGGCTTGGTGTAGCGACAAGGCCCGTCATGTCCTCGTCCACAAGTCTTACATTTGTTGCGGTAATCCATCAGCTTGTTATTCTTCGGTCCTTTCTTCCCTGAACCTCCTCCTTTCCCTGATCCTTTATTATGGTCGGGTGGAAATTCTTGAACTTCTCTTCCTCGGTGGTGGTCAACCCTAAATATCCCATGCTAGAAGGCTTCTGCAATCCCTACTCCCTTTCCTGCTTAAGGTCCATGTCTAGGGCTTCATCAATGCTTCGGGGGCGAGAGGCTATAACTAGGGTTTTCAGGTGTGCGGAGAGATAGTCTACATAGTGCTCAGTGAGGCAGTCCTCAGTCCGAATAGGGGCATAGCATTCCAGAAGCCTAAACTTTCGGGTATAATCGACCATTGAGAGACTGTCCTGCCTAAGCTCCATGTACATCTACTCTTTCCTCTTCCTCTCAGCTATGGGCATGAAACGGTCAGTGAAGAAGGTCTTAAAGGCTTCCCATCCCAAGTTGTCTACTTCCTCTCCCTGATTCCCACCATAGTTATCCCACCAGACCTTCTCCCCTCCCTTAAGCAAATGGGTGGAGAATTTAACCTTCTTTTCTTCGGGTACTTCTAGGGTACATAAAGCATTTTCTATGGAAAGGACCCAGACCTCAGCCTTGTCCATGACTTCGGGTTGGTCTTCCCCCCAAAAGTTGTCACGGTAGAGCTTAATGAAGTCTATCGCCGTCACTTCTTTTTTTCTAGAGGAGCTAGGTTCAGGGGTTCCTTTTGTGGAGAGGGTTTCCATAAAGTCTAGAAGGATTTTCTTCTATTCCTCCCATCTTTCCTTGGCTGCGACATTAGGATCTGGTACTTTGGAGGTTTCAGGCTCTTTTCTCTTCTTAGAGGATGATTCCTCCGAGGCCTTTGAGTTGCGAGTTTTAGGAGGCATCCTGTAATTAATATGAACATATTAGATCTATTACTTCAACAATTTTTCTCATCATTATCTTTATTATCGTCACATGATATTTCATTATTCTCATTTATCAATAATTAATGTTCTGAATGTTATGATTTATGGAGGATATCCTAAAATCCTTATCAATCGATCCTTAGGACTTTACTAAATAGAGAGACTCCTTCCTAACCTTATAACAGAGGTAAGAGGGAAAATTTATTTTAAAACATAGATGAGAGGGAAATTTTTGGTTTTTCCTATAGAAGAGGTGAGAGGGGAAAATATATAGATGAGAAGGTTCCAAAATTAAGGTACGCCCAAGAATAGGGGACACTTAGGATATCGGCCAGGTAGACTTATACTGTCATAAAGGTAGCCTCGTGATTCCCAAGCTAAGTGGCTCAGAGACTTTAGTCAGATCCATGGCAGATGTTATCCTAGACACCTCAACCCTTCACATCCCTAACTCAAGGAATACCCTAGACTCAAAATAGGGTGAATGAAGTTCATGTGACTTGATGTGTGAACATTCGCTCTGATACCAACTGTGACGTCCCCCAATTTATATATACTTTCCATAGTGATATTCATAGATATGTGTGCACTCATATCTATAGATGTCAAAAGGGAAAATATAAGAGATTAAGGTAGTCAACTAAAATAGAGATTGAGCCAATATCAAGTCCACATCATCATATAATGCCACACAAACATTCATCCATAAAGATAATAAAAGTCATTACATATGGAGAGAAAATATTGTTCTAGAGAAAGTTAACTTTATTACATAGGATTTCAATCATCCTCAATATCAACTAAGAAAAGAAATAGACTAACATCTAGCAAGAAATGAGATAAGAGGAAAAGATCTATCTAATGTATCCTCCAAGTTTATTATTTTATGCCTTCAGGTACTTTGAGCATGCATTTCACTTTGTTGTCAATTGTTCCTTGCACCTAGAAAATATGAGAAACAAAACATCAGCAGAGCTGGTACGTGGTAAAAGTTACATTAATAAGGTTGCATAAAGGAAAAATATTTGAACAAGAAGAAAAGAGAGATAAAATAATTTCTTAAGACGAAAATCAGGTAAACATCCTTTTTATCACAATCATTTTTGATGCGGTTGTACTACACATATTGCACTTGACTTACATCTAGTGTGGGCAATATAATATCATCATACATCTAACATGGGCCAAGGAAACATACATCCATGTTAGGCAACATACATCCACACCAGGCTATGTGCTCTAGTAGCTACAACCCATCATAACCATTTATGTTTCATTAGGTTTGGCAAAGTATAACTCATACTAGTCAACCAAGCAATCATATTCAAATATGAGCATTCAAGGTATACATATTATAGGCAACCAGAAATCTAGTCTTATACTTATAAGTCCACGTACATGCTTGTTCAAATCAGATGTCTAAAGATTTAGAATCAATCAGGAATTTAGTCACCCTGCAAAGAAAGCAAGGGTACAACATTACTATTGGCCCATGTGACCAAGACTAAGATATGTCCTTAGTTATTATTCCTTTTTATGTTATCTTCATTCAGATCAGGGATTTCCCATATTTTAATTGAGTTTAGAAATATTATCATGTCTGGTCCATCATTAATTAGTTTGCCTAAAAGATAGCATTTAATTAATCAATTAGAAGATTTCCATAAACTAGGGTTTATAAGAGGGTTAGATAAAAGGGGAAAAAGCAACCCTAAACATATTAAGCATTCATACATCAGGGTTCGTTTTAAAGATTCAAACCAATCATAATCACTAATTATCATCTAGTGATATTAATTTTTGTTATAAAGATATATCTTTAATTCCATGTAGAAAGAGAAACTAGATCTAGGGTTTCTCCTACTCCTTTGATCATTTATCATCTTAGAATAGTATTTCAAGTTATTTAGATGATATGGTTTTGTCTAGGGTGAAATATAGTGTAGACAGTCAGATATTATCAAGGAAAATTATTATCAGCAATTAATTATAATTAAGGGAGTCATTTAGGATTTAGGCAACTATTTTTGAAAAAGGCAACGGGTCTAGGTCCTAGTAAAATTTTATTTGGATAGATAACAATTTTTTGATCACAATGGTATATAGGTTTGCTACAATCTGATATTCCTAGCATCTTTTATGAATTTTCTAAGGTAAAGTATTTTCCCGAGTAATAAAAAGAATAACTAAATAAAAAGAAAGGAAAATAACCTCGATCAATCGTCGGATCTGACTGGATCAATGATAACCTCCAATTTTGGATGTTTACCTTAGTCTTTTCTTTAGTTTTCCATACTCTTTCTCAATTAGAATTAGCCTTAATCCCTAAATATTCCCTCTTATTGTAAATACACCATCAGACTAACTTTTCCTCTTTATATCTGTAGAAAAAGACATTAAAAAATCATAAAAGACTAAATCAACCTCGAGACCGCATGGACTCAAACGGTCCCAAGACCGCATGAAGCCAAATGGTCCCGAGACCGCATGGAGTCAAACGGTCCCAAGACCGCATGAAGTCAAACGGTCCCGAGACCACATGGAGTCAATCGGTCCCAAGACCGCATGAAGCCAAACGGTCCCGAGACCGCATGGAGTCAATTGGTCCCAAGACCGCATGAAGCCAAACGGTCCTGAGACCGCATGGAGTCAATCGGTCCCAAGACCGCATGAAGCCAAACGGTCCCGAGACCGCATGGAATCAAATGGTCCCAAGACCGAATGAAGCCAAACGGTCCCGAGACCGCATGGAGTCAAACGGCCCCAAGACCGCATGAAGCCAAACGGTACTGAGACCGCATGAAGTCAAACGGTCCCGAGACCGCATGGAGTCAATCGATCCCGAGACCGCATGGAGTCACACGGTCTCAAGACCGCATGAAGCCAAACGGTCTTGAGGTCCAAACGGTCTCAAGGTCCAAACGGTCTTGAGGTCCAAACGGTCTCAAGGTCCAAACGGTCTTGAGGTCCAAACGGTCCTGAGGTCCAAACGGTCTCCAAACCGTTTGGACTTCACTTAAGGCCTATAAATAAGACCCCAAGGGTCCATCACGAGATATCGGGTGTTCAGACGTCCAAAGGCTGTCTCATCATCAAGCAACCTATGAAGCTGGTGGATCGTTTCTCTCTCTCCAAGGGGTTGACCTTCCTCTCTCCTTTGTGGGGATGATGCTCTCTCTCTCTTATTGCCTCCTTCTTTGTCCTAGTCATGAGCGAGTAGTCTCTCTCACTAGGGTGCGGGGAGTAGCCCCGCTACCCATGTTTTCATATCATGCAAATGTAATCCATAAGTTGTAATATAGAGTTCATATCTTTTCAGTTCAACATCAAACGTTTAATGAATGCTTGTTGCTTGATCACCAACTTGTGTTATCCTTTATCTTTTAGTATGAATTGTCTACGTTTGTGCTATTAGATCTGAAACTCGTTTGCATGTTGGTTTTAGGTGCATGTATCCACCGTGCATCTGTTTCGGTATCTAGGAGTGCCTTCCTAGAAGTGGAGTATACTCACTCCCATCGTTGTACTTTCATGCTATGAAATGGAATCAGTTGACGTATGAAAGTACAACCTTGATGAGTCGAGGAACACACTTTGCAGAGGAAATGTTGTAAAGTAAGTGACCATACCTACATGGATGGCTGGCGTTACAACATTCCCACACTCCTCGTAGTTAGTCATCCGAAAGGAAGCTAAGTCTACAAAGATACTAACTGATCTAACTCTTATTGCAGGTTATGCTTTTATGTTGCATGTGTTGATCCATGTGTAGTGGTGGTGAAAACCGATCACACCCTAGTGATTCATTAATCATTGTTAACAACCTAAGTTTACTTTCTTGCTTTTACTTTACTTTCATTTAGCTTATAAATAACCAAATCAACCTTTTGATCTAAATACCAACTACTAAAGAGATTAAGTGAAATTATTACGTTTTCCATCTTGTTGGCAACAACAAGACCGTTGTCTCGAGGATTCGATCCTTAAATATACTAAGATAAGACTTCCACGTATCTTAGCATACGTGGGTGGAGTTCTCTATCTAGTATAAGCAAGGCTAAACTTAAAGACTTACCATCTTTAGGATTTTTAGTGGTGCACGTAATTCCACGTAAGCGGAAGCTCCATCAAAAATTGGCGCCGTTGCCGGGGACAACGGAACGTTTTAATTTCATTTAGTATCTTGCTAGTTGGTTAGGGTTTTACACTTTCCTTTAATCATTAATCCATATCTTATTGAATTCATTATATCTTTATCATCATCTAAAAGGTGTTTTCTTCTCTCTACTCAGGTAGAAAACGTGTATGCAACCTGCGCATAACCTCGGATTCTCCCCTGATCCAGAGTTTGACTCTGAGGTAGAGAGAAGCTTCCACCGCTGCATCCAACTTAATCGCCAAAGAGCTAGGCAGATGGCAGACGATCAACGCCAGGCTGCTTTGGTGATGAGGGTAAACGCCGCCATCGCCGCTCAACGGACACAACTCATCACAGACACTCGTGCCCAAATCCAAGCGGAGATTCGTGCGGAAGAACAAGCTCGCATCAGAGCTGAAACTGAGGCAGCAACCCAAGCTGCTCAGTTGGAGTTAAGGAACAAACAACTGAGGGACTACGTTGTCCCAAATAACTATGAGGATAACCACCCGGTCTGACCTCCGATTATTAATATCCCCAACTTTGAGATTCGGACCCAGTGGATCCAGATCATGCAAGGCATCTCTTTCTCCGGAGGTTCTGGAGATGATTGCATGGATCATTTGAAAAGGTTTAAGGCACTGTGCCGCCTGGTTTTGCAAGCCGGAGTAGCTTTTGATGCGATAATGCTTCATCTGTTCCATTTCACTCTGTCTGGGAGGGCCCTGAGTTGGTATAACTCACTTGACAGGGAACCCATAATAACCACCTAGACTCCCCTAGAGGAAAAGTTCTTAGAGAAGTTCTTTCCCCCCTCACTGACTTATGAGATCAGAGGGCAGATCAATCACTTCTCTCAACTTCCTAGAGAATCCCTTGTTGAAACCTTCTATCAGGGAGTAAGAGAAGATATTAAACAATTTTTGGATTCCTCATCTGGAGGAAATTTCATGAGAAAGAATTATGAAGATGCCTGGAAAATTGTTACACTCGGAGCCGAAAATCAGTCCAACTGGGGACGATCAGCCGGTAAAGGTGTCCTCAAGGTCTACAAAGCTGAAGAATTAATAGAGATGAAGGCAATAGATGAAGCCCTGAAAACCATAGTTCATAAACAACAAGCTCTCGAGACTTCTCTCGGAGAGTTTGATAAGAAGAAAAATCCTCTAGTTCAACAAGTCAAGGCCGCCACAGGAACCTGTGAGGCCTGTCACGCTTCAGACCATCCGACCCTTTCTTGCGGTATGCTTTATAATGTGATGATGGATCTGCATCCACCACCACAACAATATGAACCTATTACTGATCAATCTGAAGAACAAATACCTGAACAAGTCAACTCTATCCACTCTATCCCTAGACAAGTCTATTACAATCCGAATCAACCAAGGAACCATCCAGGATTTCAGTATGGAAACCCTGCTGGGACCGCTAATCCACAGCATCAGACGCAGGGGGGATCCTCTAGTAGGTTACCACCTGGATTCCCAAACAATTTCAACCAAAATCAAGGGAACTCTAGGAATAAGTTCCCTAGGGCTAACTACCCCAGGAATCAATCGGCCTACTATCAGTACACTCACCCTCCGCTCCATCCACAGCTGCACACTCAGCAACCTCAACTGGCACTACCACCACAACAATCTCAGCAAGCCCAACAACAAATCCCTCAGAAATCACTCCTCCTCAACCGAAAGATGAAATATCCTTGATAAGGCAGATGCTGCAATCTCAACAGACTATGCTCGCTAATCAGCAAGCACAACAAAAGGCAGTAGAAGCCCAGCTTGCCCAGATTGCTGCACAATTGAAGCCTCCGGCAGGCACTTTTGTAGGGCAGCCCGAATCAAATCCTAAGCATGGACAGAACAGGCATGAACAGTTGAATGTTGTCACCACGAGATCGGGATGCACTCTTCATGAGACTACCAAGATCACCCTAGATAATGATGATACCCCTATTTTTATGATGAATGAGAGCCTGCAACAAGGAATAGAAAAGCCCTCAGAGGGCACAAAGGGCAAAGATAAAGACCAAGTGTCCGCAGAACCTGAAGTCCTGCAATATAAACCAAGAATCTTGTATCCAGGAAGACTGCGGGAAACGAAGATGGACACCAGGTTTCAAAAGTTCAAGGAGGCAATGAAAAAACTATACATTGATATCCCGCTCCTTGATGCTCTTTCTGAAGTACCGGCCTGGGAAAAATACCTCAAGACCTTACTTTCAAGAAAGTATATCACCGAGGAGCAAGAAACTGTTAAGCTTGCTCAGACCACCTCTGACATCATCTTAAACAAGATGCCCAAAAAGAAGAAGGACCCAGGCTCCTTCGGAATCCAATGTTGCATTGGAAATACATCTACTAAAAAAGGATTAGCTGACCTAGGAGCCAGTATATCCATCATGCCCTATTCCATGTGCAAACGTCTGGGTTTCACCGAATTGCTACCTACAGCAATGACCATTCAATTAGCTGATTCCACCATAACCGCACCTCTGGGGATCATTGAAGATATCCCAGTAAGGATAGGCAAGGATGCCTACGTCCCATGCGACTTCGTTATCATGGATATTAAAGAAGATTTGAGATACCCGATTATCTTCGGCAGACCTTTCCTCGCTACTACAAGGGCGCTTATTGACATTGAAGCTGGCACCATCATTCTTAGGCTCGGAAAAGAAGCAATTCAATTCCGAGTCCTTAATAGCATGAAAGGCCCCATTTTCATGAGGAGGTTTTCCTTCTTGACGCAATACAACAAATGTCTCAGTTAGAAATATCCGAGCCAGCTGACGAATTAGAGAATGTCCTAATCAACCCGGATGTTGAATTCTCTGCAAACGAACTCGTTCAACAGTGTCTGCAACATTTAGAAAAGGCCGAGGAAGCATCAACGGTTTCTTTTGAAGAACTTAAAGCTATTACCATTATAGAAGCAGCTGAGCCACCAAAAGCCCCCGAAATGAAGACTTTACCCACAGAGCTTAAACATATTTTCTTAGATAAGGAAAAGCTATGCCCAATCATCATCAGCTCTACCCTTACAGAAGATCAGGAAGAAAAACTTCTGGACGAGCTGAAGAAGCATAAAAAGGTCATTGGATATAAGATAACTGACCTAACGGGCATAAATCCAGCCCTGTGTATGCACAGACTTCCTATGATTGAAGAATTCAAGCCATCCCGTGAACATCAAAGAAAACTGAATCCTAATCTTAAGGAGGTAGTTCACCTAGAGGTCCTCAAATTACTCAAAGCTGGCATAATCTACCCTATCTCTGACTCCTAGTGGGTCAGCCATGTCCAGGTTGTTCCAAAAAAAGGAGGCACCATTGTAGTGCTCAATGACAAAAATGAGTTAGTACCCACCAGGACTGTGACAGGGTGGCGGATGTGTATCGACTATAGGAAGCTGAACAAAGCCACGAGGAAGGACCACTACCCTCTACCCTTCCTCGATGAAGTCCTGGAGCATTTAGCTCATCAGAAATATTTTTGCTATCTTGACAGTTACTCCAGGTTCTATCAAATACCCATACACCCGGAGGACCAGGAAAAAACTACCTTCACATGTCCTTTTGGGACATACGCCTTTAGAAGAATGTCATTCGGGTTGTGTAACGCACCCGCTACGTTCCAACGTTGTATGTCCGCCATCTTCGCCGAACTAACTGAATCCATTATGGAAGTGTTTATTGATGATTTCTCAGTTTACGGAGACTCCTTCGATAGCTGCTTAATCAATCTCGGACAAGTTCTACAGTGCTGCGAGGAAACGAACCTTATCCTGAATTGGGAGAAATGCCATTTCATGGTAACAGAAGGTGTCGTCCTCGGACACAGGGTAAGTGACAGAGGAATAGAGGTTGATAAAGCAAAAATTGATGTTATCTCAAAACTGTCACCTCCAAAGGACATAAGAGGAGTTCGAGCTTTCCTGGGTCATGCAGGATTCTACAGAAGATTCATCAAAGATTTCTCAAGGATAGCTAAACCCATGACCCAACTCCTAACTAAAGATGCTGAGTTCATATTCAATCAAGAATGTATGCAAAGTTTCTCCACCCTCAAGAATGTGTTAATTTCCGCACCTATTCTGAGAGCCCCAGATTGGTCGCAGCCTTTCAAAATCATGTGCGACGCAAGTGATTACGCCATAGGGGCTGTTTTAGGACAGTGGATTGACAAGAAACCCTATGTTATCTACTACGCATCCAAAACGCTAGACGAAGCACAGAAAAACTACACTACCACGGAGAAAGAATTTCTGGCTATCATCTATGTGTTTGAAAAATTCCGCTCCTATTTGATTGGTTCCAAAGTCATTGTCTATACCGACCATTCCGCCATTCGATACCTGATTCAGAAGCGGGATGCCAAACCCAGGCTTATCCGCTGGGTGTTGATGCTTCAAGAATTCGAATTGGAGATTAAAGATAAAAGTGGAGTGGAGAACGTTGTGGCTGATCACCTCAGCCGGATCGAGGTAGAAGAAGAAGATAAAATCCCTATCCGGGATTCTCTTCCTGACGATCAGCTTATGAAGGCCACCCATGGTTTCCCTTGGTATGCAGATATCGTCAATTATCTAGCCACAGGGATTATCCACCCCTCTGCTTCCTATCATGACAAAAGGAAGTTCTTTCATGACATAAAACAATATTATTGGGATGAACCCTACATGTTTCACCTTTGTGCTGACGGACTTTTCCGTCGTTGCTTGCCGGAAGAAGAAATAACCCCGGTCCTAGAGCATTGCCATTCAGGACCCACAGGGGGGCACATGAGTGCTAAGAAAACAACTATAAAAGTTTTACAATCTGGTTTTTTCTGGCCCACCATATCAAAGGATTCATACGATTTTGTGAAAGCCTGCAACAAATGCCAATTTTCGGGCAACATATCAAAAAGAGATGAGATGCCCCTCACAATGTGGCAAGAAATTGAGCTTTTCGATGTATGGGGGGTAGACTACATGGGCCCTTTCCCTTCATCCTATGGATTCTCTTACATCTTGGTCGCGGTGGACTACGTCTCAAAGTGGGTCGAAGCTGTACCCACTGTGTCCAGCGATTCCAAGCCTGTTATTAAATTGTTTAAAGATATTATTTTCCCAAGATTTGGAGTTCCAAGAACTGTCATATCAGATGGCGGGACTCATTTCTTGGAAAGAAGTTTTGAAGCCTTACTAAAAAAGTACGGAGTCAATCACAAAGTCGCCACGCCCTACCATCCACAGACTAGTGGTCAGGTAGAGGTATCAAATAGACAATTGAAGGTGATTCTTGAAAAAACGGTGAACAGAAACCGCTCTGATTGGTCCACCAAACTTCCTAACGTCCTTTGGGCATACCGAACAGTCTATAAAACACCAATTGGGACAACCCCATTCCGGTTGGTGTACGGAAAGTCTTGTCATCTTCCAGTAGAGATGGAATTCAAAGCATGGTGGGCCATCAAACAATTAAATTTCGATCTCAAAAGTGCAGGAGAGAATAGACAACTTCAGCTACATGAGCTAGAAGAGCTCCGTATGACCGCCTATCAGAATGCCAGAATCTATAAAGAGCAGACAAAAATGTGGCACGACGGTCATCTTAAAAGGAAAGACATCGCCGTTGGTGACAAAGTGCTCCTTTTCAATTCCAAGCTCAAGTTGTTTCCTGGAAAACTTAGAACAAAATGGTTCGGGCCCTTCACTATAAAACATATTTACCCAACTGGAGCTGCCATTATCATAGACAACAACGGAGGAGAAAGGACGGTCAACGGTCACCATTTAAAAAGATACTACACTCCGGAAGACAAAATGCCAAGACAAACCATCGAAATCAAAGATGCTAGACCAACAGCATAACTATATTACAGCTTTGTCGAGCCAGCGACGTAAAACCCAGGCACTACTTGGGAGGCAACCCAAGATTTCAGTTTCTTCCTTTATTTCCCGTTCTCTTTACCTTAGGTTTATCATATGAAAATACAAAAAAATTCTATATAACCAAAACAAACATAAAAATAACAAAATAAAAATATACATAAAAATATAAAAATTCGTTCGACCTTAACCCTCCCAAATGGTCCTGAAACCGTTTGGAGCCAAACGGTCTTCAAACCGTTTGGGACCAAATGGTCTTGAAACCGTTTGGGACCAAACGGTCTCGAAACCGTTTGGGACCAAATGGTCTCGAAACCGTTTGGAGCCAAACGGTCCTGAAACCGTTTGGAGCCAAACGGTCCTGAAATTGTTTGGAGCCAAACGGTCTCGAAACCGTTTGGAGTCCAAACGGTCGCTAAACCATTTGACTTAGGGTTTTTGTCAGGTCAACCCCCCGTTTCCTATAAATATAAACCCTACCCCCTCGTTTTTCTTTCTTTCGACTCCCGAGCCATCTGAAACTCCCGAAGTGTTGTTCCATTGCTCTCGCCTCCGTCGACCTCTGCTTCCCCTACTCCCGTGTGACCTCCGTCTCCAGCGCCCTCACCGTCGTCTCCCTTGCTCACAGCAGCAAGGTAGTCCGGCCGCAGCAGTCGCCTTCTCCCGCAACCACCATTTCCACCTTAGCCAATGCCTCCGTTCCCTCTTCTTCGCCGGCAACTCCACCATTTCCATCATCAGCTTCTCCTCTATTACTGTCGGCTCCGTCTTTTCCATCGCCGCCTTCATCTTTACCACCGCCAACCTTGCCGCTATCTTCTTTTCCTACGTCTTTATCATCATCGGCCTCCTCCATCATCACCATAATCGCTGGTGCCTTCACCGCCGCCTTCGCCTTCGTCGCCAGCGCTTCCTTCGCCGTTTTGTCTTCGCCGGCAGTTGCACGACACTTCACTTTCCAAACGGTTTTGAAACCGTTTGGGACCAAACGGTCTTGAAACTGTTTGGGACCAAACGGTCTTGAAACCATTTGGGATCAAACGGTCCTGAAACCGTTTGAGACCAAACGGTCCTGAAACCGTTTGGGATCAAACGGTCTTGAAACCGTTTGGGACCAAACGGTCTTGAAACCGTTTGGGATCAAACGGTCTTGAAACCGTTTGAGACCAAACGGTCCTGAAACCGTTTGGAACCAAATAGTTTTCAAACTGTTTAGCCTTTAAATTTCATTTAACTTTCATAAAATTACAAAAACACATAAATACAAGTAAAATCTTTTTAATAAGATTTTCTAACTCTTGATCTCCCATTTTGTAGCCATGGCATCACCAGCAAAGGAGGCCACCATATTTGAAGACACTGCAATCTGGACAATGGAGCAACTGATGATAGAACAATCTAAGCTCCAGAAGATCAGAGATGACTTCAACAGGACTGGAAAGGTGCCACCAAATGTCAAGATGATGCAAGTCCTGTGCGACCTTGACCGAATCGAAAAGTGCCTAGCAGAGGCACCTGAAGAAGAAGTGGAAGACATCTCGTCCGATAACGATGAAGGCTCAGAATACAAGCCAAATCCCGAGGAGGAATCCCCAGCCGAAGAGCAAAAGGGGAAACGTAAGGTCCAGGAATCTGCACCCGGACAACCTTCCAGGAAACGGGCAAGAAAACAAGTTCGTCCTGCCTCTGCTATGGACCAACCTTTTGCAACACCTACCACCACCATTCCTGCCACCACCCCCACCTTCTCAATTCTCACCACCACCGCACCCCCACCTGAAAACCCCTACATCCACACCATCCAATCCATCGACAAAATCCTGAAACCTACAAAGTACGTCTGCTCAAGCGTACTGCTGAAGATGGGGATCCATGACCGAATCTTCAACACACTAGACAAAGCCAACCTTGCAAGGCTATGTCTAGTACCCGAGATCTCATACTCTGAGCCCACCACTGAATTCTTCACCTTTCTTATAAAAGAACCCGTAGATATCATGGATAGATCACGGGATGGAGGTGACAGAAGGCTGGTCACCAAACTTTTCGGCAACAAGGTGGTCCTAATAGAAAACATGTTGAACGAAGTTTTCATTGACAATCAGAAGCATCTGCAAAACACCAAGACGGTGGGAACCGAGCACTCTGAGTTCAACAGACACATATTCAGGAAATCTTTAACTGGGCTCCCCACCTATGATGCTAAGACATGCAAAGCATCGAACATACACTCTGGTTTTGTGTGCACCCTACACAAAATTCTTGTTGGCGCACTCTTCCCCAGGATAGAAGGAGGGAACGTTACAATCTCGGATCTCTTTGTCCTCTGGTCCATTCTGAATGAAAAGCCAGTTAACATTGGATGACAAATGATCCAGAAATTATCCGCCTTCGCCCTGGGGAAGGAAATTTGCATGGGGGGTCATGTCACATCCATTATAAAATACCTCAAGATGGACAAACCCCTACCTCGCTGCACGCAACTAAAGGGCGACATCCTTACCAATGAACAATCTTTGAAGAACTCCTTCATCATCAACGAAAAGGATGGGAAATTATATTATGTCATATGCCCTATGGTCAAGTCATCAAGAACACTCCTCCCGCTTCCGGAGCTCGCAAACTATGACACAGACAAGCTCCTCTTCTCTGATGAGGAGCTTTCACAAATCTTAGCTTCGGTTAAAGTAGCCGAAAAGAAAGCAACTGCGGGACAGACGGAGTTAAGTATCACAGCCCCGACAGCTCGACCATCAAAAATATCTGTCAAACGACCTTCCAGAATGCAATTGAAGGCACAACAGCTGCCGGGGACACCGACATCAAAGCCACAGCCAGAAGACAACCCCCTCCTCGACGAGCACATCACCACCTCGTCTTTAGTCTCTTTCATTATGAGTCTACATGTTGAACTAACTGCCACCACCTCACTCCCTTCCACCTTCCCAACACCCACCACCCTTCCTACTTTCCCCACAACCACGCTACCACACACATCCTCTTCTTCACCCCTTTTCCCTTCAGACTCCCCCTTCTCCATTCCTATGCCCGACTTTACCACTTTCCCATCCACCTCCACAGTCTCTACCCCATCATTATCAACACCACCACCTTTCACATCCACCGCCACCCCGACACCGCTGGTGACCCCATCTACGGTCACCACGCAGTTTGCGGGACCATCATCAGTGTCCCTTCCACAAGGCACTACCACCCTCCCTCATAGACCCCAGCCACCCCACCCTTCCACCTCTGGGGTCCCCTTTTCCAACATCGGTGAAGAATTCGGACGTCAATTTGACGACATCCGAAACCTCCTCACCGATCCTTCTAACATTTTATATTCTATTTTTTCCTTGTGTGCAGGGATTGTCCAAGCAGGTGGCCACGATCGACCAACAGAACCACACTTTGCCCAGCACCCTCCAAGGTTTTCAGCAAAGACAAGATGAGGTGGCTAAGCAAGTTGAGCACATCAACGACCACTACAACAACTTGCCCGAGTTGGTCCTTGGAGCGACGCGCCAACAAGAAGCGACGGCTAAGCAAGTCGATGAGATCTCTACGCAGATCCAACCTCTGCCCGAGACTCTCCGCGAGCTCAAGCAGCAACAAGCGGCTCTTAGCACGCGCTTGGACACCATCAGTAGCACCCTCACACAGCTAAACAATCGCCAAGAGGAGTCCACTAACAATGAAATCCAACAATTACACGCTCAAGTTACAGATCTTACAGCGCGACTCCTCTCCGCCGAGGGACATTACTCGGACCTAAAAGAAACACACGACGCACTGCTCGAAACACACGAGCATGTACAAGTGGCGTTCGATGAGTTGCAAGCCGTCCATCAACAGTGTAAACAGATGTTATCTCACTGTGCCCTTTCAAATCTCAGATCATTGGCTATTTATGATCATCGACACCGAAGCTCGGGATGCCAAGGTCTATAATTTTTGCGGCACTGAGCTACCCGCCGGTACAATAAATTTCGTCGGTGAAGCAGCAGGAGAAGCGCGGTGTATACCCTTCCGGCTGCTGAAGTTAATTTGGGCTGCCCGCCCATCTCTCCGCCAAGACTGGAGCCAGCCTTGGTTCAAAATAATAAACCCTCAAGTTCAAGCTGCCGAGGAATCTGGGGATTGAGCTTTCTGCACCATACGTCACATCCAAGCGCTGAACCAGGAAATCCCATTTTCTGATCTGATTGCTGAAGATTTTCATTCCTTGCGAGGGCGTTATGCTATGGAGCTCATCTGTGATAGATGGTTCTTCAAGGACCTGACAATGGCACCAGATGATGTCCCTTGCTACCTCTTCTTAGCTATCCAGCGACCGCAGCAGCGACCCTTCCGCCAAACTCTGAAGGAGACAGAGAAATCAAAGGAACCGGCCTTAGCTACCGAGAAAAGTAAAGGAGACATCGATCCTTTGTCTGCCATAGAACCAACCTTTCTTGACTTTGATCACAGTGCTTGCAAAGGTCTCAACGACATCAAACTACGACTCATTATGGTGCGGCTTTCAGCCGAGAAGGATGAGCTCGTATTCATGTCTGGGGACATTTTAGTTATGGCAGACACGCTTCGCGAGACTTTACAGATTAAAGGATCCCTCTCCGTCAGCCTAATGAGCGCTTACCAGTCTCTACTCAGCCAACACAACCTCACTACATATATGGCATCCCCATACATGAAGGGTTCTCTTTTAAAGCTCAAGAACTTCAGCACAACTGAAGCACTGATCTCCTTTCTACAACACACAATGCCGAAGTTCATCATGTTACCCTTCCTCTATCATGAGCACTGGTTGCTCCTGGCAACAAACCTACCAGATGGAACAACCACAATATATAACAGTTCTGACAGCCAGTACAACCCACGATAGAAGAACTATTTCGTGACACCAAGGACGCCAACAGAGGTAGTGGCGAAGGACTACGCTGACAAATTAATCGCCCTTCTCAGTCATCACATAAGGGCTTATGACAAAGAGCATTTTCATCGCCCTTCCTTTAGCCACAAATGTCCCCAACAAATCTGACAATCAAATGACTGCGGCTTCCACATCCTCTACTGGATGTATACCATCATCGCCCTTCATAGACCAGTAGAGGATATGACTGACGTGGATTACCACGCTCTACGCGGACAGTTCACAGCCAACCTACTTCAATCTCAAGGAGCAAACTCAGGATTAATGTAAACCTGAAGCCCTTGCCTTTGTACTTCTCAACCTATCACTTTGCCACTCTGAGGACAGAGTGTGTGATAAGTTAGGGGGTACACTAGACAAGGTCGAGGTATCATTTCTATATCCCCCCTTTTCCATCTCCTCCTTCATTTTTTGTACAATTTTTCTTAGTTTCCTCTACACATTTAGCTTCCATTTTAAATAACTCATCCAACAATAAATCTTTTGAATAAAGTCACCCTCAGTTAACTTTAGAATCATGTTAGTTCCCAAAAGTAAATAGCACTTAGACATTTAATGGCAATCTAATAATATACCTCCACTATTGATTTTCATGCTTTTGCTTCACTTCTTTATCTGACTCCCCACATGTCAATATCAAGGCAGAAATAAGCCAGGCTCTCAATGATGAGAGGGGCATCAGGCAACTTCCAAATCAAGAAGTTCTGCAAGTGGACCACAAACCAAATAAGTGCATGTTGAAAAACTCTAAGAATAGCTTTCCTCTCGTCAAAATAAAAGAGGCTTGGATTTCCCAAACAAAACCCCAAAACCCCAAGCCTGTGAGTTTTTGAATAAAAGCCAGAGAGTCGAATAAAATTATGAGAGTCGTGCCATGAATAAGGATCTATATAAAGAACCGATGAAGGTCTCACCCGGCCGACACATTCAGCTGCCCTCACAAAGGCAGATGTGTCGTGCCCGGTAGTGAAACCCTAAGGTATCCAAATATATGAAAGGATTATAAAGGACTCGCCCGACCGGTACCTTCAGCTGCCCTCACAAAGGCAGATGTGTCGTGCCCGATAGTGAGATCCTAAAAAGCATAGACAACCCCTCCCCCACTTGAAGGGGGAGTTACACTTCAAGCCTTTAGCCAACCCTCATACCCCCTCTAGTTTCCAGTAGGTCCTTCAGAGAGGTATAAAGCTGATTAGAGTCAACAACATGCACATAATAAAGGTGGTCCCAACGCGAGCTATGAGATACGGAAGAAACCTGAGACCCAAGCAACTCTCGAAACCTGAAAGAGTCATGTCAAGCAATAAGACCTGATATGACCTTAGGAAAACTCAGGATAAGAATTGAAGCAAGAGTATGGAAATCCTAACTAAATAAAATCGCCTCGCCATTACATGTCTCAGCTCTATCTAACTTGAGGACAAGCTAGACTCTAAGTTAGGGGGGTGATAACCTCTAATTTTGGATGTTTACCTTAGTATTTTTTTTAGTTTTCCATACTCTTTCTCAATAAGAATTAGCCTTAATCCCTAAATATTCCCTCTTATTGTAAATACACCATCAGACTAACTTTTCCTATTTATATCTGCAGAAAAAGACATAAAAAAATCATAAAAGACTAAATCAACCTCGAGACCGCATGGACTCAAACGGTCCCAAGACCGCATGAAGCCAAACGATCCCGAGACCGCATGGAGTCAAATGGTCCCAAGACTGCATGAAGCCAAACGGTCCCGAGACCGCATGGAGTCAATCGGTCCCAAGACCGCATGAAGCCAAATGGTCCCGAGACCGCATGGAGTCAATCGGTCCCAAGACCGCATGAAGCCAAACGGTCCCGAGACCGCATGGAGTCAATCGGTCCCAAGACCGCATGAAGCCAAACGGTCCCGAGACCGCATGGAGTCAAACGGTCCCAAGACCGCATGAAGCCAAACGGTCCCGAGATCGCATGGAGTCAAACGGCCCCAAGACCGCATGAAGCCAAACGGTCCCGAGACCGCATGAAGTCAAACGGTCCCGAGACCGCATCGAGTCAATCGATCCCGAGACCGCATGGAGTCATGCGGTCTCAAAACCGCATGAAGCCAACCAGTCTCGAGACCACATGAAGCCAAACGGTCTTGAGGTCCAAACGGTCTTGAGGTCCAAACGGTCTTGAGGTCCAAATGGTCTTGAGGTCCAAACGGTCTCAAGGTCCAAACGGTCTTGAGGTCCAAATGGTCCTGAGGTCCAAACGGTCTCCAAACCATTTGGACTTCACTTAAGGCCTATAAATAAGACCCCAAGGGTCCATCACGAGATATCGGGTGTTCAGACGTCCAAAGGCTGCCTCAATCACTCCAGAGCAAATCCGACTTCCATCCTCCGCCCAGGAACTGCCGGTCTGAGACCCATACTCCATCTCGAAGCTGCTATCTCTCTCTCTATGCCAAAGAAGGTGGGAAGAGGGAGATCTCATCATCAAGCAACCTATGAAGCTGGTGGATCGATTCTCTCTCTCCAAGGGGTTGACCTTCCTCTCTCCTTTGTGGGGATGATGCTCTCCCTCTCTTATTGCCTCCTTCTTTGTCCTAGTCATGAGCGAGTAGTCTCTCTCACTAGGGTGCGGGGAGTAGCCCCGCTACCCATGTTTTCATATCATGCAAATGTAATCCATAAGTTGTAATATAGAGTTCATATCTTTTCAGTTCAACATCAAACGTTTAATGAATGCTTGTTGCTTGATCACCAACTTGTGTTATCCTTTATCTTTTAGTATGAATTGTCTACGTTTGTGCTATTAGATCTGAAACTCGTTTGCATGTTGGTTTTAGGTGCATGTATCCACCGTGCATCTGTTTTGGTATCTAGGAGTGCCTTCCTAGAAGTGGAGTATACTCACTCCCATCGTTGTACTTTCATGCTATGAAATGGAATCAGTTGACGTATGAAAGTACAACCTTGATGAGTCGAGGAACACACTTTGCAGAGGGAATGTTGTAAAGTAAGTGACCATACCTACATGGATGGCTGGCGTTACAACATTCCCACACTCCTCGTAGTTAGTCATCCGAAAGGAAGCTAAGTCTACAAAGATACTAACTGATCTAACTCTTATTGCAGGTTATGCTTTTATGTTGCATGTGTTGATCCATGTGTAGTGGTGGTGAAAACTAATCACACCCTAGTGATTCATTAATCATTGTTAACAACCTAAGTTTACTTTCTTGCTTTTACTTTACTTGCATTTAGCTTATAAACAACCAAATCAACTTTTTGATCTAAATACGAACTACTAAAGAGATTAAGTGAAATTATTACGTTTTCCATCTTGTTGGCAACAACAAGACCGTTGTCTCGAGGATTTGACCCTTAACTATACTACGATAAGACTTCCACGTATCTTAGCATACGTGGGTGGAGTTCTCTATCTAGTATAAGCAAGGCTAAACTTAAAGACTTACCATCTTTAGGATTTTTAGTGGTGCACGTAATTCCACGTAAGTGGAAGCTCCATTAATCAACGGCTCAGATTGATCTACACCGATCTGGCATTCCTAGGTCGATCTACGCTGATCGGAAGGTCCTGGCTTGCTCCCGCTGGTTTGCTGCTTGCTCCAGTAGGGGAGGAGAGACTCCGGCGAGATCAAGCTCGCCCCTTGGTGCTGCTCGCGAGTGGGAAAGAGCTGAGGTAGGTTCGGTAGCTCGTTCTGAAGCCAGAGAGGGTCAGGTCAGGGTGTAAGGCCCTGCGTAGCTTGTTGCCGCCGCGTGGGCAGGCAAGGTCACCGTAGTTGAGGCCGTTTTGGAGCAGGAGGGGTTTTGGGGACCTGCCCTCTAGCCACGCACACTCGTGGTGGGTTGGCGAAGGTGTTGGAGGGGTATGATTTGAGCGAGGAGTGTTGTGGAGCTCGCTGGGTGGTGGTGGCTGGAGGTTGAAGAAGGTGGGAAGAGGTGTATGCTCGGGGTGTCTGCGCTCACAATTGAAGCAGGGAAAAGAGTAAAGGGAGCATAGCTGAGCTCTTGGAGGGGTTAAAAAGGCATTTGGGAGGCTGGGCGATGAAAGCCCTAAATTCAGCCTCCACCGGGGTGAGAAGAGCGGAGAAGCGGGGGTCAGTTCTCCTTGCTCCGAGAGTGAGGGGGTCAAGATAAGGCTTGTTGACCTCGGTTTGTAGCGTCGAAGATATTTGTTGGCTTCAAAATTCGAAAGGAGGCGTGGGGTGGCGAGGTAGGACGAGCCTTGTATCCTGTTACCTCCCCGCTCTTTGCGGGAGGTAGGAGACAAGGACTCCTCTGTAGGATTAGAGCCAGATCCATGGATCACCCGATCTGATGGCTAGGAGAGGGGGCCGGGTTATCAAAGGCAACATGACATTTATTCACCACTGATTAAAATGAAAACTTAGGTCTAGGATATATATAAGGTGATTTATTAAATTGGCCATAACTCTTGATTGGTAAACCCAATTCTAATGAAATTTGAGGTGTAGCTTCAAAAGGTCATTATGCTACTATGATATAAATTTGAAATCCAAAATCGAAAGTTTGATGTGTTCGTTTACTAAATACATTAACATATGTATTTTATCATAATATCATACTAGGGTTCGCATATTTTTGCAATTTGTGACACATATTTGTCCAAGTGAGTGAGGGAAGTATATGAGGGTATTTTAGTCAACAAATTTGATAATAAAACTTTTAAGAGAGAGAAAATACTATAAAAACTCACTTTGTCACATTCTCTCCTCCTTTTAAGAATTTTGCCCTCAAAATTCAAGCAGCCTGAAAGAGATGTGGATATTTCCGCTCGACTTCGGACTTGAGCTCCCATGTAGCATCGGTTTGATCATGGTGGCTCCAGATAACTTTCACCATATCTATACGCTAATTATTGTGAAGCTCCTTTGTCTTGAAATCAAGAATTCTGACTGGTGACTCAGCATACATCAGATCATCTTTCAGCTCAAGAGGCTCATGATTCAGAATGTGACTGGGGTCTTTGACATAAGGCTTCAGATTAGATACATGAAAGACATTATGCATGACACTATACTGAGGTGGCAAGGCAAGACGATAGGCACATTCTCCAACCCTTTCAAGGATCTTGAAGGGTCCCACATAACGAGGACTGGTCTTTCCCTTATTCTTGGCCAAAGATCGAATCGGTCGGATCTTTAGAAAGACATGATCACCTTCCTTGAACTGACGTTCCTGTCGGTGAGCATCTGCATATGATTTCTGTCTATCCTGTGCTCGTTTCATTCTCTGCCTAATCAGTGCAACTTTATCTGCATACAGCTGCATCTCCTCGGATTTCATCAAGGTGTGTTCTTCGACATCATCCCAATGTAATGGAGATCTGCACGGTCGGCCATAGAGAGCTTCATATGGTGGCATCCCAATACTCGCATGATAAATATTATTATAGGTGAACTCAGCTAAAGGCAGGTAATGGTCCCATGAGCCTTCCTAGTCAAGAACACAAGCTCGTAGAAGATCCTCCAGAATCTGCATTGTTCATTCTGACTGTCCATCTGTCTACAGATGATAAGCTGTACCGAAGTTCAACTTGGTGCCCAATTCTTATTGAACCTATTTCCATAGCTTTGAAGTGAACTTTGGGTCTCGGTCTGAGACAATGGATGCTGGAACTCCATGTAGATGTACAATCTACCGCATATAAAGGTCGGCCAACTCAGAAACTTTTGCAGTAGTCTTCACAGGTAGAAAATGAGTTGACTTGGTGAGACGATCCACGATGACCCATGCAGCATCATACCCCTTCCTGGTCCTGGGTAATCCCACTAC